>JAHWFO010028783.1:6900-27614 GCA_023313115.1 Rhysida immarginata | reverse complement strand
AAATAAAATTTGTATATTGTAAACATTTTAATTTTCTAGTTTAAAATTATTTATTGAAAATTCTTTTTAAGGTTTTTATCTTTTGAATTTTATTGTATTCCATCTTTATGGGCAATAATTTTATTGTTATTATTTTTATTATTATTGTTAAATAAAAAATAAAATTTATTATCATAAATAAAATAAAAAAATTTAATTCGTGTTGCCTCTCACGGAAAAACGTGGCGAATTCGACATGAACCCTTGAAAATGGCCAAATTGAACACCAAAAAGTCTAATAATATATCTATATAAATAATTACTATTAAAATATATTAATATCATTTATATAAAATCAGCGACGGTGGACGTTGTCACAACAAAGAAAAAATCTAACAATGGGTTATCTAACAATGGGTTATTTCCCGATTATACAAACGGGTGGGTTCGCTTCTAGTATCTATCTATATATATAAAGAAGGATGTTTGTGGGTCTGTCTGTGGGTCTGTTTTTTATACAAATCTACAGTTTAGTCCGATCTTGATAAAATTTCACATACATGACCTTTAAAGCACGAGGAAGGTCACTGTCTACCTCAGATTTCGGAAAAATAATAAATATCGATAAAAAATCGATATTTATGGTTATGGCAAGGCATATTAATGAGAAATATCTCATGACCAACAATGCAAGGCAAAGTTGGTACAACAATAGGTATCAACAATGGTATCAGCACGCAATTCATAAACACACTGCATGAACCAACAATATATATCTCATGACTAACAATGAAAGGAAAAGTTTGTGCAAGTGTAATTATCCCGGGCAACGCCGGGTACCTCTTCTAGTATTATAATATTTCGATAATCAAAAAAGTTACTACGATAATATTAAAAATTTATGAAGAACTGCATGGCATACATTTTGGAGCATTTGCTTTAATACCACAGTTCAGCCTAGACCCCCAGATCCTGGAACAAGCTATGGTGCCATCTAAGAGGCGCCTGTTTCGACGACGTCAGTGTATATTTCAACAAGACAACGCCAGACCGCATGCAGCGCCCATAACTTCTGCATGGCTACGTCGGCAGCGCATTCGTATGTTAATATGTCCAGGAAATGCTGCATATTAGATTTTTCAGTTATCTCTAAAAACTGTTGTTGGTTAATTTTTACTATCCGCACAATCCCAAACAGTTCGTTTTGCCACGCGACGAAGTCTGAAATTGAGAGAGGTTATCTAAGGAAAATTTTACGTGCAAAACTAGGAAATTTTTACTATCTACGACGTCCCTCTCCGGGGGCAAGATAATGATACATACCCCAACCTAATTGGTTACAGGGGGCAGTTGGTTTCCCCCTGGCCGGTTACAGGAGGCTAATGGTCAGTACTTAATTTATTGGTCACAAAACCTATTTGTCAGTTTTTAGAGATAACTGAAAAACCTGCCGTCACACGGTGCAACAATCACGCTTCGTGATGAAGTGGGCAAGCAGCTTCTTGGATTATACTAAAGTGAAAATATACCAATATTTCAATAAAATTAAAAAGTTTATATGAATTTACCCACCACTCACCCGTATTATAAAATAATATGAATAGTTAAATTGAAAAAATACATAGCTTGTTTTATGTATTTATTTATTTCAATGTACTCCGTGTACATTTAAATGTATAGTATTTTTAATTAAGGCCTACAAAACTAATTTTAACTAACTGAAATATCTTACTATAAAGAAAAGAGAATAATTTGAAAGTGCGAGCTTTGCAACAATATGAATTAAATTTGAAATGTGCGCGCGCATCGAGGTTTGCAACAATACGAATTAAATTAAAATTAATTACCCCGCAAACGGCGCGTGAGCCTCGTTAATTATCATGATAAATCATAGCCTACAACAATAGAAGAAAGCACTGCTCATTGTTATAGTCGATCGTTAATATAATAATCACGTGTTTTATTGCTTCGCAATTGTTTAAACCGCAGCACCGCACATATGTACGTACGTACGCACAAGCAAAATAGTATAAGGATTTCAAATTATTTGAGTTTTATGTCTAATAAACCTTATATTTCATTATGTTAAATGTGTTGAAACATACAATAATCATCGCATAAATCTGCACCGGCTACGGGGCAAGTTTACTCAGGTGAGATTACATCAAAAAACTGCTTTTAATTTGAAAATAATATAAATTTAAGAAAAGTTAAAGTTTATCTAATGAATGGATATGAAAATTTAGTGAAATAGTTTTATTACTAAAAATAGAAAAATAATGGTTAAATTGAACTATCTGACCACAGCGTTTTGCGATTTTCGCGTTTGTTCATTTCAATTGTTGGCGCGCGTTTTCTTTCCCGTCGATTGTTCAGGAAGCTGTGCTTTTTTCAGATTACGTGATCAAATCTAAAAGTAGTTCCAGTGATGACCCACCGTATATTGAGAGAGGTTATCTAAGGAAAAAACCAAATTTTTAATGTTTTCTCCTTAATCTGTGGAAAAAACTACCTTTAAATTTAACAAACTTTTACCACTCTCGGCGCTTCGCGCCTCACGTCGATTATTTACCCCGAACCATTCAATGAGGCTCATTGGTCACTGTTTTCCGTTACTCGAACGCCTTCGGCGTTCTGTCTACGACGTCCCCCTCCGGGGGTAAATAATTGATATATACCCCAACCTATTTGGTTACAGGGGGCAGTTGATTTCCCCTCGGCCGGTTACAGGAGGCTAATGATCCGTATTTTTTAGTGGTCACAGAAATGGCTGCCAGAAAGTTACGGGAACTCATTTTATGGTTAAACCTAAGTTAACCCAACCTCAGTTAACCTAACCCAACACCAGAATGCTCAAAAAATGCTGGCTTACCTTTAAGACATGGTTCCTTTCGACAATGGCTAATCATCCAGAAAGCAAAAAGAAAATCAGAAATCCACAAATAGTTCGAAACCACCGCGATATGCTAATTATGTGTGGTTGCGATGGCAACAGCTACAGCACGACGGGAAAAAACGGCAAAAACACGCCTTCCAACGCCTAAATCCAGAAACAAGCCACTTCACAACCAAAGACAATAAAAGTCCGCTACCAGAAACACCAAATATGTGATATCACTTCGCGCCAAACATAAGAAACACCACAGCCATAAAATCACCCAACAATTGAATTTGAAAGGAGGAAAAAAACGCAGGAGCAACAATAGAAACGAAAGGAGAAAAACGCATCGCAAGCTCTGGTCAGATAGTTCAAAACAACCAAAATGATAATAAAAGTGTGTAAACCTGCCCTGGTCTTCCCTAGTCCTCACGTTGTCCGGGATGTAACCTACCAACACAACGGGACATTGCGCAGAAGTTAGGATATCTGTGTACACGGTAAACACAATTATCAACGTTGATTTACAATTGGAGAAGTAACACTAGAGCCATGTTCATTTTCAAGAGCGACGGACCCCATGAACGATACCTAGCGAATGTAAAATGGAAATACATAGTCATACAAGATGAGGCCTATGTTTATATAAACGACTGCAACCTGAGCCGAGCCATTTTTTACCGCCCAAATTGTTCAGAGGATTTCAGAAACGGTACCGTGAATGCAAAGAAACATCGTCAAATGTTTCATGAATGTGACGGGAAACATCTACGACAGCAAGTTAGCTTTACAAAGAGTTGAGTCAATGGCCAAAGTCAACGGTCACACTCTATCAGACTAACGTTCTATACCGCATATTTAGCCGTGACATTTGCGGTTTCTACGGTACAAAGGTAAACAAGGTATGGCTACAGCAAGACAAAGTGTCGAGTCACACGGCCGCGTCAACTCGCAAGTACATACAGTCATGGACAAAAAAAAAAACGCTCCCTCATTCGATGCTGCTATATTTTAAATGAGCGTTTACTACTTTTGCCATTAGGTGTCTGATATCATTTAGTTCAGTCAGAAAATTATCTAAAACGAAGAACAACATCGAGGCCGGAGAGATCGCCACCATCATAAGTAAACTGAAAAAGAAAAAGGCTCCAGGAAGAGACAAGGTGAGGAATAATCTCCCGAAGAATTTTATTGACGAGCTCGCCAATTTTTAACCAAGAAAATCATACAATCCTATTTTCTTCCGTACGGACTATGTTCTAAAACATTTTCAACAATAACAAAGCAATAAATACTGTTCACAATCCTTATCCAAAACTCAATTGAGAAGAAATATAAGAAATATTAAATCTTAATTTTATCATTAGATTGCAGTGTGGTGCACTTGTAATCAAAATACAGCAGAAAAACTGACACGCTAATCGATTATCTTGACCAAATCTGAAGTCTTTATTTTTAACTTAAATACATGTCTATTATTGACCTATAGAGTATTTTTGTTTCATCAAGATAACTCTTATGGTTTGGTCATAAGTGAGGGAAAGTCAATGATGACGGACAGAATAACAATTTTATTAGTTAAGATTGAAATGAAATTGAAATTGAAATTTTGAAAAAAAGGCAATAATTTTGCAAAGAAAAATTTTATTGATACCATTTATATCTCGATGAATAGAGCTAATTAAAAGCTACATTCCACTATTTATTTTTTCCAGATATCTTATAAAACCCTTTTTTAAATTGAAAAAATGTGAAGAATTCGGCATAAAATTGATTATCTTTACCAAACCTGACGTCAATTTTTTTGAACTTAAATGAATTTTAATTGTCTATCATCGAACTATAGAGCATATTTGTTTCATCAAGATAACCCTTATGGTTTGGTCAGAAGTGAGGGGAAACTCAATAATGACGGACAGAATAACGTTTTTATTATATGGGGTGCTGGCGAAATAAAATTGCAACACCTAGAAGGAATGAGTCGATTTATTTGAAATTTTGCACAAATGTAACATTGGTGGCATACAAGAAATGATTCGAAATTGTATGCCAGGTGCCAAGATAGATCTCCTGAACTCGGTATACCTCAAGGCTGGAAATTTGTCAAACTAATAAAAAATGTTAAGATCAAAAGCCCCCGCTATCCCTTTACCATGACAGCTAAGTTAGTTAAAAATTTTAATGCCACCAATGATGAATTATTATTTATGTATTTTGATAATTAGAAAGAAAAAATTTACTTGGGCCCTAAAAATAACAAAAATTAACCCTATTTATAAAAAGGTTGAGCCGATATCTGTTTTGTCACCTGTAACAAAACTTGTCAAGAATGCTGTATTGAGAAACCTTAGTGGCTATCCATCAACATCAAGGCGGTAACAAATTCGGATACACTCCAGCAGGTACCCTGAATTTCCTTACTGTTTTTTTGAATTTTTTTTTTAAAGACTGGGGGGCTGCGCCGAGTAATTATATATACCTGATATAAGTGATATATACCGAGAAATTGAATGTCCAGTGCCAATTGAATTGTCGCGAAACCTGTAACCGGCCGGGGGGAAACCAACTGCCCCCTGTAACCAAATAGGTTGGGGTATATATCAGTTCGTTAGAGGGGGGGTCTGGGGGGCGCAGTACCTGCTGAAGTGTATCCGAAATTGTTACGACCATTTATCAAGGTTGTTAAAGAGGTGGTGACCTCCATCGGGGTGATCGATGATCATTGGCTACTGACGTGTGACGTCAGCTGGAAGGTTTGGAGCAGACGAACGCATAGAAAATATAGGGAATAACGCGATGACCTTTATTTTCCAGCCTATTTCTACTATTTGTCACCAATATAATTGAAGAAAAACGTGCCAAGGTTTTATATAAAAATTATATTGGAATAATCTGTGTTTAAAGTTCAGAGACTGCAAATAAAAGATCTATTTATACAGGGTGTTTCAAAATTATGTACAATAAATTTAGTGACATATTCTTTAGGTCAAAAGAAGACGAAAATGTTCTATAGCACTTTGTCTGGAAACGCTTTATTTACGCGATACAACCAAATAAACCCGTGGCTCCAAATAACAGTAATTGTTCAAAGTGCCCGCCACCAGCTCGCACGCACGCTTTGGCTCGTTGCATGAGCGACCGTCTGATGTCATGGAAGAGTTCGTCGCCAGCATTACGAACGGTTTGGCATGCATTTTCAATTCTTTTCGCAGATCCATAATGTTAGGAACTTCTGTGCTGTAGACGATCGTTCTCACATGATCCCACAGAAAAAAGTCCAAGGCATTAAGGTCGGGGGATCTTGCAGGCCAGGCTACCGGTCCACCTCGACCTATCCACCGATTCGTGTATGCAGCAGAACATGGCTGAAATGTGCTGGAGCGCCATCATGTATGAACCACATGTTAGATCTTATCAAAAGAGGAACATCTTCCAGTAATTCTGGCAATGCATTCTGCAGAAACAAAGGATACGTTCGCCCAGTCAATCGTGGCGGCAACACATAAGGGCCAATTAAGTTATTTCCGACAATACGCTGAAACTGCTGAAATATCGTCCGCTAACTACCGTGCTTCCCTACTGTATGATATCGGATTACTCGCAAACAAATCGTTTCCAGACAAATTGCTATAGAACATTTTCATCTTCTTTTGACCTGAGGAATATGTCAATAAATTTATTGTACGTAATTTTGAAACACTCTGTATACATTTAGCACTGAAATTCAAAAGCAAATACTGCAACATCGAGGTCACCTCGTCAAAGCAATTCTTTAACGATTAACCTGTTACAGAATTCAATCACTTAGCATTAAGTGCTAGTACACCATTATACATCTGCCAATGCTTGTATGGTTGTAAAAATATGATAGGAAGAAAAAAAGTAATGCCTACATACCCAATTACTTTCTGTTCGAGTCTGACCGAACATTTTCGTTTTGCTCAAATTACAATTTGAGAGTGAAAGCATATCCCACCTTGTCGTTTTTCCCAACGTGGTTTATAGTCTTCAAATGAATCTGAAGCCACTGAACAGTTTTAATTACTTGGTACGAGTGAAGGAGGTGAAGATGAAAGCGAAGAGTCTTGTGTATATTTTATTTTCTAAACTTCTCTCTAAGGATTCAAATTTTGTCTTAATTTTCGATTTTCTCGTAGTGCAATCTGTTGGTTCTTTGCGTGTTAACATTCGTATCAAGAGCAGATCATCTGCTCAGGAATTCTCCTCTGTTCGTTACGAGTGTGCTCTTTTACATTATAAGAAGGGGTGGGGGGTTTGCTCATTTAATGAAATTTTGCTCGTATCTATTGCCATGAGAAGAATAAATGCATGGAAATATAATAAACCCACTCTATATTATAATATTGGACTAAAAATAATAAATAATTGCGTTAATTATTAGCAATAGCACATGGAATTCCAGCCATCTCAGCTTTATGTTAAAAGGAACGGATCGCCTGCTGCCAACCTTCCAGGTGACGTCACAATCCCAGAAGGCAATGCGAGTGCTTTTAAGAGAAATCGACCGATACAGGCCACCTTCTTTTTAACAACCTTGGCTCTTTATGGACAAAAATCCTGACACAACAACAGGTAGCAGGCCTGGACATAAAGTCATTTGGGTACTGCTTCAGATTTCTTTAAAAGCTGTAACTGCCTATGGCCAGAGTAGTAAATTTATTATTGCTCAAACTGACACATCTAAAGCTTTTGACTCAATTTCTAGGCCCCAACTTTTAAATGATATAAAAGTGGATTTATTATATTTCCATGCATTTATTCTTCTCATGGCAATAGATACGAGCAAAATTTCATTAAATGAGCAAACCCCCCACCCCTTCTTATAATGTAAAAGAGCACACTCGTAACGAACAGAGGAGAATTCCTGAGCAGATGATCTGCTCTTGATACGAATGTTAACACGCAAAGAACCAACAGATTGCACTACGAGAAAATCGAAAATTAAGAGAAAATTTGAATCCTTAGAGAAAATAAAATATACACAAGACTCTTCGCTTTCATCTTCACCTCCTTCACTCGTACCAAGTAATTAACCAACTTATAACGTCTCTTTACCGTAAAAACTTTCTTATAAAAATGCTTAGGTCTTTCTTGACTACCAGTCAACTGTGTCAATTCATTATGGCCGTCATATTTTCTTGTGTGGCGTACAAAGCCCTATTTTGGTCTTCAACATCTACAGCTAATCTCAAAAGACTAACAGTTGCCTATAACAGAATTATATGGACAGCAATTAAACTGAATATTGGACTCTTTTACATATATGTGCTCTGGCCATAATCCTCCGAGAGTTATGGTTATTTATAAGATTGCACTGATTTCGAAGTTAACGAGCGCTATCCGTGATGAAAACTATCCAGCTGCTTTCGTAAAAAAAATGGTTTAAGCTAGGCAAAAATGTTCGACAAACAAGAAGGTTCGTGTTTGAGATCCCATTTAGAATGTCAGTGTTCAAATCTAAATTTTTTCCCTACAGTTCTATTGCCCTTTGGAACGAACTGTCTTATAATATCCGTAACACAGTCTTCCAGTGTACCTCGCCCCAATGTGCTATGTCATGCATTCATTTTAAGCGCCTTCTAAAATTGCATTATATAAACTGATAGGGACGGGTTTCTTTCCGCTTTTTAGTTCTTTTCACCTTTCTTTAAGCTGAAGCTCCTATTTAGTTTTCTTTTGGTTTTAGTTTTCTTCATTGACGTTTTGGCTTTTACGAGCCATTGATCCCTCCGTGGTTTTTATTTTGCTTATTTGGCTGTCTTTTAATACTTTTTTCATTACTCCTTTGCGAGTACTTAAACTAAACTAAATTGTTGTATTTTTACAGCAATATAGATGCCCAGGGAATACGAATCCGATGCAAAAAGCACTACGTCGACTACGTAAGCCAGTATCCTGATGTCGTCGATGCTGCTGGCAGATCATACGGCCGAACATGTGGGTGGTGATTCAGATATTGTAATAAAGGTTCCACATTAAAAATGAACAGGAGGTGGCATAAAGGGCACCCCTGCTTGACACGTTTTGAGAGTTCGAAGTTGGCCAATAAGAAACCATTAAGTGCCACGCAGGAGCTGGGCGAAGCATACAGTGCAGAAATAATTGTAGCAAAAGACCGAAGAGGAATATGACGAAACACTTCAAAAAACACTTGATTTACTTTGTCAAAGGCCTTTTCCTGGTCAAGGTTTACAAGAATCTGTTTTCCTGCGAGATGGAATAGAGCAAGACGGTCCGCATTCGAAGAATCATCGGCGAATAATTTGAGTCTTGTAAAACATCAGTGAAGACCTTATAATCTGTATTGAAAAGGGTTATCTACCTTCACTGGGTTACTCGCTCCGGGTCCGGAACCTTGTGGGAAAAGTTGATCCTCACCATGGTGGAACCTGGCGTGATGGATGAAGTGTCGGCTATGATGGAATTAAGCACTTGCATCAGAAAAGACCCAAGAAGTTTCCATGTCGTGGTGTAGAACGAGTACAGAAAGCTGTCCAAGCTGGACTGTAGACAACAGTCGGCTGATAGAAACGTTTTGACTTCGTCTTCGGTGAAAGGACGGGTAATAAAGGCATCAGAATCCTTCGTGGAGGGAGTGTCCATAAATAAAATAATGCATTTTGCTGGCACAAACAATACACATGTTGAGATGAAAAGATTTTATTTTCATCCGTATGGAAGTTAAAGTCACCAGCAATCACTAAAGGTAGACATGGGCACAGAAAACTGTCAACATCACTGAAAATTATCTGTTTCTCTACTGGAGCACAAGGGGCATATACATTTAGCAGTCAGAAGTTAGCACCAGACGTTGCTACCAAAGGAAAATAAACAACCTCTTGTCCACAACCTTTTTGGTATTACAATTATCCACGGTTCCTCTGGTTAACCAGATGTTGAGATGTCCAACGACAGGAGGAGTCCATGAGCTCGTGCTATTTACGCCATAATGCCATCTGCATGATGGAGCAGGAAACGAGATTCATCGGACCAGGCTTTTTTTTTCGTTCCTCAAGTGACCAATTACTTCGTTCCTGGGCCACAGCAGGAGCCTTTTCCTATTGTTCTTTCAGTCGCACATAAAGTTTGTTGCTTTAATTGATGGGTTCAGGATGATTGTAGTAACCCCCTGCCCTTACTTGTAGGAAATGTTTATGTAAAATTGTCCACAGGTTTAGCAACTGCGGAGCTAGGAAGGTTATAGTACTGTTTGGTAGGGGCTAGTTTTTCCTCTTGCAGTAAAAGAATGTCCGGCACATACGGAGCGATAAAAGTCACCAACACCGACTGCTTAAAAGTGGAACCAAGGAATCGAACGTTCATGGAAATGACCTTCATTCTGAGGATTAAGATGGTATAGGCTGACCTAGATCCACAGGATTATGGCGCATCAAGGTTGAAGAATGAGGCTCAGAAATCCTTCGGATCGGTGAGCGAGTGCAACCGGAGGCACACAGGAATAAGAAACAGAAGGGAAACACTCTATAGTCGCAATGGAACTTTTCTGAGATCACGTGACGAAAGTCAACCAATGAAATTTTCCTTAAAAACACTCCTGGCTTTTAGGCGCTACTGTCGTTTCGTCATGATTACGTCCTTCTATTGCAAACGTAGCCCACGAGAAAGACAGGCCCCGGCGCGGGAAAGTCACCTGATCTTAGTAGTCTGGCCAACAGTCCAACTTTCATTGTTTCCAACAAACGAAAAAATATCGATTGTTAAAATCCAAGATGGAAATAATGAAGGTTACATTGTTAAGGACTTTTCCGCGCCGGAGCCTGTCTTTCTCGTTGGCTACGATCGCAAATGGACTGTGGGAGAGGCAAGTCATATAACACATCAGATAAATACGTTGCTTAATGTTCTTTTCATTGGAATTATATTATTAATTTAATTCAAGTTAATTAAAAACTTTGAAAACTGGTTCTGCAATGCAAGGTGGATTAATACAGATGAATAAAAATTATTATTTCATTGCCATGATTTCTTATTATGGTCGCTGATTACTACGTGCAGCAGCGAGCTAATAGTAAACATGATTGCTACTCATGAATGATCACGTGACACAACCAGACAATTTTCGTTTATATAAATCATTTTTTATTATTGAATACAATTTTGTGTTTAAACATTATATAATTATTAATACATAAACTGCTTTATTATTTTATTTATTATTTTCAAAATTGTGCCTTCACTAGTGCCACGAAAGTATTATTGAAAAATGACGTATGATTTCCAGTCACATGGTAGAGTACCCATCTGTTTCTCTTCATCTGTAGCTGGAGGAGCAGCTACGATGCTGGCTAGCACTGCTGTCTTGTTCGGATGACAATGTCGCCTTCCCATTCTGTCTGCTACGACGGATTATTTCCGTGGGCTTTGGGCTGATGAAAGCCCATTCCGCTGCATAGATGCGATAGTGCATTTCGCAAAGGCAGCTGCTGGTGATGACACTGGAGCTAGAGGAGGCAGGCAGATGATCCTCAATGGCTGCGACGACAGATTCAATATAAGAAGAAGAGGTGGAAGGGTAATTCCATGGTCGCTCTCATTACAATTTGACTTTGATTACTTGGCTTATGTGGTTGTATTTTCTTATATAATGAATCAAGCCAGACACATATATTAAATAACATTGAAGTATGAGACAGATATTAATATAAATAAAACAATCAAGCGTAAATGCTTCAGAAGTTTTAATAAAAATTAATCAAGTTGTGGTCACTCACATCACTCAAAAAGGAATTTCTATTAACATTGTTAACTTTAAGTAGAATTCTCTGCTAATTTTCGGTATTGAAAATATTTATTTATTAACGTTCTTATATACAAGGATTTTGGGGTTATCTTCGTTATGAGATATTCTTACATTACTATCTGTGTAGCAAAAAAAAAAAATTTAAGTGGTCACTCACATTACAATCAAAAATGTATCATAATATTTGGCAAATTTCAATTTTTTCCAAGTTTTTTTTTAACTCCGATAATGGTATATCGTCTTCAGTCCGAACTTTCATCCATAAATTTCAGAATAGTAGCTCCGTTTTACTTTGATACCTATATTCATGTTCTCAGATATCATAGAATGTCTGTAGCTGACCATCTTTGAGAAACTTTATATGGCACTTTGAAATTCCAGGAACAGGTGTGGCAGTAACAAACAGTTGTTGCAGATTCATACATTTCATGTTACATTCGATTTCCTCATTTGACATGTAAATTGTTTTAATGTTAGTTTTCAACAGCAAACTGAGATGCATTAAAAACTGTCATTTGTCTCTGCATTACCTTGCTCCGAACATATCGTTTTAGCGCTCCCCCAATGCCATCTATTGGACCCTTGCCATGTGAAGTGGGAAAAAAGTTCCAGAATAACTTTGCTCCATTTCTTTTCTCGAGAACATCTAAAGCAGTAGCGATGTATCTGTTTTTGAATTGGGAGGCCGGTCCATCTGACCAGATGTATACATCTCTGATGCTTCAGGCAGTTCATGCAATATTTTATCCATGAAAACAGTTGTGGTATCTTTATTATGATTACGATTGTCTGAAACTAAGACTGTGGGATGTTGTTTACCAATAAACCAAACAGAGGCAGTAAATAGAGAAACTTGTGGTTGTACCCAGTAAAATGATTGAATTTCGTCCTGTGCTAGACAGGTATAATTTTCAGCATAGTGCATTTGTAACACTGCAACAGAAGGATCAAAATTAATGCTGGATATTGCGTTCTTGTAATTTTGATAAGCTGCATTCTGACTTCTTTTAATGTAACAATGTTCAAAGAATTGAACAGACATTTCAATTATATAATCCTGCATTTCTTCAAGGGAACCATTTTCTACAACTTTGAATAGTTCGCCTTCGACATCTTTCCAGACATTCCATGATATTTCAATAAGATGATTGCTACATGCTTCTATACATTCACAGAACTTGTTTTTTAACATATTGGGCAATTTCTTAACCAGCATTCTTTTTTTTTGTACTCCACAGATAAATTTTGATATGAACGTATGATCATACTTTGGAAATTCGGGAACAATATTGTTCATAATGTTTACTGACAAAATAAAGTTTTCATGATATCGGCAGAGGCAAACGTTATGTGGAAGTTTACTACTGAGCAACACATTTTTCGGGCGAAGTTTGGCAAACTTACTCTTTCCAATGATTTTAGCATGTGTTTCTGTTTAAGATGAATATAAATGTCGTGCTTGCAATTTTTCTTTGGTACCATCAGGTTTTCTCATGATACATAAACATTCCATGGAATTATTGTATAAAGTTGTTCAATTACAATCTACTTTGTATATAAAAATTCAGGCTCAGGGTGCGTCTGTAAATGTTCTAAAAACTTTTTGACCCACTTATCCGATTGAGCTCATACTGCCAACATATGTTCGTTAGGTCCAGAGTAAGGTTTACATGTCTCCAAAATGAGGGGAAAGGGGTAAAATCATATATCTTGATTTATGTTTGTTTGTTTACTCAAGAGATGGCGCCAGTGTTTATCTTTTTTTTATATACCAAAAAAACTTCTGTTTACCTCCAGATGTGTAGTAGGCTGTGGTCAAACACCCTCACCGATGAGAGAATGATGACGTAATTTCTCACTGGGCTAACCGTCTTTTTCTCAGTGAGGACGATTAGACTAACCGGTTAGGCATACAAGCACTAACTGGTGTTTCTAACCGCGTTAAAATGACGTCACAGTTTTCTCACCGGGATTTCTGGCCGACGAAACGCTAAGTCTTCACACTGGTGAGAGTTTTTGACCTTAGCCATAGTGTTTTCACGTTTCAAGGCAAGAAACGCAAGTTTTTTGCTGTCCTGTTTCTGAGCAGTTATTCCAGTTTCGGTTTCAATGGAAAGGTCTATATAAAAATTCAGGGTGCGTCTGTAAACGTTCTTAAAATTTTTGAACCTTATCCTTTTGAGCTCATACTTGATCCAGATGTTCGTTAGGTTCAGGATAAGATTTACATGTGCGTGTGTCAGGTTGGCTCAAAGGGAAAGGGTAAAAATAATCATTTGCTTGATCTGTCTGTCTGACATGAGCCTATGATGTGCGCAGACCAACAATGTATATCATGTCCTACAATGCAGAGCAAAGTTTCTGCTACAATAGACAATAAAAAATTACTTTGGCTACGGTCATGGATGAAGAAATACAGGATAGGAAACTCCATTGTTTAATGCGTGATTTTTTTCACGGCGCTATCTGGCCATTTGTGTGGGCATTTACTGTCTAGCAGAAGACTTTGCTCTTCCTTATTGGCCTCGATGGCTCAGTGGTTGCGTGATGAGCCTCTGATCAACACCTCCTAGACAGAAGGCCTGATAACAGAAACGTCATACATTGTTACGTCATCATTAGTCGACCAAATTTAGGGCTTATTATTGGTAGAAATAGGATTAACAATGGTCCATTTCTGTCTAGGTGGTGCTGCTCTGATGCCCGTAGATGTGGTTTCGATCCCGGTCGAGGACGACAAGAATTTTTTTCAGGGGGGAAATACTATTATACAATAAGAGCAAAAAATGTATACGCTCACTCACTCATTCATTCATTCATTACGAAATTTCCAGAACTATGTAGCCTACAACCTTGAAATTTGGCAGGTATATTTCTCTTGGCTTCTAGATGAGGGTAATAGAGGGATCAAATCTAAGCAACATTTACCTCTTTCATTTTTTTTTCTCTGGGGCATTGTTTTTGAGATTGCCCGATAAAAAATATTGAAATCCTACCTGCAGAAAACAGTTGTTTGGAATCTGTGGAGGCACTTAAAGACATTGGTACACGAAACACAGTGGAATCCGATGAAGAGCTGGTTGCCGGAATCGCCGTAGCCGCGGACCAGATTCGCGAAGAAACAGGAACTTTTGACCTTTTTACGTTAGTCCATGCGGCGACATTGTGAAGCATGCATTCATGCCAGAGAGAGTGAAGTAGAACACTTATTATTTTCTTTCCTATTTTCATCAATAATTTCAACATCTGAGGTTTGGTGTGAAATAAAAATAAAAAAAGAAAAAAAGAAAAAAAATCCGCTTAAGACCTTTCATGTATTAATCTAGAAGACTTATTGTAAAACAATTGCATATTTCATAAAAAACAAGTCACATTATTGTACTGTATGCAATGTGTTTTTTGTTCTATTTATTGCATGATTGACAATGATTTTAACGTCCAGAATCACGGGTTGAGTGGCATATAATGTCTACGCGACGTCCAACATTTTTTATTTCAAAAACAATACCCAGAGAAAAAAATGAGAGAGGGAAATGTTGCTTGGATTTCATCCCTCTATCACTTTTGATGTTTAAACACTACCCTGTATATATAAATCTGAAAAAACTATATTCTTCTTCTAGCGACACCGGGTACCTCAGCTAGTAATACATAAAATTCTCAAAGCCACTTACTTAAAACTGCCGGTATGTCTCTGGTAACTCACATTACATTGTGTAATGTAAGTGACTGGTCACTCGCATTACAATCTTAAATATAAGAAATAAGCAATATTTTTGGCCTTTTGGTCAAATAAACTATAAGGTTAGAAAATTTAACTATATCTATTAGAGGATATTCAAAGATTTAAAGGTAGACATAAATATGCAGTAATAAAAGAAACTTTTAACTGTTTTGGTAACTCACATTAGATGATTGATAGGTTCTGAAAGAATCAAAACATACTTATTTTAAATGTGCTTTAAATTACAAAGTCTTGCAATATTAGATTCCTTTTAATCTCCTTTATTTTAAGTTATTAATTAGAAATATCTAATTATAGAATTCGGTATGAAAATTTTTAGAAATAATTTTAGATTATAAAATGTTACGTCAGCATCAACAAGCACATTCATAATTAACGTGACATAAATTCCGGAACTACTGCCATATGAAATAAATAACCACAGATAATAATCAACCAAATCTTTGGGCATGGAGTAAACATAGACGTTTGATAAAATTAAACATTTTACTTTTTAATTAAAATTCCACATTTTCATGGAAATGCCTGGAAGATCTTCTCTTGAAATCGCCAATGCGGAGCACAATGAGGAATCTACGAAATCCGCTGCAGGGCTCGTATCTTCAACAATAATGATGTTGAGAGAGAGGAAGGAGACTCCACTTGTCTACAAAAAATTATATTTTGTGGACAAGTGGAGTCTCCTTCCTCTCTATAAAGTTTTCAAGCATACACAGAATTGTAAGGTCTGTTTGTAATTTACTTTATTATCTTAGTCATAATGATGTTGTTTGATGGCTGTGAAAGAGCCTCAAGATGGACTCAAGAAGCTCTGAAAGTGGAGGCGGTGGTGATGTAACATCCTGAGTTCCCTAGGTGCAGGTGGTTGATTTGGTTTGGTTTGTTTGGTATTAACGTCCTTTCCAACTGCTATGGTCATTTAAGGATGGCGTTATAGGGGCCGCAAATTTTGCCTCGCAAGGGTTCTTTAACGTGCAGCCAGCAAACGACTACACGGGACCAACGGCTTTACTTCCCTTCCGAAGGAAGTGCGTGATCTCAGGATTTACCCCTGAAAAATCCTCGTCGTCCTCGGCCGGGATCGAACCCGCGTACTCGAGCATCAGAGGCGATCACGCAACCTGCTGAGCCACCGAGGCCGATAGGTGCAGGTGGAGGTGGCATGACATCTCGCAACACTCGAGGCGGAGTTGGGACCATATCTCTTGGCAGTGAAGATGGAGGTGGCGGTGTCATCATTTGGCAATTACTAGCTATTTGCCTACAATTCGAGAACAAGTCTCGCATTTCTTTAAAAGAGGGCAGTCTATCCTGACCTGCGAGGATTTTATACAGTAGCAGCAGCACTGCCTAATTTCTTTATATGACACGAAGACACATTTTCCATGCAACATAAGGGAATATGGAATGTCTTGTTGTAATCTCATATCGAGAAAATATCTCCATGAAGAAGAATATTATAAGTGATGTGTCAAGGTTAAGAAAAAGAAATAAGAATACATCACATGAAAATTAAAGACCTTTTTGAAAGTATTAACTGATTTATTCCATCAGTAAAAGTTAAAGAATATAAATTTAAATAGTTATATTGTCAAGAAACATTCTTAAATGTACAGTCATGGATAAAAAAGCACTCCCTCACTCTGTGTTGCTATATTTTTAGATGAGCATTTAAAATAGGATGGTATGGTTTTATTGGTTAAAATTTTAGATTATTTTCTGACTGAACTAAACGATATCAGAGACCTAGTGGCAAAGTATTAAACGCTCATTTAAAAATATAACAGAACAGAGTGAGGGAGCATTATTTTTGTCCATGCCTGAACAAAGTTTTGACTATACTAAGATTGTAACAATTTAAATAAAACAATGCTTCTTGACAATATAACTATTTATATTTATATTCTTTAACTTTTACTGATGGGAAAAAATCAGTTAATACTTTCAAAAAGTTTATTATACCTAAGAAGGTCTTTGAATAAAATGACCGAAAGGCCTCGTTTAATTTTCATGTAATGTATTCTTATTTCTTTTTCTATCTCAATGAAGAAAATAAAAGCACTTCTCCAAATCGAAACTTGAATTTTATAAAGAAATAAAGAGCATTGGTTCATTTGTTTGGCTCCATTACCGGGTTTTGCAAAAGTTCTGTTACATATTTGAGGACCTACGCAAAAATGACATAACTACGTGTGTGATGCAGTTAGACACGGTTTTTATTGTCAGAATTGATATTGGTGTGTAGACAATGCATATTAATCGATGTAACCGCCATCGTTACATCACCCGACAGACGTTACGGATGCAATCTTTCTCCATGGCGGTCCACACCCTGTTCACAGATGCTTTCAGCTGGTCGACGTTGCTGTGACGGATCTTGCAGGCCTTGCTCTCGATAAGCGCCCACACGCTGCAGTAAAAAGGGTTGAGATCGGGCGACTGAGGAGGCCAAAAGTCCTTCGACCAGAAGTTCATGTTCGGCTTCAACCACTCTTGAACGGGCTTTGCACTGTGGGGCGGGGCACCGTCCTGTTGAAAGACGTAGTCCGCACTCTTCATCAACTTTTTCACCTAGGGCAGAACGTTCTTGGTCAAGATGTCCTTGTAGTCAGGCGCAGTAAGCCTGTAACAGGTCGTGAACCAGATGGGCGGCATTTTCATGCCATTCGACGCCATGACGCCGAGCATCATCATCGAGGCCGGGTGCTTGGTTGTAGTCACGTAGCGGACCTCACAGATATCCTGGCCGTAGCTGACCATGCGGTCATTCTGCTTGTTGACGACCGGGAAGGTTTTTCATCAGAACAGATGACAATGCGATTGCCATGGCTCTTCAAGTTGCTGAGAAGGCGACGACGGCGCTCCCGACGTTTTTCTCGCATGTCATCCGTTAACAAAGGCCTTGCTACGCACCTCAAACTCTTTACACCCTCTTCTTTAATGGCTCTGGACACCGTAGCCACAGAAATCTTCTTTTTCTTTGCACGCTGTGTCATTTGAGAGTTGGGTCACGTTCGAAGCTTTTTCTGAAATCCACACGATTTATAACGCAAGATCTGCCTGAACGTGGGCGATCTTTGAGGTCTTCCCCTTTCTTCAGCCTCTCTGCGACTCTGTGGACAGTCATCCGGCTAACGATGAGCTACTTAGCGATGTCAGGCTTTTTGTTGCCCGCGCAAAGGAGCACAGAGATTTCGATTCTGTTACATTCTATCGCAATGTCCTTGCATCCAAATCCCATTCATTCCACCTATATATATTTACATTATGGTATCGCCCACGTCTTCAACAGCACCTGCTCCGTGGATGCTTCCACCCCCTGATATCGACGCATCCGCGGAGTAACAGAACTTTTGCAAAACCCAGTAAATATCTACCGTTTTGCTATTCCTGGACCTTTACAGAAATACCATTATGCAACTTTTAGCATACATACCAATCTTGACCATTATGAGACTTTTAGATATAAAATTATTCTCCTGAGAGAAGTGGACAAATCTCCTGACGTGGATGGTAGGGTAGCCAGCTTCTGGGTGGTACATATTGATGGTGGCGTTACCAAGATGTACACCCCCCCCCCCCGCATCAATGATGCACTCGGCAATACTACGTTGCCTACAAAGCATTCTAGATTTTGTGAAAGAGAGCCTTTGCAGGACCATAACGGCGGGATCTCCAGATACTAATATAAGGAGTATGCCAGTTTTGGCATACAGCGCCTTCATAAAATCGCAGACAGGAAGGGGCCCGTTTCTCACAACCATAATAATGTTCTAAATGATTACGAAGAAATAAATTAAAAAGAGTCACAAAGTTCACGGGGTCAAACTAACCAGACACACAAGAAACTATCACTCACTAGCGATGGCACAAAAGTTCAAAAGCCTCACTAGCAGGTGGATTCAGCAAAAAATAAAAGGGGCAATCACTTAGCTGGCGAAAAATCTAAAGCCTGTCCGATAAATCCTTCATGTGTCCTAGATGGAATCAAAAACCTCTCTAAATTTGCTTCCCTTATATCCAGTTTTAATGAGTTGTTTAACTATGCAATGTCTCCTCTTTACTTTCTTTTGGGCCGCTTCTACTTTCTCCTAAGGATTGACTTCTACTTTGTTTTGCCTTTGTGTTCGTTGGCTTCTCGCCAGCCAATTTCTCTCTGTGTTACCATCAAATTGCTTTTGGAAAGTTGTGTCAATCTGATGATATGTCACGCCTGATACAATGCAAAACTCATGAGTGGTCGCTGCGATGGGGAGATGCATTGAGCTTCACTACTTATTAAGGGTTTGATGGCTGGGATCGTTTAGTTTCTTCTACCTATCACTTTGTCCTCCTGTACTTACACTTTCATAACCTTTCCATTTTGCAATTACACTGAAGAACATTTGAATTTAGATACACCTAGCATAATATAAATGCGTTTCTGTGGGCGGCCTTGGCAATGGAAGCAGAATGTCGTAACCAGCGATCCGATAATCTGAGGAGTGATGCGACAGGAATCAGTAATAGTCGAACGCAGTTGAATACAATGAAAGAATGAGAGTTGCATTCTTTGCATATAGAAAATGAATATCATTAAATATAGTTTTTGCATTCTTAAGTTCATTCTAAAACCCCGAGTTAAAATTTGTTATTTTTTTACTTTAAAAGAGATATTTATATTTCAGGCGATGTAACTATTGTGGAATGGACTCCTAACAGTTTCATAAACACAGCAAAGAGCGATTTTTCTCTTCAGGCAATAAACGCTTTTATTGCAAATAGCAGCTGTAAGGACATATATCAATGAATATTTTATTAATTCTGATACACAAGTACAAGATTATTCAAACACAATTTTTGTAATTTATAAAGATTTTTATTTTCTTTTGTAAATAGATACAACCTGGTTCATTTATACTCTCATGGCACAAGGAGTTTTCAATTTCGTTGCAGTGGTGGTATTAATAAAAATTATGGTTGCCAGAAAGTGAGTATTTGTATTGCTTTTAAGGTCAAACATGCATTATATATGCATTAAAAACCACAGAAAACAAACAAGGCGATAGCCATGAAATTGTTAATTTTATATAATAATAGTTTTTCCTTTTTGAAGAATATTATTTTTAATGAGAGAACTTCTTTCTTGATCTTTAAAAATATTTGTTTATAATATCTTTAAGGGTGTGTTTGTTTATTGCGACGAAAGCGACTGGCCGTCACTATGAATCACGAAGCCGTGAAAGTCGTCAGCCTGACGATTACAAACGACTTCGTGAGAGAGACTGCTTTCAAGCGGGCAATCGACAACAGTAAATAACGAAATGATAAAGCAATATTTTTATTAAATT
>JAHWFO010028774.1:0-15072 GCA_023313115.1 Rhysida immarginata | reverse complement strand
TTTCGAGTTATTCTGCTTTGTCAACTTAAAATTTACACCCTGTATAAAGTCACAAAATAAGCTCAGAGAAACAACAGATTTATTGCAATTAAATTATAATCAAGATTTTATTTAAATTATATAAAATCAGAAGTTTGATTGAAATTTTGATAAGCCAAATCGTTATCAGAATCACAGTTGTGACAAACACATATATCACTGCCTGCGGTACATTCAAAATGGCTCCAGTTTTTACATTGACTGCACTGGACCTATGTGCCTCCCCTGCGATTATTTGTATATGAATCCCAGCAGTTCATGCACATTGTTTTTATGATGTCCCATTGAATTAGTTACAACCTGTCCCACTGAATTTGTTACAATCTACCCCAAATTACCATTTCAATTGTTGGGCAAGAAATTCCATGGGAGGGTTAAATTCTCTTTTGGTGGGCGAGGCAAAAATTCTCGTCAAGACTACCAAGATAATCTTAAAGTTCCCTGAACTTTTCAGCAAATATTCTGGGAAAGAAATCCTGAGAAGGATTGAAATCCAGGATAAGAACCTGACTTCAACACAATGGGGCATCCTGAATCTTAATTTTAAGGATCAGGCGGTTACCATGGTGTTGGCTCTTCCCGAACTGGATGCAAAGATTTTGAAGGATAGACAATGGTCTCTATAAATTGGGCTATCCCAAATCCAAGCTAAGGTTTTAGGGAAACCTTCAATATCTTCATCGCCAGATGCTGAGGTGCATTCAAGCAAACATGCAGCATAAAAAACTGGCGGTAGCCAACCTCTGGGACATTTCTGGCCGAGAACATTCACATTGCTCTAATTCAAGAACCTTGGATTTCCAAAGGTGGAATTAGAGGTTTGAGCAACTGTGGAGGTAAGCTGATTTATGATTTTTCATGCTCATCTCCCTGAGCTTGTTTATTGGTAAAAATTAATATTAATGCTCTGCCTATGTATCAACTGTGTTCCAGGGACTTGGCCGTAGCAAAAATCACCCTTCAAATAGAAGGGAGAAACCAAGACATTATTTTTGTCTCAGGTTATCTTCCCTTTGAAGAGATTTCACCCATAAATGACAACTTCAGAAGAATATGGGAAACTTCGATTAGCCATAACGTGGAAATCGTTTTTGGCTGCGACGCAAATGCTCACCAGATAATGTGGGGGAGCTCCAACACTAATCTGAGAGGTGAGTTTTTATTTAAGTTTATCTTAGAAATTTTTAATCTTGGTAATAAACCAACCTTCATCACTTCTGTAAGAAGGAAGGTAATTGATGTCACTATTGGTTCTTCCAATATGAATAAATGGATCAGAAAATGGTATGTTGATGAAAAGCCATCTTTGGCTGACCACCAACATATACGTTTTTCTCTTCTAGTTGACGAGGACTCGGATAGGACCTTTAGGGATCCTAAGCGGACGAATTGGACTCAATTTCGTGAGGACGTTCGGTCCGCGATTTCCGATCTTCCGATAAAAATTCGTGACACGGTTGAACTGGAATTGTGTGTGAATGGACTGCAACAAGCCCTGGTTCAGTTGTATCACAAAAATTGTCCCTTGTTGAGAAGGAGAAGTAGACCCTGCTGTGTTTGGTGGAATCAGGATCTATCTCTGCGTAGACGAGTTGTTAGGAAGCTTTTTAGGAAAGCTAAAAAGACCAACGACTGGCATAGCTATAAGTTTGCCCTCGCTGAGTATAACAAGGCCGTCAGAACGGCTAAACGTACTTCGTGGAGAAAGTTCTGTGAATCAGTCCAAAAGTCTGAAGAAGGAGCTAGACTCAACAAATTTTTAAAGAGAGATAATCTAATTTTTGTTGGTACTCTCCAAAAAATGGATGGTGGATACACCAGAGATAACAAGGATATTCTTGAGACTTATGGCACTTCCCAGTGCCATGCCTTGCGAACCTTTTGATATTAATCGCCTGGTTTCTTCCAGCAGTATCTCTAGGGATAACTGAGCTATGGCCAAGGATGTGATTACACATAATAAAGTTGTATGGGCAATTAATTCTTTTGAACCAATACAAATCCCCTGGACCGGATGAAATCATACCAATCTTGATTCAGCAAGTATTGGCTGTGATCTCACCGATCCTATGTACTACCTTTCGGGCCAGTTTGGCCCTAGGTTATATTCCTAATCTGTGGAGGTTGGTCAAAGTGGTCTTTATTCCAAAACCTGGAGAAGGCCGCTATGATTTGGCCAAAAGCTTTCGCCCGAATAGTTTATTTTCTTTCATACTTAAATGTTTCGATAAGATATTGATAGACAGATTAGGGAAACCATTGGGATGCGCTGTCCCCTTCATGTCAATCAATTTGCGTATCAACCAGGCAAATCTACGGAGGTTGCCTTTCACCAGTTGGTGATTAAAATTGAGAGAACCCTTGAGTATAGTGAATTTGCTCTTGGAGCTTTTCTCGATATTGAGGGAGCTTTCGATAATATTTCCTATGGTTCAATTACTCATGCTTTGTTCTACTGTTTCGGAAGTGGATTCAGTCCCTTCTGGCGGACAGAATAATTGTCTCCCAATTTTTGGGGGAGAAAAGTGAGATTCGACCCTCCAGGGGTTGTCTGCAGGGTGGTTTCCCCCCTGCTATGGAACCTGGTGGTGGATGATCTTATCTCTAAGTTAAACAACCGTGGCATATATGTCCAAGGTTATGCGGATGACATTGTCATCTACGTATCTGGGATTGATAAACTTACTCTTTTGGACCTGATGCAATCTGCTTTGGATGAGGTTCAAATATGGTGCATTAAGCGGAATTTAAGGGAAAATCCTTTGAAACTCACTTTTGTACCTTTTACTTGTCGAAAAGAAATCATCCCTGTTAATAGAACACCAACCTTGTTTGGTGAAAAGATTATAGTAAAGGAAGAGGTCAAATACTTAGGGGTTATCCTCGATAGTAAATTGACCTGGAACCAACATCTTGACAAAAGAATAAATCAGGTTAAAATGGCGCTCTATCGATGTCGCCGTGTCCTAGGTAAATGTTGGGGTCTTACCCCAAAAATTACACATTGGCTGTATGTAACAGCCGTTAGACCTATTTTAACATACTGTGCTCTGGTTTGGTGGCGTAAGACTGAGCAGTCCACTGTTAAGACTCAGCTGGCCTCCCTTCAGAGGTTGGCCTGCTTGGGTATTACGGGAGCTGTTTCAACTACTCCAACCAGGGCCATGGAAATCATTCTTTCCCTAGCCCCCCTGGACAATCATATCCAGGGAATTGCTAGGAAAAGTTCTTATCGTCTGGGTAATCAAGGGTTATGGGTAGATTTCCACGGGGAGAAATCTCACACCGTCATTAACCGGATTATGACCAGTAATATTCTTCAAATGCCTTCCGATATTGCGGATACACGCACCTTCCCTGAGCTCTCGACTGAGGTCATAATTGACCCCATGGTAGAGCAGAGAGGGGGGAGTTGGCATTTTCCTAAGGGAGCCATTATTTGGTATACGGATGGCTCCCGACAACACGGATACTCTAGCCTAGGTGTTTACTGTGGTGCACCTAAGACCCTTCGCTTCGTCGACTTGGTCGTTGGATCACAGTATTCCAGGCAGAGATGTTAGCTATTATCTACTGTTACAGATATGTATAGATAAACTCTACGTTCGTAGAAAAATCTTCATACTCCGTGACAGTCAGGCGGCCCTTAAAGCCATTAAATCTTCCAAGATAACTTCTAAAATTACCTTGGAATGTCGTCAACTCCTGCACATCCTAGCTCTCCAGAATAGCGTTACGTTATTATGGGTGCCAGGACATAAAGGTATTGTAGGGAACGAGGTTGCAGATACCTTGGCAAAACAAGGTGCCAAGTCGGCACCTTATGGTCCAAAACCTTTTCGTGGTATTTCCAAACAGACCGCAATTTGTGAAATTAACAACATTTCTTATCAAGCAATGATAAGAAAAGGTATCAGACTCACCGATCAAAAACATGCTAGACTCATGATTAGGAAACCTACTCAGAGTCTAACAACCAGAATTCTGCGGCTTGATAGAAACAAATTACGAGTTATCATGGACTTTCTTACAGGTCATGATTTACTACGAAAACACTTACACAGAATGGGGATCCTTCGGGAGAAACCACTGTGTTCAAAGTACAATATGGTGGATGAAACAGCCCATCATATTCTTTTTGAATGTGTCGCTTTGGCACATCTTCGCCATCTCACGCTAAATTCAATTTTTCTTGAGGACATTCACCAAGATCCAGTGAGTAGCCTGATCGCTTTCTTGGCGAGTCTGGTTTCTTGTAGGTTCCTTGGTTTATGGGTCTTGGCGCAAAATTCCCTCGATGGAATAGGTGCCTAGGTTATCTCTGGGTTGTTGTTTTTTTACCTTTGTTTAACCTACCCGCTCTTATAAGATAAGAAGATGGGCAAGAAATCAATATCTAGGCTTATTTTTCAGTGATCAGTTTTTCTTTATTTAAATGCTAACTCTCAAATGCCATGTTGTTCAAAATGATTGCTAAGGCATCTTAAACAATGCCTTATTTAAACAATCCTCCTTTCATGATTTGATTTTTACTTACCATCAGTTAAAACAGTTTTCACGCAGCCACTAGGTTATGCTTTTCAACAAAAAGACAGGAAAACACAAAAGTGGCAGCACATTACAGAGCATACAACAATGTTGGGGATATTTCTTTCCTAGAGTGAATAATCGAGCATGTTACAACCTGCCCCTGTTACTTTCAGCCCCGGTCTCCCCTACTAAATACTGTATTCACTATCAATAAAATATCGTTTAATACTATGAAATTTGAAATCAAATCAGATAAACAAGAACTACTGACCAATTAATGTTGTTAAACATTACTGAAGTACCTCTCCACTACAGATGTTCCGTGAACATGAAAGAGGACCAGACGCTGCGTCTTCTGAGATGCGGCCGAAGGATGAGAAGACAATATCATTTCAAAAGATTGTTTATATCGGAACGTAACGGTTTCAGTGATAGTGCGCACTCTCAATCACATACCACTCCTTCACAGTTATCGTGGAGGCCTTCTTTTAGATTACAGTCGAAAGACCTTAAATTCGCCAAATCGATCGTTCGTGGCGATATCTTAAATTAAACTATGTTCATGAAAACACTCCATCTTCATTTTTTTAAAAGGACTAGTAGGGTTCATTCATTTATAATAGACACTGAAGATTACATAAAACTTCCTTTCTGCATTTACTTAAAAACATAGTCATCGCTCAGCATTTATAAAAGCATGGACGAATAACCTTAGTTTCCTTTAATATTACATTGTATAAAAATATGTCAAGAAAACGCATCAGGGAAAATCTGATTATTACAATGATAATTATTTACACAAGCACTCAGAAGTGAAGCTAAATATGATTACATAGACAATTCAATAAATTTTCAAAAATTCAGGGGAGAGACACATGTGTTCTCGTGAAAAGGGACCTTAAGGAAAAATAATACATTCCGAGAAAAACGAGTTTAAAGTTTGAAGACGTGTGCAGCTCTGCTCAGAATCTAAAAAAACAAAAAAACAAGAAAAAGAAAAGCTACAATCTGTGAACAAAATGAACAACCAGGGCACACCATACATTCACGCAAACATAAATATTAATTGAACGTGTTCTCTGTATAAGAGTCAATTGAAGATAAGATACGTGAGAAAAATAAATAATATAAAAAATTGTACACTATAATAATGTTCTGTTTAGACTGAAATATAATTCAACATTTGTATATCACCAAAAAGAGAACTCTTCAATCCTTTCAGGTCCCTTTTCGCGTGACCACTCACATAAAATGAATTTATATACAGAATTTCTGATGAATAAATACGAGTACCTTATAATCTTAACTGTTGGATAACTACAGAACAGGTAAGCATGTGAAATAAACGACTCTCTTATGAAAATAACATCAAAATTACATTCAATATTATCTATTCGATGAAAAAATGACCTGATTCATTATTAACAGTAGAAAAATAAATTATTTATTTAAATTTAACTTTACAATACCTCCATTTTTCTTGCGAACCTGGTATCACTGAATGAGTCACGAATGAGTCCATTCTAGTTGTCTCTAACTAAATGTTTCGATGAAGCTTGGACTTCTATTGGAAGTATTTTTTCTCTCTACATTTAAAATCTGATTTGATATAAAGTGGTTTCGTGCTTTATTCCTTTGTTGTTTCATAAAGGAAGCCATTATTTAAAATTTTGCGTACTACAGTCAGCTGGAATGCCTGGAAACAAATAACAATATTAAGAATACAGATAACTTTTTGTCGAAAGGTTCACGGGTTGACATTAGCATTTTCCTGCAATTGAATTTCTTCGTGGGTTTCCTCTCGGCCTGGTGGGAGAGCATAATACAGTTTCTGCCAAAACATTCGATCGTCCCATCGGAGATATGTATTCGTTCGCAGGTAAAGGGCGATTTCCTCATCTATGTTCTTCAAATCGAGATCTTCAATAACGATGGCGAGGAGCTGTTGTCTTTGATCGCTCATGAATTTCTGGTGGGCCATTTTGAATTCGTATCGACACCAGCCGCTCTCCAAAAAAGCATTCGAAAGCACCATAAGAGAACAACAACTATCGTTAATGGCGTTGATGATATTTTCGGTAATGAATGCGCCCACCACAAAGTCACGATCGTGTAAACACGTGCGATACCTTTCTAGACCAGGGTAAAGTTGCTGAGCAACGAACTCTACATCGGCACCGCTGTAAGCGACGAATACGTCCCATCTTTTATCCCAATTCACTGTTTGATCTTTGAGGAAACTGAATTGGAACCGAGAATAGACTATGACTTGGACTTCGAAACGATATCTATATAACAAACTGACGATGAATGCTATCAGTATAACTATACCTAATGAAACTGAGATGGCTATAATCATAACGTCATTTGCATTACAGTATTTCAATACGTATTCCCCTATTCCATATTGCCTGTTATTGAGAATACAGCTTATATTTAGCATATTGATAAATTCAAGTGTTCCGGTTCTGTTCATGAATTCCTTGTTGTATTCACAGTCGCATACGAACTGCATGTTGTCAAGGTTGAAATTTTTGAGATTCGGTGGGAGTCCATAATCCCACAACCTAGGATTAACCAATGGATTTTTATGAAGATATATATTCTCAAGGTGAAGTAACTCTTTAAATGCGTCACTATCTACAAATTGGATGGCATTATTATTAAGAAATAATTTTTTTATGCTTTTCAGTTTGGTAAGATCATTTTTTTCCAGCCATTTAATTTTGTTAAATTCCAAATGTAGTTCTAAAACGTCCAATTTGGAATAGATGAACTCAATTTTATCAATGTAATTGTCTTCCAAGTGCAATTTTTCTAATTTCAAATTATCACGAAGCATGAATCTAGGTAATAACCGAAAGCTATTATTGTTCAGATGCAATATTTTCAATTGGAATTGCTTACTTAGATCCAATTTTTTCCTAAAAGAATTATCTTCGAGAAAGTTGTTTTCTAAGTGTATCACCGCCAGTTTGTACAATTTTACAAAAGCGTTACTTTCAACAAATTTTATTTGATTGTCTTGTAGATAGATTTCCCTCAGGTATTTCAGACCATCAAAGGCATCATGTTTTACTGTATGAATTCTATTTCCCCCCAGATGTAAGATTTCAAGAAAACCGAGACATTCAAAACTATCATGTGATAAATCCGTTAATTTATTATTTCGCAAATAGAGCTCAGTTAACATGCTAAGACGTTGTAAAGAAGTTTTAAACATCACCTTACTAATAATATTATTGTCTAGATATAAAATCCTTACTGTTGAAAAGCAAACAATACCATTTACTTCCTGAATTTCATTAAAACTCAAGATCCATTTATCCATTATATTTGGATTGATTGCACTTAAGACGTAAGGAAATCTTCTAAGCTTATTGTTTTCGATATTTAATATCTTCATTGCACTAAACCATGCAGTCCCAATGTCGTGAACTTTTTTAAGCCACCTCGTCAAATGTGGATTTCTTTTTATCACCTCAGACGGTGCGTCGAAAAGTGTAATACTGTCTTCTAAAAGGAAATAACCTTCCTTTGGAGCCTCTCGTAGGATATCAGTCCAAAATTTCGTATGAATTTCATATATATTGCTGTGATTGAGAAAAAGATATTCAATCTTCGATCCATTAACGAGAATTTGATCCATGTCGACGCTTGTGAAATTGTTACCGTCTAAATACAGATGTGTGATATCCAAAGGAATATTGGAAGGGAGTTCCCTTAAGTGGAGTCCTCCACAATCAACACTCGCTGTCCATTGAGGATTTATCGGCTCGCAAAATCCCATAAATGACTGAAGGCCTTCAACGTTACTCATTAGTCGACACGTATCGCTACTACATCGTGAAACATACTGACAAAATGAAGTGGAGTTCTGTTCAACGTGTTCGATTATTCTTACTTCCTTAACCACGTTCTTGTAATTGTCACATGAACGTAGATATCCTCCATAGGTAGTAGTAAGCACATTGCAAGAACAGTTGAAATTTTCGACATCTAAATGGATGTCGCTTATTCGTGATGTCCTATTATTATTATTATTATTAGAGAAAGAGATGGCAAAGCGTTCAACATGTCCAAGGTATTCTCTATCCAAGTGAAGGTTTTTCAGCTTTTGCATTATGGAAAGTGAATGAAGGTTGAGACTACTCAGAGGGATGCTTAATCTCTGAAGCGATGGTAATGCGGGAATGGCGTTCAAATTGAAAATATATGTGTCATCGAGATGTAATTCCTGTATTTTTAAAGTAACAAGTTGATTTTCGTCGTCGGAAATCATCAAGAGGGGATTACCGCTTAAATCCAGCTTATGTAACGATGTCGGAAGCCACGACAAGTCTAGGTATTCCATTTGGTTTTTACAAACTTGAAGTAACGTTAAATTATTTAAACGCTTTACTTTCAAAATGTCCAGTTCCTGCGAGGTGAATACGAACTCTTCATTTCGAGGCAATGTATGAATATGATTTCTACATAAATTAATTTCTATTAAGTTTTGAGGAAATTCATTCTTATTAATAATGTGAATTGTATTATCAGACAAATCTAAATAACGAAGTGTCGAAAGGTGAACTATTTGGCCGCCTATTGATTCAATATCAGTATAATGTAACTCTACAGTTTCAAGTGAATTGAGCGGTTTTAATATTGAGAGCCAGTCACTAGTTAAATTATTTCTATTCATTTGAACGTCACGTAAATATTTTTCAAGTTGATAGCCACCGAGTTGAATAGACATCGCTTGAGGTCGGTTAATTGTTAGAATAGATAAACGCGGAAGGAGGCTTAGAAATGTCGAGGTGTTAGGTGGAAAGATATTGGTATTGAGAGTTAAGCTCATTAAAGAATCCATCCCTTGAAAGAAAGTTCCACCTTTATAATTTACTTCTGAAAGATTGAAATTCATAAGGTACAGCTCTTCCAATTGAGAGCAACAAATGTTTTGCCAGCCGCATTCGTTGATTCTCATTATTTTTTGTCCTTTACCGAAGAGATCGAATTTCTTTAATTGTGGAAATGCACACAAGAAATCGGAATCGGATATATTGATTAAAGAAAAGTGATTAGTGAAGACTTTTTCATACAAAAAAGTATAAGAGGGAAATGAGAGTGGGTCAGAGGTTTTATTATTCACTGGGGTTATACTTGCTAATATAGAATATAAATTTTTATTATCGAAATTACGTGGGTCTCTTTCACTGACTTTTCCCAGTATAAAGTTTAAGTCAGGTTTGGATATTGGCTGTCCACGTTCCATGCTCGAAATAAATAAGTACGCGTTTGAAACGACATTCTCAAAATCACATCGACTTCCATAGTATTCTGATGGAAGTTTGTTTAGAGATTCCGAGGAATGTTTCTTTGGGGTGATGATTCTAAATGGTGTCGCTAAACAAGACATAAGCTTATCTGAATAATAAGCATTTATGGTGGCAATGGAGACGAGAAAAATAATTGTCGCAGTAGCAAATTCGAACGTTCCCTTCATTTTCTTCTTCGATTTATCCTCTTGGAATTTATCCTGAAAAGCTTAAATAAATTCATTCAGTTAAAATTAATTGAATTCATAAGTCAAACGATATATGAGGATGATTCAAATGAAAACCTTAAAAGTGCACCACGAGTCAGAATCAGCGTGCAACTGAAATTTGGCAACATTTATATGCTTGAAGAGTGGCCGAAAGGTAGCACCAAGCTGGAATGCTACATGAAGCCGGCAACAGAGTAAACACAGCGGCTCCATTGGCAACAAACTCAATAGAGGAATAGCGTTTGTTATTCTATTTTACAGTAATGAAGGGATTGACCCCATTGAAATTCTCCGAAGAATAAAAGTGCAGGACGATGGTGCATGTCTGTTACTGCACCAGTTGTACGAATGGATATGAAAATTATGAAATGGCGTTTGTTTTGTGAAAGATCCTCCTCGAGCAGGTCCGCCAGACAAAGTAGTGAAGCCAGAGGCCATTGCAGCAATGGACGGCATGGTGTAGAAAAATCGGCAGATAATAGTGAATGAAGTATCATCCTGTTTGGGTAGGAGTATTAGATCAACACATGATATTGTCCACGGAAAATGTCGACGCCGTACCTCATCTACATGCACTACTGTTGCAAATATTCAAGACCTTAATCTCTTCCCCAACCGCTTATTTACCAAATCTCGTGCCCAGGATTTTACGCCTTTGGACCAATCAAAGAGGCTCCGGGGGAGCAGAGCTGCAGGAAGAGAGGTAATTTGCAATTTGGATACGCTCTAGGTCAATAGACTTTTTCCTTGCACGTCTTTTGGCACTCTCGAAGAGCTGGAACCCATATACAAGGGGCGTTCAAATTTAATCTGGGGTTGATTTTTTGTAAATTTCATTGTTGTAAAAATCTAAACTTTCATTATTGGGATGGCAGCTACCGCCTGTCATACAAATGCAGCACCATCCAAAAAACAAAGAATAATCATCAAGTTTCTCCACAACGAAGGTGTGAAAGCATCTTAAATTCATCAGAGACTTCAAAGACAGTTCACCGAGTCATGTTTGTCTCGATCATCCGTCTTTGCTTGTTGCCAAAAGTTTGAAGGAGGGCGAGAATCCACCGGCAATGAACCTCATAAGGGAAGGCCAGCAACTGCTGTCAATGATGGCATCATCGCACGAACAAATGACAACAGGCGGATTCATGTCCAAGAATTGGTTTCAATACTGAACATCAGAACTGGCCGTGTGGAGACCATCATCCACGTAAGCTGAAATTCAACAAGATCTGTGCCAGATGGGTCCCTAAGCAATTCTCCAAGGATCACAGAACCATCCGGTTAAAAATCTGTTCTATGCTGCTGCAGCGATATGACAGGGAAAGTGACAGCTTCCTAAGGTGTGTTGTGACCACCTACGAGACATGGATTCATAACCATACTCCTGAAATCAAGCGTGCGTGCATGGAGTGGCGACACACTGGCTCAACACGACCCAAGAAATTCAAGATGACACCGTCGGCAACAAAAGTGATGGTGACTGTATTCTGGGACATTAAGTGTATCATTCATGTCGATATGGCAGAACGTCGAACCATAAATGCGTCCTTTTACGGTGACATTTTGAGTACGTCCCTGAAGCCGGCACTAAGGAAAAAGCGACCAGCACTCCTTACCAGTAGTGTTTGTTTCCTACAAGACAATGCCAGACCACACACAGCCAAAGTGATTATGGAAACACTGACGGAACTCAAATGGGACATCTTACCACATCCTCTATACAGTCAGGATCTCTCCCCTTGCAACTATCCCCTTCTTGGAGTATTGAAAGAGTTCTTGGGAGGGCAGAGGTTCGGCTCCAATGAAGAAGTGAAAAAGGCTGTTCTGACGTGGTTTAGTCCTGAAGATATCCACAGAACCGTTATTTAGATGCTCCCAGAACGCTGGAAAAATGTGTAAATAAGCAAAGAGAATTCTTTGAGAAATAACTGGTGTGTGTGTTTTTTTTTGTAATTTCCTGATTTTATAAAAAATAAAGTCCAGGTCAAATTTGAACGCCCCTCGTACATGGAGTCCTTGACTTACGATGTTTCAACTTACGTTGTTCCGCACTTACGAAATTTATAAATTCCCACCACTGCTTCAGTGTTAAGACATTTGTTTCGCATTTGTTTTGACAAAAAAGTGCTTCATTTGTATGATTAAACGCATATACCATAGGAAATGATGTTTCGACGTAAGACACTTTCCGTGAACCAATTGTGTCCTAAGTACGAGGATTCCCTGTATTGCTTGTATTGCACTCTTTGGAGAAAATTAAATATACCAATATTCAGGGTGGCCCATAAATAAGTTCAGGTGTTTGACAGCCAATAATTCCATTGTAGAACACAATTTATTTATCTGTGAAGTGGTACACATCATCAAAGAATACAAAAATGTTTCTGTATGTGCGGTTTTCCAGTGCAATATCAATCTGTGCGCCATCGAGATCGACATTGCTTGGAGGCGCAAAGCCAAGTTTACACATCATCGCGTTAAATTCTTGGGTTATCAGTTACTTCAGTTCCTCGATGCCGTCAATGGGATGGCATAGACTTTCTATTTGTGATAGTCCCAAAAGAGGACGTCAGATCTGGGAACCGGGCCGGCCACTCGACGGGGCCTCAGCGCCCAATCCGCCTTTCAAAGCGGAAAGTTTCATTCAGAGATACGTGAACATCCAAAGCGTAATGAGGCGGGGCCCCATCTTGCTGGCCGGCCAGGTGGCCGAGAGGGCTACGGCGCAGGCTTTCTAGTTCTCGAGTCCGCCTGGCCGTGGGTTCGAATCCCGCTGCGGGCACGGATGTTTGTGTTTGTCCCGGGCTGCGTACAGATATAACTTCTGTAATAGGCGCAAAATGACCTTAGTAGTCGACGCCAGAATTTCTAATAAACCTAAACCGTCTTGCTGCCGCCACTTTACGGATTTAATATACTTGGTTCCGTTCAAAAGTTGTAGGCTGTCAAAAACTGGACTTATTTATGGGCCACCCTGTATATCTTTTGTATTATCATTATTAAAAATAAGAAAAATCACAAATTACAACCAAATCTAATTACAAAATGCTAGCAATTACAAATTGTTACCTCTTAATACACAACAAATTAATATTAATGTCCGAATGTACGAGGGAAAATCAAAAAGTAACATTATTTATTTTTTTACGAAAACATTGCTGTAGGTGGTGGGAAAAGTGGATATGCTTTTTTGAACTTGCCGCCGCCCCCTATCGTTTAAAAGCACCGTGAAGGTGCCGACACCTCGCGGAGGCGCTTAAACGCAATCGACAAGATGGCACCGTTGATCACATCGTCTACGCTGGAAGAACAAAGAGCTGTAATTTCGTTTCCTTCATGCGAAAGGTCGTCCACCCAAGGAAATTCACAATGAAATGCAGAAAGTGTACGGCAACCACTGCATGGCCTACGCAAATGTGTGGGCATGTTGCAAAAAGTTTACCGAGTTTCGTTCATGAAACCTGCAGGAAACGGATTTCTATGCGATGGGCATTAAAAAACTTGTACCACGATGAGACAAATGCCTTAATCGCAATGGCTCATACTTAGAGAAATAACCAGAACATTGACGTGTACTTTTTATATTTTGTTTGATCATGTCAGTGTTACCAAGTGTAGAACAAGATTTGTCACTAAAACGATCACTAAAAGTCACTAAAAAGCGCTCGAAAGTAACTAAATATAAATTATTTTATATTATTTTATATAAAAATAATTATTTTTAATTAATAGATTTATTACTACACTACTGTTTATAAAAATCGCAACACCCTGATGGAATAGCCCAATCTGCATTATATTTGGAGCATTTGCATATCATGGGTCAGAAAAGAAACCATTAGATTTTCAAGTCAATACAATGCGTTTTATTGTCACATTAGTATCGGGTGAAACCACCGTGGGATGCAATTACAGCCTCTAAACGTCGTGGCATTGAGTCAAACAAGCTCTAAATAAGGGCCTGGGGAATGTCCTGCCATGCTCTGTCTACACGGGTATACAGTTCATCCACAGTTGCTGCTGCAGGAGTCTGACGAGCCAATCGATGAGCAACCCTGTCCCACACATGTTCGATTGGCGGACATGTCTGGTGAACGAGCAGGCCAGGGGAACAAGGGCGTCTGATGTGCTTGGAAAAAGGCGAGGACATTTCTGGCCACATGCGGTCGGGCATTGTCCTGTTGGAATACAGCGCCTGGAAGGTTCTGCAGGAAGGGGACGACCTTGGGTTGCACAACTTCCCTGATGTACCGGTCACTGTTCAGATTGCCATGGATTCTGATCAGACGGGAACGGCCATGGTAACTGATTGCACCCCACACCATCACCCCTGGCGTTTGTCCTGAATGACGCTGCAGGATGCATTCTGGAAGGTCGCGCTCGCCACGATGTCTTCTGACTCGTATCCTGCCGTCATGGTGCTGCAAGTTAAACCTTGACTCATCCGAAAACACAACTTGTTGCCATTCAGCTTGCCACTGTTGGTGTTGATGGGCCCATTGCAACCTGAGGCGCCGGTGGTTTTGAGTCAAAGGAATCCGCAACAATGGTACTCGTGCCATCAATCCTCTGGAAATCAAACGGCGTTGTACAGTGCTAGCAGACATTGTCCTGCCTACTGTAGCACCCCACTGTTGTGATAACACTGTGGAAGTGGCTGTACGATCTGCTACACACATGCGATAGAGGTGTCTGTCATCTCGCGGTGTCGTCGTGCTGGGTCTTCCTGAGCCTGGTCTTCGGGGTGCCCTGTTCTCTTCGCTCCACTGCCTCCATGCACGCATAATTGTCGTTGCATTATGTCCTACACGAGCAGCAATGTCACGATACGACCATCCCGCTTCACGCAGACCAATTATGCGTCCTCTTTCAAAGTCTGTCAGCTGTTGATATGGTACCCTTCGTCGTCGTCGAGGCATGGTGTTCTTTCAAGCAATTACTCTGAAAATCTAATCATTTATACTCTGACC
>JAHWFO010028773.1:5063-16711 GCA_023313115.1 Rhysida immarginata | reverse complement strand
ACGGGGATCGTTATTTTAGAATTTAGCAACAGATTTATCATTAAAATTTTTTTTTCTGCCTACAATCTTCTGCTGGCGAATTTTGACTGTAAAGATGATAAGATACAAATACAGGTCGGTATACAAATGTAAACTTGTGTAAATATCAGTAAACATGTGTAAATAGGTGAATGCATGTGTGTAAATTTATGTACGTGTGTGTATAAAAGTGTGTAAAGTTGTGTAAATATGCTATACAGATGTGTACAAAAGTGTGAAGTTGTGTAAATAGGTGTATAGACGTATGTAAACTCGTGTGAATAGGTGTATACCTGTGTGTAAACTTGTGTAAATAAGCTGTTCAGATGTGTACATTGTGTCTACACGTGTATAAATTTGTGGAAATATATGTATAAATTTTGTGTACACTTGTGTAAATTGTTGCGTACCTTTACACCCTCTACAGTATTAAAATTTTTTTTTTCTTCGACGTTTTACGATAGTCTTTTCCGCTATCACTATCTCTGTTCGCAGACTCTTCCAACGTCGTGTTTCTATCCCTCCACGACTTATCGATATTCCTGGCTCCAGTCATCCATTATTTACCCTTTGACTATTGCTGCTCCCATGTTTATCGGAGTAGGTAATCCGCTAACTTTGTACCTAACGCTTTACTATATGTTTTAAACGGAGGTTACCGTAGTCCCCCTCCACCTTTTGTTACAAAGGGATTACTCGACGCGTTCGGTTAGCGTCAGTTTTACGGGTTAATGATAATTTTCGCCTGGGAAATTAATAATAAAAAATGTCAATTTTTTTCTTCGTGCCATTTCTCCTTTTTTTCTTAGGTTATTATTCCCATAGAAAATTTGCTTTGGTCGCTTGAGGATCTTTTTTTGGCTGTATTAATTTTTCCGTCAAGGCTTTTAGTTAAGCGTTCGGAGTTCGTAAGTTTACCTAATTCCGTTTATTAGAATTATTCCGTGCGTGAGCTCAATGTCTTATCTCGTCGTCTTTTAATAATGACGCGTTTCTTAGAAATGATATCTCCCGTTTGCTTTTTCAAGCCTGATTATTTAAAATACATCTCTCTCTTTGCTGTACCTTGTACTTGTTTTCTTAAGAACGCTCTTTCACGAACTATTAAATTTGGGAAACCTTTTTTCTTACAGTATAGTTTTTTCATGTTTTAAAAATTTAATTCCTAGGAGAAATTTTAAATTTTTTTTTAAGAAATACGATTTTTCGTTAATTGTCTTTTCTTTCCCCGTGATTCGTCGTCATCGCTATTGTTATAAGTTTCACGTTTTTCTTTGTTGCCATTGTTTAGTCGTCGTTGTATTAAATAGCTCGTTTTCTTGGAACGAATGTGTCGTTTCCTTTCCAAGAACTCGGAAGTTCTCTCACGCGGGACGTGATATTTAAATATTTTTTTGTTCTGGTAGGTTTGCTGTTAACTAAAAGGAGTATGTTGAATCAGTATCAGCTCGGTCTCTGAATCGGCATCATCAGCTCCTCTCCCATCTCTGGGATATTGAGATGGATATACAGCCATTAGATGTTAGTAACTTTTATTGTGCAATCTTGGGTTAAGATTTCGTCAGGCCACATCTGAGGAGCCTACGAGTTTGTTTTTTTGATTATGTGTGGTTATCCGACATGAGGTCGATCGTCTCTAGTTTGCTGCTTTGTTTTCTTTTGCCGATGTAGTGTTCGGCTGATCAACAGGCATTCTTCAAGTCGCCTTGCGTCTTTAGTTTGTTGGACATAGGAATGTTTGGTCCCGTCGAAGATATGATGTGGATCCCTTTGTCCTTTGGCTGCTTCCGTCTTACGACTGTTTCCGGAGTGATCTTTTAGTTCGTCGATCGACTTGGAGCTGTTCTGGAACTTTCACAATGCAATGTGCTGGTGTTCAACAGGAAACTAACCCATCCAGATGAATTCCTGGCATCTATGTTCCGTTTTCCGTGATGTTTTAGAAAACCGACTTGTCTTTGTTTGGACTTTATTTGATTAATAACTTTTAATAGTTTACTTTCTTCATGATTTTTAAATCCGTTTAATTGAGTGTATCTTACTTTTTTTTCTTTTATTTTTTGATGATGCTTTGTTAATACTGTTTTGTTTTTCAGGACCTCGACCATGTTGTCCCCGTCTTGCCCGATCGTCACCTCTCATGTCGTGTGTCTACCCTTTGGTCTGTCTCGCCTTTCCCGTATTATTCCTCTTAGTGTTATCCCGTCGTATTTATTCTAGCATTGTTTTGTTGCCCGTCCTTCGGATTTCTTGTGGAAGAGGTCTAATGGTTTGACAATTATAATTTTAATCTATATCATCTTTCTTTTTGTGGAGGTACTTATTTGGATATCACTTAATGTTTGTTTGTTGTCTTAGTATCACTTAAGAATTTATGAAAACCATATTTTTTTTTTATTTCCAATATTTGCTTACTTTTTGCTGTCAGTTTCTCTTTATTTTTTGCAGTACAAGCATCGCACCTCACCCTTCTAATTGTGTGATCCTCGATCCTCCCCAAGAATTCCTTTTCAGTTTCCACGGTATCGTCCAGTTACTTCTTCTGCATTTTCGGATTTTTGACTATACCCGAAGTGGACTTGGTGTACTTTCAACCTTTGTTGCTATTCCAGTATTACCGTTAGACGGTTTCCTACGTTTGCTTGTTATCTGCTGTCTGCATCATCTACCTATTTTCTGTCAGCAATAAAGAAAATATTTATATGGATTTCTCTAATTTTTCTTTTCTGAAACGTTGTCTTTGGGTATTGAATTATTAGCACTTGTGATCTGGGGTTAACGTAACTTATAGTTCGCGTTTATCTTTGACATTTTAATCCTTTATGTTAACGGGGGAGGTAACGCTATTTCTATATTATTAACTTTCCTTTTAATCTTTATTTACCTGACGGGCTAGTCCTAGTTAATATTACTATCTTTTTGGGTTTTGCTGATTATTACACCTTTTGTGTTTTTCTTAGGGGAAGGTCGGGTTTTTCTTTTATTCCCTCTGGAGCTCAACGTGACGGTAAACACGACTTCTGTTTACTAGCACGTTACAAAATATATGTATAAATTTTGTGTACACTTGTGTAAATAAGCTGCAAAGATGTGTAAATTGTGTATACACTGTGTAAACTTGTATAAATGTGCGTACATTTTTGTAAATAGATGTGTACATAAGTGTAAACACGTGAAAATGTGTGTATAGACATATATAAACTTGTGTGATTTGTTTATACTAGTATGCGTGTAAATATGTGTAAACTCGTATAAATTGTGCATACATGTGGGTTAATTTGTGTATACATATGTAAATTGTATAAATACACATATATAATTGTGTAAATATGGCTATACGAGTAGCTGTAAAAATGTGTAAATATGTATGCAAGCTTGTGTATGTATATGAGTTTTAAGTCTTGTACAATCGAATCAATTGACCCGAAAATGGCGACTCGGCAAATCGGGTCAAACAACTGTTACTGACATGTGTGTCCAAAGACTCTCTTTAATGGGTCGTATTGGAAGAATCATAGGACTCTCACAAGCGGGTCATATGAACCACATATTGCTTTGAGTGTGGGTTGACAAACTCTTCACCTTCTCATTCCATATCTCGTTACGAAGCTTATTTACTTCCTCATGTACTCTTCTTGTAAGTCGATTATATTTGGTTTTAAGCCAAGGCTCTCGTGTTCGGTGCCATTGCCTCCTTGCCCTGTTAAATACTTGACTGCTGAAGTAAGATCGAGATGATAAGACAGTTTCACGTCTGCTGGAGAAGCACAAGCATTGATGGCATCAGTAATACGTAGAGTGACCCTTTCAACATTTATGTCTATCTCCTCCGTACTGTGCACATCATTGAGTAGATTACTGTCATTTTTGAGAAGATCTCTGAAAAGTGTCCAATCTTGTTTAAGCCCCATTTGTTCTCTGAAGTCAATATTTACATTTTCAAAATTCAGTGCGGCCGGTTTATGATCTGAAGATAAATCATCAACAGTAAAAATATCGAATGGCTTATAGGGAGTGCACGTGTGACGTCGATCCTGCATGCTCATTCATCATGTGACTCGAATTGGTTCCAAACAAGTCTTCTCGCTTCGGGATTTAACATTGGTTCCAACTTAGAGATGAAATAAAATAGCTTTATATAAACCTAGTGTTTATAACACTCATAAGATGTGAAATTGTTGAGTTCCTCACTGCTCAAGAAGGAGCCAAAACAGTGATTTACACATCTAACGTTTTCCAAAAGAAAGAAAGATCCGCGAACGATGCACTCACAGCAATATGCGGTTAATATGACCCGCTTGTGAGAGTCATATGATTCTTCCAATACGACCCATTTAAGAGAGTCGTTGGACACAGGTGTAAGTAAGAGTTGTTTGACCCGAATTTCTGAGTCGCTTTTCTCGGGTCATTTGACTCGGCTGTACAAGAATTAAGACTCATTAACAGAATGTTTACTATACGCGTATATACTTATTTACACACTTTTACATACATATTTATATATTTTCTCAGTTACTTACACACTTACAGGTATATAGTGTAACGTGCTAGTAAACAGAGGTCGTGTTTACCGTCACGTTGAGCTCCGGCGGAGGAAAAAAAGAAAAAAGACCCAATTCCCACTTAAGAAAACACAAAAGGTTCAATAATTAGCAAAACCAGAATGATAATAAAATTAATTAAAACTAGTCTGTCAAGGAAATAAAGATAAAAGGAAAGTTAATAAGGTAAATATAGCAATAACCCCAAAACCCGAGAGTTAATAAATTGATAGCCTTAGATAACGTTTCAGGAAAGGAAAACTAGAGGAATCCATATAAATATTTTCTTTATTGCTGACAGAAAAATAATGAAACTAAGCAGACAGCAAATAACACCAAAGATTGGAAACCATTTAACGGAAAAACTGGAATAATCTTAGAAGTAAAAACAATACATCTAGTCCAAATCAGGAGTAGTCCAAATTCCGCAAATACAGAAGAAATGACTGGAAGATATCATGGAAGTCGAAACGTAATTCACGGAAAGGGTTGAAGATCATATTAATAGAAGGTTGAGGTGTTAAGCTCGTACTGCAAAAATAAAAAGAGAAACTGACAGCAAAAAGTAAGCAAATATTGGAAATAAAAAAAAATAAGTTTTCATGAATATTTAAGAGATATTAGAAAACAAACAAATAATAAGTGATATTCACAACTCTACAAAAGATAAAGATAGAGCTTAAAATAATAAATAACAAACCATTAGACCTCTTCCACAAAGACTCTGGAGGACAGGTAACAAAATAAAGCTAGAGTGATTACAACGGGGATAACACTAAGAGGAATAAATACGGGAAAGGGAAGACAGACCAAAGGGTAGACACACGACATAAGAGGTGACGATCGGGTAAGACGGGAACAACATGGTCGAGGTCCTGAAAAACAAAAAACTAAATTATCAAAGTATCATCAAGAAATAAAAAATTAAAAATGCAATCAATTAAACGGGCTTAATAAAATCATCAAGAAAGTAAAATAATAAAAATTAATAATTAAATGAAGTTCAAAAAAAAAAAAAGAGACGAGTCGATTTTCTAGAACATCACCGAAATCAGAACATAGATGCCAAAAAAGGATGAATCAGTTTCTTGATGAACTTCAGCATGTTGCATTGTGAATATTCTAGTTCAACTCCAAGTCGCTCGACGAACTAAGACATCACTCGTATATCATCAGTAAGGCGAAGGCAGTCAAAGGATGAAGGAAACCACGTCATATCTTTAACGAGAACAAACACTTGTTATGTTTAAACGAACTGAAAAAAAGCAAGGCGAATTACAGTACGCCTGTAGATTAGCCGAACGCTACATCGGCGAAAGAAAACAAAGTTCCAAAATCATGACGGCCGTCTTCATGTCGGATGACCGCACATAATCAAAAAAAGGTTTGTAGACTTCTCAGATACGGAGTGATGAAATCTTAACTCAAGATCACATACTAAAAGTTAATAACATCAAATGACTGTAAAACCATCTCAATATCCCAGAGATGGGAGAGGAGCTGATGTAGTCGGTTCCGAGACTGAGCTGATACTGTCTGAACTTATCATTTTTAGTAAACAGCAAACCTACTAGAATAAACAAAAATATTTAAAATATCACGTACCGCGTGATAAAATTTCCGAGTTCTTGGAAAAGAAAAGATAAGTTTGCTCCAAGAAAACGAGCTATTTAATATAACGACGACAGAACAATGGCAACAAAGAAAAACGAGAAACTTATAACAATAGTGATGACGACAAACCTCAGGGGAAGAAAAGATAATTAACGAAAATCGTATTAAAAAATTTAAAATTTCTCCTAGAAATTAAATTTTTAAATCACGAAAAAACTATACTGAAAAAGGAACAAAGGTAACTCAAAATCTAAAAGTTCCTGAAAGCGCGTTCTAAGGAAAATAGGTATAAGGTACGGAAAAGAGAGAGAAGAATATTAACTAATCAGGTTTGAAAAAGCAAAACGGGAGATATCATTTTTTTAAAAAAACACGTCATTAATAAAAGACGACAAGTGTAGACATTGAGCTCACGCATTCTAATAAACGGCAAATAGATAAACCTAAGAATTCCAAACGCTTTACTAAAAGCCTTGACGGAAAAATTAATATAGTCAAAAAAAATCCTCAAGCGACCAAAATAAAATTTTCTAAGGGAATAACGACCTAAGACGAGCGACATCCCAATAGAAGTCAAAAGACATGGGGAAACTCGCCTTAATAACGGTACTCAAAATATAACCCAAGAGAAAAGGAGAAATGACGCGAAGAAAAAGATTGACATTTTTAATTTCCCAGGCGAAAATTATCATTAACCTGTAAAATTGACGCTAACCGAACGCGTCGAGTAATCCCTTTAAAAAAAAACGCGGAGGGGGAATACGGTAACCTCCGTTTATAAAAAAAAATAATAAAGCGAAAGGTGAAAAATAGTGGGTTACCTACACCGATAGACATGGGAGCTGCAAAAGTCAAAGGGTCAATAATAGATGACCAGAATCAGGAATATCGAAAAACGTTGAAGACAAAAAAAAAAATTTTTAATACAGTAGAGGGCGTAGAGGTACGCAACAATAGTCATATTTACACAAATTTACACACGCGTATACACAAAATACACAAGTTTACACACGGGTATATATCTATTCACACAAGTTTACACTTATTTACACAAGTTTACACTTTTGTACACTTCTGTATAAAATATTTACACAACTTTACACACAATTAAACACACGTACACAAATTTACACACGGTTATACACCTATTTACACAGGTTTACGCTTATGTACAATCTGTACAGCTTATTTACACACGTTTATACACATTTATACATATATGTGCTGTAACGTTCCGTTATTTTTTCTCCCTTGTTTAGGCTTTAGTAGGTTTTTTTTTTTTAAATTTTAGTGACCCATTTACTTCTGAATTTTTTGATCATTGCCTGCTGTGTTCATTTTGATCACTGAAGTAGAGTACGCCTTATGTGCTCCCCTCCCTCGTTGTGCTTTTCTAGCATTTTGCGTTACCAATATTCCTGGTTTTCTGCCGCGAGTGGTTTTTCCAAGACTGGTGTGTTCGTCGGTTGTTTCGGACACGAGCTATGTTTGTTAGTCGCTTATTAATTTATTATTACAGAGGTTACTGTGTTCCCCCTCCTCACTTTTTTAATATTAAAGAGTTCACGTGACGCTCACTTGGGTTTTTTGGTATCTCATTTGGGGGGTTATCTATTCTATTTGATTTTTGTCCTCGCGCTAAGAAATTTTTTTTTCTTTGGTGATTTATTTATTTAATGATCGCGATGGCGGTTCCTCATGTATTGAGTTATTGATATCGCTATTTTGTATCATTTGTTATTTATCCCTAGACGAATTTTTTACGCCTGACGGACTAATTGATATTTTTTTCCCTGGTGAGTCAATTATTTTAAGCGTCTAGTTTTAGCTCGTTCCTCGTCGTGTCATTTTTTTTTTTGACGCGTTTTGTTCGTTCTCCGATCGAACTTTTTCCGATATTTATTAATAAACCTTAGATACTCCCCTCTCTCTGATTATCCAGTCCGCGATAAGAATTTTTAATCGCCTAAGAATTTCCTTTGAGTCATAAGGAAAATTTGTTTTCCGGTTCTCTCCCTTTGATAAAGGATAGATGGAGATTTGTGCCTTTTGCTGTGGTTACTAGATTTATTTATTGTTGAAAAAGGAATAATTATTTAATTTTTCTTAGTCTGCTTTGTGAGGTAAAAAATAATTTCTTATTATTTCAAAATATTTTTTTTTTACGATAAGTTTACGCTTGCTTCTTACCCATGTTATTGTTAGATGTGCATGCGCGCTTTCTGTTCGCTTTGTTTTCATTGTTTAGGCAGCTTCCTTGTATTCGGCCGCTCGTTTTCTTAGAGCGACTGGCTGTTTCTTTTCCTTGAACTCGGATGTCATGTCGCGTGTCCACGATATTTAAATTTCTTTTGATTTTTTGTAATTTTTGGTTTTTTGAAAATTTTTTAGACAGAAGTAGAAAACAAGCGAGAGAGGTAGCAACAGCTTCAAGGTCCTCTCCTGGGACAGTGAGATGGCTTTTCAGTGGAAGGTAGTCTTCCTAGCCTAAGACGTCAACGATATTTATTTTGGTTCATGAATGAAAAGTTCGTGTTTGTATATTATTTCGGCTCCTACCCAGTCGACTCTCAGGATCATGGGATCCAGCCCTGCATCTATTCCAGTTTTTCTTTTTGCGTGGTTGAAGTTGTTCAAGCGCTACGTCTTCGTGGAATCGTTCACTAATTTATCGTTGCCCTATTTCAGTTGCGGTTGCGTCTTTTTTTGAGATAAGTTTTCGCTCCGGCGACCTTTGAATTGGTGTTCATCATCGGAAGTTTCAAGAGTGGACCTTCTCCTGTTATGGATATTTCACTTACATTCACGGTTTATCTTCATTTGAAGTGACTTAGTAAAATGCCTCGCAAGTTTTTATTATTGCAATATTACTTTTGTTTCATTTAATATAATGGACTCTCTCAGAAATCTCCCAGAGTCGTTATTTCATTTTTGTTTTTTTTTTAATTTTTAATTTTATTATTATAATCCATTCTTTCTGATTAATTGAAATAATATTTTTTTTTTCCTTGTTTTGAATTTTTTTTTATAATTATTTTTGTTTTCTTTTTCCAGGACCTTGCTCATGTTGTTGCTTACGTTCTTCCTTCTCCCACCCCTTTTGTTATTCGTAAGATCCTGTTTTGTGCGTTCTTTTCCCTTCATTTTTCCATTACTGTTCGTTATTGTTCTGTTGTCTTTGTTCTAGTTTATAATTTTGTATCCCGTTCTTAGGCACTGTCCAGAGGAGGTCCCGGGTTTATTGCTTGTTTTGTTTTGCTTCAAGCTTTTATGTTTCCGTTTTAATTATTTTTTTTGGAAATATTAATTTTCCTTCCATCATTATTATTTTTTTTTTATGTTTAAAAGAAAAGAAAAAGATTTTTTTTTTTACTTCCAGTTTATATTTTCCTGTTATACTTTTGTTTAATGGTCTTGCCTGATTACAGCGTGGACGTTCCTTCACAACCTTTCTGGACTTTCACCACTCTACTGGATTCTTCTAGCCTTGCTCGAGTTAACCTCTCCCACTCGACCAGTCCGCTCGTCACTCGTCATTGGCCGGTCTTTGGATGTTAAGCCCTTGGTTTACCTGTCGCTCCCACGCCTTTTACTATTGCAAGATTTTTGTTTATCTCGCCCCTATTCTGAGACCATAATCATTTATTTCTTTATTCGATTTTATCTGTGTCCTCCTATTGTAATAAAGGAAAATATTTATTTGGAATTTTCTTTTATTTATTTCTCATTTTTTTTTAATTCTTCGCTCAGGGGTTGTTTTTGGTGGGGATTAGTAATTCGGGTGTTTATTGGGTTTATCTATCTAGTAGTGGATTTTTTCACCTTTGTTTTGACGGGCTTTACCTTACTTGTCGAATCTCTTGTAGCTTCTTCAAGTAAGTGTTATTAGTTTATCTCCGCGGTTATCCTGTGTTCTTGTTACTGATTTTTCTTAGTCAAGGGGAGGGTTTTTGTTTTTACGCCTTGCTTCGGTAGCGTTGGCTGTATGTGCGGGTAAACGCTGTTCGCCTTTACTAGCACGTTACAGTGCACAAATTTACACACATGTATACAAATTTACATAAGCTTACACAAATATCTACACTTGTACACACGATGTATACAAGTTTACACACGGATATACACTAATTCACACAGGTTTACATACGTCTATACACCTATTTACACTTTTGTACACATCTGTATAGCATATTTACACATTAATACATACAGGTACACAAATTTACACACGTGTATACACCAACTTACACAGGCTTACACACCTATTTACACAATGTTACACACGTGTATACTGATATTTACACAAGTTTACATTTGTTTACCGACCTATATTTGCATTTTATCATCTTTATAGTCAAAATTTGCCAGCAGAAGATAGAACTCCAAGCTTGTAGGCAGATAAAAGGATTTTAATGATAAATCTGTTGCTAAATTCTAAAATACCGTTCGCCGTGTTCATAGAGAAACGACAGCTCTTGAACGATAGACAATAATAGGAAGAGAAACGATATCTTTTTAAAATTTTTAAACATCAATTTAAAAACAAAAAAAAAGTCCTTTATTGATTTAAGAATACATTCAACTTCTAATGTACAATGCAATAAATTCATCATCACCAAACAGAACTGATTTGCACAAAAAATCAAGGGATTATTTTTATTGTACATTACATTGTTCTCATTATAAATCTGCAAGATTCCTTTTCCATTCCTTTGGATAGGCTAAATGGAAACTATCACGAGGAGCCTGAAGAGGAAGCCTCATATTTGTATCCTTGGCAATCTGAAATGCAGAAAAAAGGATGAGTTTTAGATCAATGATTTACACTCCCTACAATAATGAAAACAGTGACATTTTATTTCTGTTAATATCATATTCGATCTCCATGCTGAGATTAAGTCACCCACCCTTCTTACTTTCTATAAGGCTCCGATACACAGCTTTCAGTGTATAGATCCATTCTTGCTGCGAGAAACTAGCCATGTTGTTAGCAGTCAATAATAATGAATGCTGTCCAGTGGAAATGCATTTCAGATCACAATGGGTAAAAAAAAAATTATCGTAACAATAATGAATTTGGAACTATTAAATAAGAATAATTTACGTTAGAAAAAAGTGTAACTTACTTAGATTCCTGTTTTCGTTCAATTTTTCTTGAACTGGTAAAATTTGAAGGAGGAAGACGAACAACGTTGGAGAATGGCTTATTCAACGTTGGGTATTTGAGGGAGCCTGTTCTCGCACTCAGAGTTGAAGAAACTATCTCTGCTGATAGATAGTCTCTAGATAACTTGTCCCATCCATTGTCATATTAAAGAGTAGTATTAGTTCTAATAATTTTGTATTAATCTTCTTACTAACACGAACGATGAAATCGTCCCTATCGCTATCTGCCATGTTTTCGTAACTTGATTTCGTATCGTTGCCGGAAATGATTCCCATTTCCTATGACTTGGCTCGTAAAGTCGTGTTTAG
>JAHWFO010028771.1:0-11089 GCA_023313115.1 Rhysida immarginata | reverse complement strand
CATGATAATTTTCCCAAAAGTGTGCATTTGGGTGATTTGCACTGGATATCATCAAAATTTGCCAAAACGTATACAGGAAACTGTAAATCCACACATCTGGGTAATTTGCAGTGGAAATCATGAAAATTTAGCAAAACGTATCAACGAAAATGTAAATCCAACCATTTGGATGACTTGCATTGGAAATCATGAAATTTGGCAAAACATGTGAATGAAACTGTAAATCCACCCATTTGGATGACTTGCATTGGAAATCATGAAAATTTGGTATAAAAAATGCACAAAACTGTAAATTCACCCATTTGGGAGACTTGCTGTAGAAATCATAAGAATTTTTCTAAACGTCTGCACGAAACCGGAAATACACCCATTTGGGTGATTTTCAGTAAAATCCTGAAAATTCGGGAAAAAGTGTGCACGAAACTGTAAATGCTCCCATTTGGGTAACTTGCCGTGGAAATCATCTAAATTTTGCCAAAACTGTGCAAAAAATTGTAAATTAACCCATTTTGGTGTCTTGCGGTGGAAGTAATGATAATTTTGCCAAAAGCGTGCACGACACTGGAAATTCAACTATTTGGTTGACTTGCAGTAGAAATTATAAAAATTTTGTCAAAAGTCTGCAGGAAACAGTAAATCCACGCATTTGGGTGACTTGCAGTGGAAGTCATAAGAATTTGGCAAAGCGTGTGCAGAAAACTGGAAGTACACTAATCTGGCTGATTTGCAGTGGAAACCATGAAAATTCAAGAAAAAGTGTGCACGAAACTGTAAATGCTCCCATTTGGGTAACTTTCCGTGGAAATCATCAAAATTTTGCTAAAACTGTGCAAAAAATTTTAAATTCACCCATTTGGGTGTCTTGCGGTGGAAGTAATGGTAATTTTGCCAAAAGTGTGCCTGACACTGGAAATTCAACTATTTGGTTGCCTTGCAGTAGAAATCATAAAAATTTAGGAAAAAGTGTTCACGAAACAGGAAATCCACTCATTTGGGTGATTTGCGGTGTTAATCCTAAAAATTTTGCCAAACGAGTGCAGGAAACTGTAAATCCACCCATCTGGTTAAATTGCAGTGGAAATCATTAAAGTTTAGCAAAACGTATCAACAAAAATGTAAATCCAACCATCTGGGTGACTTGCATTGGAAATCATTAAAGTTTAGCAAAACGTATCAACATAACTGTGAATCCACCCATTTGGGTGACTTGCATTGGAAATCATGAAAATTTTTAAAAAGTGTGGACGAAACTGTAAATCCACCCATTTGGGTGACTAGCGGTGGAAGTCATGGAAATTTTCCCAAAATTGTGCACAAAAATGTAAATCCACCCATTTGGGTGAATTGTAGTGGAAGTCATAAAAATTTGGCGAAGCATGTGCAGAAAACTGGAAGTACACTAATCTGGGTGATTTGCAATGGAAATCATAAAAATTTAGGAAAAAGTGTGCACGAAACTGAAAATACACGCGTTTGTGTGATTTGCAGTGGAAATCATAAAAATTTTGCCTAAAGTGTACAGGAAACTGGAAATTCAGCCATTTGGATGAATTGCAGTGGATATCATAAAAATTTGATAAAGCGTGTGCAAAAAACTGGAAGTACACTAATCTGGGTGATTTGCAGCGGAAATCACCGAAATTTGGGAAACACTGGGCAAGAAACTGGAAACTCAGGCATTTGGGCGTCTTGCATTGGAAATCATGAAAAGTTATCAAAACATGTGCATGAAACTGTATATCCACCCATTTGGGTGATTTGGGGTTGAGATAATCAAAATTTGGCAAAGATTGTGCACGAAACTTTAAATTCACCCATTTGGGTGACTTGCTGTAGAAATCATAAGAATTTTTTAAAACGTATGCACGAAACCGGAAATAAACTCATTTGGGTGATTTTCAGTAAAATCCTGAAAATTCGGGGAAAAGTGTGCAGGAAACTGTAAATTCACCCATTTGGGTGACTTGCGTTGGAAAGCATGAAAATTCGACAAAAAGTGTGCACGAAACTGTAAATGCTGCCATTTGGGTAACTTGCGTTGGAAGTCATGAAAATTTTGCTAAAATTGTGCATGAAACAGTAAATCCAACCATTCGGCTGACTGCTATTGGAAATCATTAAGATTTGCAAAAAAAGTGCACGAAACTGTAAATTCACCCATTTGGGTGATTTCGGGCGGCGATCATGAAAATTTGGCAAACTGTGTGCAGAATACTATAAATCCATTGCGTGAATGCCTTAGAAGTCATGAAATTTGCCAAAACATTTACATGAAACTGTAAATCCATCCGTTTGTGTGACTTGCGATGGAAACCACCAAAATTTGCCAAACAGTGTGCACGAAACAGTAAATACACCTATTTGGAAGACTTGCATTGGAAATCATGAAAATTTGCAAAAAGTGTGCACGAAACTGTAAATTCACCCATTTGGGTATCTTGCAGTGGAAGTCATGATAATTTTCCCAAAGACGTGCACAAAATTGTAAATCCATGCATTTATGTGATTTGGGGTTGAGATCATCAAAATTTGATAACATGTGTGCACGAAACAGTAAATCCACTCATTTGGGTGATTTGCGGAGGTAATCTTGAGAATTCGTTAAAAAGTGTGCACAAAACAGTAAATCAACGCATTTATGTGAGATGGGGTTGAGATCATCAAAATTTGACAACATTTGTGCACGAAACTGTATATTCACCCATTTGGGTGATTAACGGTAGAAGTCATGAAAATTTTGCCAAAAGTGTTCACAAAAACTGTAAATCCATCCATTTGGGTGATTTGGGGTTGAGATCATCAAAATTTTGTAAAGATTGTGCACGAAATTGTAACTCAACCCATGTGGGTGACTTCAGCTGGAAGTCATTAAAGTTTTGCCAAATGTGTGCACGAAAATGGAAATCCACCCATTTGGATGAATTGCGGTGGAAATCGAGAAAATTTGGCAAAAAGTGTTCATGAAACTGTAAATCCATCCATTTGGGTGACTAGCGGTACAAGTCATAAAAATTTTGCCAAAATTGTGCACAAAATCTGTAAATCCAACTATTTGGGTGATTTGGAGTTGAGATCATCAAAATTTGGCAAAGATTGTGCACGAAATTGTAACTCAACCCATGTGGGTGATTTCAGCTGGAAGTCATTAAAGTTTTGCCAAATGTGTGCACGAAACTGTATATCCACCTACTTGGGTGTCTTGCGGTGGAAGTCATGATAATTTTCCCAAAGGTGTGCACAAAACTGTAAATCCACGCATTTATGTGATTTGGTGTTGAGATCATCAAAATTTGAAAACATGTGTGCAACACTCTGTAAATCCGCCCGTTTGGGTGATTTGCGGTGATAATCTTAAAAATTTTGCCAAAAGTTTGCAGAAAATTGTAAATCCACCCATTTGGGTGACTTTCAATAGAAATCATAAAAATTTGGCAAAACGTATCCAGGAAACTGTAAATCCACCCAACTGGGTAAATTGCAGTGGAAATCACGAAAGTTTAGCAAAACGTATCAACAAAAATGTAAATCCAACCATTTGGGCGACTTGCGTTGTCAATCATAAAAAGTTGGCAAAACGTGTGCATGAAACTGTAAATCCACCCATTTGGGTGATTGCATTGGAAATTATGAAAATTTGGCCAAACGTTTGCATGAAATCGTAAATCTACCCGTTTGTGTGACTTGCAGTGGAAATCTCTAAAATTCGGGAAAAAGTGTGCACGAAACTGTAAATGCTCCCACTTAGCTGTGTTGCGGTGGAAGTCATGAAAATTTGACAAAAATTGTGCACGAAACTGTAAATACACCCGTTTCTGTGATTTGGGGTTGAGATACTCAAAGTTTGACAACATGCGTGCACCCATTTAGGAAAAAAATCATGAAAATTTGGCCAAAAGTGTGCAGGAATGTGTAAATTCACCCATTTGGATGACTTTCAGTAGAAATCTCGAAAATTTGGCAAAAAGTGTTCATGAAACTATCAATCCATCTATTTGGGTGATTTGGAGTTGAGATCATCAAAATTTGGCAAAATATATGCACGAAACTGTAAAGCCACTAATTTGGGTGATTTGCGGTAGTATTCTTAAAAACTTGACAAAAAGTGTGAAAGAAACTGTAAATGCTCCCATTTGGGAAATTTGCAGTGGAATTCATCAAAATTTTACCAAAAATGTGCACGAAACAGGAAATTCACGCATTTAGGTGATTTGGGGTTGAGATACTCAAAATTTGACATGTGTGCACGATGCTGTAAATCCACCCAATTGGGTGACTTTCAGTAGAAATCATGACAATTTCGGAAAAACTGTTCACGAAACTGTAAATCCACCCATTTGCATGACTAGCTGTGGAAGTCATGAAAATTTTCCAAAATTGTGCACAAAAACTGTAAATCCATCTATTTGGGTGATTTGCAGTTGAGATCATCAAAATTTGGCAAAGATTGTGCACGAAATTGTAACTCCACCCATGTGGGTGACTTCAGCTGGAAGTCATTAAATTTTTGCCAAACCTGTGCACGAAACTGAAAATACACCTACTTCGGTGTCTTGCGGTGGAAGTCATGATAATTTTCCCAAATGTGTGCACAAAACTGTAAATCCACGCATTTATTTGATTTGGAGTTGAGATCATCAAAATTTGACAATATGTGTGCACGAAACTGTAAATCCACGCAATGATGTGATTTGGGGTAGAGATCATCAAAATTTGACATGTGTGCATGATTCTGTAAATCCACCAATTTCGGTGACTTTCAGTAGAAATCATGAAAATTTTGGCAAAACATTTACACGAAAATAGAAATCCACCCATTTGGATGAATTGGAGTGGAAATCATGAAAAATTGGCAAAACGTATACAGGAAACTGTAAATCCACCCATTTGGGTGACTTGCATTGGAAATCATGAAAAGTTGGCAAAACGTGTGCATGAAACTGTAAATCCACCCATTTGGGTGACTTGCATTCGAAATTATGAAAATTTGGCAAGACTTTAACATGAAATCGTAAATCTACCCATTTCTGTGACTTACGGTGGAAATCTTTAAAATTCGGCCAAAAGTGTGCACGAAACTGTAAATGCTCCCATTTGGGTGTCTTGCAGTGGAAGTCATGAAAAGTTTCCCAAAGGTGTGCATTTGGGTGATTTGCACTGGATATCTTCAAAATTTGCCAAAACGTATACAGGAAACTGCAAATCTACACATCTGGGTAATTTGCAGTGGAAATCACGAAAATTTAGCAAAACGTATCAACGAAAATGTAAATCCAACCATTTGGGTGAATTGCGGTGGAAATCATGAAAATTTGGCAAAAAGTGTTCATGAAACTGTAAATCCATCCATTTGGGTGACTAGCGGTGGAAGCCATGAAAATTTTGCCAAAATTGTGCACGAAACTGTAAATTCATGCAAATAGGTGATTTGGGGTTCAGATACTCAAAATTTGACAACATGTGTGCACGATGCTGTAAATCCATCCATTTGGATGACTAGCGGTGGAAGTCATGAAGATCTTGCCAAAATTTTGCACAAAAACTGTAAATCCAACTATTTGGGTGATTTTTAGTTGAGATCATCAAAATTTGGCAAAGATTGTGCACGAAATTGTTACTCAACCCATGTGGGTGACTTCTGCTGGAAGTCATGAAAATTTGGCAAAAAATATGCACAAAACTGTAAATCCACCCATTTGGGTAATTTGCGGTGGAAGTCTTAAAAATTTTGCCAAAAGTGTACAGGAAACTGGAAATTCATCCGCTTAGGTGTCTTGCAGTGGAAGTGATGAAAATATTACCAAAATTGTGCACGAAACTGTAAGTCCACCCATTTGGGTGATTTAGAGCGGAGATCATCAAAATTTGGCAAACCGTGTGCAGAAAACTGTAAATCCACCCATGGTGGCCGTGGGGGTGGCCGTGGGGGTGGCCGTGGGGGTGGCCGTGGCCTGGTTGTCTCGTCGGTTGGCTTCCCAATCGATGGAGTTCAGCAACTTCAGGCGTGGCCAGCTGCAGGTTGGGTGACGGCCAGGGCTTGAGGGCCACCGCTGGCGGGACAGTTATTTGGGGCGCGGCTGTTGGGGGACTTTGGTCTGACCCATTTGCCGATTGACCATAGCTGGTTTTCCAGCAGTTGGTGACAGCCTCTGGTTCGTTTATCCCCAGCAGCTCTTCCATCATGATACCCCCGTGCTTCAGAGGGCACGTTAAGCAGTCGTTCCCGGCTGCTACTGTCATCTCGTAGCAGTCGTTATTTAATGGGATGGCGCAAAACTCCCTCGTAGGAGTAGGTGCCGCAGATTATCGCTTGTGTGACATACCTTAGAAATCATGAAAATTTGGCCAAAAGTTTACATGAAACTGTAAATCCATCCATTTGTGTGACTTGCGGTGGAAATCATGAAAATTCGGCAAAAAGTGTGCACTAAACTTTAAATGCTCCCATTTGGGCGTGTTGCGGCAGAAGTCATAAAAATTTGCCAAAAGTTTGCACGACAGAGTAAATGCACCCGTTTGTGTGACTTGCAGAGGAAACCACCAAAATTTGGCAAACCGTGTGCACGAAACTGAAAATTCAACCATTTGGTAACTTGCAGTGGAAATCATCAAAATTTGGCAAACAGTGGGCAGGAAATTGTAAATCCACCCATTTGGGTGTCTAGCGGTGGAGTCATAGAAATTTTCCAAAAAGTTTGCACAAAACTGTAAGTCCACCCATTTGGGTGAATTGCAGTGGAAGTCATAAGAATTTGGCAAAGCGTGTGCAGAAAACTGGAAGTACACTAATCTGGGTGATTTGCAGTGGAAATCATGAAAATTTTGCCAAAAGTTTGCACGAAACAGTAAATGCACCCATTTGGGTGACTTGCGGTGGAAATCATGAAAATTTGGCATAACGTATACAGGAAACTGTAAATCCGCCCATCTGGGTAACTTGCAGTGGCAATCATGTCAGTTTAGCAAAACGTATCAACAAAAATGTAAATCCAACCATTTGGGTGATTTGGGGTTATCATGAAAAGTTATCAAAACGTGTGCATGAAACTGTATATCCACCCATTTGGTTGATTCGGGGTGGAGATCATCGAAATTTGGCAAACAGTGTGCACGTAAGTGTAAATCCCTCCATTTGGGTGACTTGCAGTGGAAATCATGAAAATTCGGGAAAAAGTGTGCACGAAACTGGAAATACATGCATTTGTGTGATTTGCAGTGGAAATCAGAAACATTTTGCCAAAAGTTTGCACGTAACAGTAAATGCACCCATCTGGGTGATTTGAGTTGGAAATCATAGAATTTGGCAAAACGTTTACACAAAACTGTAAATCCATCCATTTGGGTGATTTGGGGTTGAGATAATAAAAATTTAGCAAAGATTGTGCCCGAAACTGTAAATCCACCCATTTGCGTGACTTGCCTTAGAAATCATGAAAATTTGGTAAAAAGTTTACATGAAACTGTAAATCCATCCGTTTGTGTGACTTGTAGTGGAAATCATGAAAATTCGGCAAAAAGTGTGCACTAAATTTTAAATGCTCCCATTTGGGTGTCTTGCGGTAGAAGTCATGAAAATTTTGTCAAAAGTGTGCACAAAAACTGTAAATCCATCCATTTGGGTGATTTGAAGTTAGGATCATCAAAATTTTGCAAACACACTGCAAGAAAGTGACTTGCTGTGGAAATCATAAAAATTTTGCCAAAAGTTTGCACGAAACAGTAAATGCACCCGTTTGTGTGACTTGCAGTGGAAACCACCAAAATTTGGCAAACAGTGTGAAGGAAATTGTAAATCCACCCATTTGGGTGTCTAGCGGTGGAGTCATAGAAATTTTCCCAAAAGTGTGCACAAAACTGTAAATCCACCCATTTGGGTGAATTGCAGTGAAAGTCATAAGAATTTGGCAAAGTGTGTGCAGAAAACTGGAAGCACATTAATCTGGGTGATTTGCAGTGGAATTTTGCCAAAAGTGTGCACAAAAACTGCAAATCCATCCATTTGGGTGACTTGCGATGGAAACCACCAAAATATGGCATACACTTTGCACGAAACTGTAAATTCACCATGTCTTGCAGTGGAAGTCATGATAATTTTCCCAAAGGTGTGCATTTGGGTGATTTGTACTGGAAATCATCAAAATTTGGCAAAACGTATACAGGAAACTGCAAATCCACATATCTGGGTGACTTGCATTGAAAATCATGAAATTTGGCAAAACGTGTGAATGAAACTGTAAATCCACCTATTTGGGTGACTTGCATTGGAAATCATGAAAATTTGTCCAAAAATATCCACAAAACTGTAAATCCACCCATTTGGGTGATTTGCAGAGGAAGTCTTAAAAATTTTGCCAAAAGTGTGCAAGAAACTGTAAATGCTCCCATTTGGGTGTCTTGCGGTGGAAGTCATGAAAATTTAGCAAAAAGTGTGCATGAAACTGTAAATTCACCCATTTGGGTGATTTGCGTTGGAAATCATGATAATTTTGCCAATAGAGTGCACAAAACGATGAATGCTCTCATTTGGGTAACTTGCAATGGAAATCATGAAAATTTTGCCAAAAGTGTCCACGAAACTAGAAATACGTGCATTTGGGTAACTTGCAGTGGAAATCATGAAAGTTTAGCAAAACGTATCAATGAAAATGTAAATGCAACCATTTGGGAAACTTGCATTGGAAATTATGAAAACTTGGCAAAATGTTTACATGAAATCGTAAATCCTCCGGTTTTTGTGACTTGCGGTGGAAATCTTTAAAATTTGATAAAAACTGTGTGCACAAAAACTGTGAATCCATCCATTTGGGTGATTAAGGGGTGAGATCATCAAAATTTCGCAAATATTGTGCACAAAACTGTGTACCTCAACCCATGTGGGTGACTTCACCTGGAAGTCATGAAAATTTTGCCAAAAGTGTGCAGGAAACCTTTATGTGATTTGGGGTTGAGATCATTAAAATTTGACAACATGTGTGCACGATGCTGTAAATCCACCCATTTGCGTGACTTCTATCCAATCATTTGTGTGACTTCTATTGGAAATCATGAAAATTTGGCTAAACGTATCAACGTAACTGTAAATGGATTTCGAAAAATTGCGGTGGAAGAAATGATAATTTTGTCAAAAGTGTGCACAAATTTTGTTATCCACGCATTTATGTGACTTGCGGTTGAGATCATCAAAATATGGCAACAGGTGTGCACGAAATTGTAAAATCACCCATTTGTGTGACTTGCGGTGGAAACCACCAAAATTTGGCAAACAGTGTGCACGAAACTGTAAATCCACCTATTTGGGTGACTTGCATTGGAAATCATGAAAATTTGCAAAAAGTGTGCACGAAACTGTAAATCCGCCCAATTGGGTGATTTGCTGTTGAAGTCTTAAAAATTTTGCCAAAAGTATGCAGGAAACTGGAAATACAGCTATTTGGGTGTCCTGCGGTGGAACTGATGAAAATATTGCCAAAATTGTGCACGAAACTGTAAATCCACCCATTTGCGTGATATGACATAGAAATCATGAAAATTTGGCAAAAATCCATGCGTTTGTGTGACTTGCGGTGGAAATCATTAAAATTCGGCAAAAAGTGTTCACAAAAACTGTAAGTCCATCCATTTAGGTGATTTGGGGTTGAGATCATCAAAATTTGGTAAAGATTGTGCACGAAACTGTAAATTCACCCATGTGGGTGACTTTAGCAGGAAGTCATTTAAATTTTGCAAAAAGTGTGCACGAAATAGTAAATACGCACATTCCTGTGACTTGCGGTGGAAACCACTAAAATTTGGCAAACAATGTAGGTATTCTGCGGTGGAAGTCATGGTGGAAGACATGGAAAACAAAAATGTGTGCATGAAACAGGAAATACACTCATTTGGGTGATTTGTGGTGGTAATCTTGAAAATTCGTTAAAAAGTGTGCACGAAACTGGAAATACACCCATTTGGGTAACTTTCCATTAAAGTCATGAAAATTTTGTAAAAAGTTTGCATAAAACTGTAAATCCATCCATATGGGTGATTTGGGGTTGAGATCATCAAAATTTGACAACCTATGTGCACGAAACTGTAAATCCATTCTATTTGGTGATTTGCGGTGGTAATCTTGAAAACTCGACAAAAAGTGTGCACAAAACAGTAAATCCACGCATTTATGTGATTTGGGGTTGAGATCATCAATATTTGACTACATGTGTGCACGATGCTGTGAATGCACCTATTTGGGTGATTTGCGGTGGTAATCTTGAAAATTTTGCCAAAAGTGTGCACAAAACAGTAAATCCAACCATTCGGGTGAATTGCGGTGGAAGAAATAATAATTTTGCCAAAAGTGTGCACAAAACAGTAAAACCACGCATTTATGTGATTTGGGGTTGATATCATCAAAATATGGCAACAGGTGTGCACGAAATTGTAACTTCACCCATTTGGTTGACTTGCATTGGAAATTATGAAAATTTGGCAAAACGTTTATATAAAATCGTAAATCTACCCGTTTGTGTGACTTACAGTGGAAATCTTCAGAATTCGGCAAAAAGTGTGCAAGAAACTGTAAATGCTCCCATTTGGGTGTCTTGCGGTGGAAGTCATGAAAATTTAGCAAAAAGTGTGCACAAAACTGTAAATACACCCATTTGGGTGAATTGCAGTGGAAGTCATAAGAATTTGGCAAAGCATGTGCAGTAACCTGGAAGTACACTAATCTGGGTGATTTGCAGAGGAAATCATGAAAATTCGGGAAAAAATGTGCACAAAACTGGAAATACACGCGTTTGTGTGATTTGCAGTGGAAACCATAAAAATTTTTCCAAAAGTGTCCACGAAACTGGAAATAGTGCATTTGGGTGATTAGCAGTGGAAATCATGAAAGTATTGCAAAACCTATCAACAAAAATGTAAATCCAACCATTTGGGTGATTTGGGGTTGAGTTCATCAAAATTTGGCAAAACGTTTACACAAAACCGTAAATCCACCCGTTTGGGTGACTTGCGTTGGAAATCATGAAAATTCGACAAAAAGTGTGCACGAAACTGTAAATGCTCCCATTTGGGTGACTAGCGGTGGAAGTCATGGAAATTTTCCCAAAAG
>JAHWFO010028741.1:4961-23218 GCA_023313115.1 Rhysida immarginata | reverse complement strand
CAGGTTCTGTAAAGCCTAGATTAAAGAAATTTGGAGGAATAACAGGGTACATAAGACTGTGTATACCGTTAAAATTTGATTGAATTCCAACGAGAAGATTCCGAGTTACACAGTCAAAATTGTAACAAGTGCTAGTTAGTACTCACAAGTGAGCACGTGCTATGATGTTGAATGAGTAACTCGGAAACTACTTGTTAGAATTAGATCAAATTTTAACGGTATACACAGTCTTATGTACCCTGTTATTTTTCCAAATTTCATTAATCTAGGCCTTACGGAACCTGAGTTATTAACTTGTTGAACTTGGTGTTTGCATTTTTATTTCTGTTCATATCTCAGTTATCGTTCAAATTCGGACCCATGTTCATAGGACGTTTTGTGTTTATCTTAACCTCTATAATACCCATTTTAAGTATTTTACATTCGATGTAAATCACCCTGTATATATATATTTTTTTTAAGACCAGAATCTTAAGTTATTTAGAAATTGGATAGGTAAAGCTAAATAGGTGTGTATACAACTTAAATAGAAGCAGAGACAAAGGAATAGAAAATATTCAATTTTTAATAAACAAGAAAGTTTATAAATCTATCTCATATCCTTTTTTTTTTAAAGATCAACAAATTAAATTTCCCCAAGAAATATAGTAAGCATTACAATGGTATTACAAGTAATATATGAGAAAAAAAAATTAATATTATCCCTATGCTTGAATCAAACCAAGTTATTATAATACTTTAAATGAAAGAGGCATAGAATACACAGAATAAGTGTATAGGAAAACATGGTTTTAGAACCAGTTGTGTGGCCAACACAAAGTCAGACATTAAAGTTTTAATATTAAAAGGCAAAATAACATAACACAAGGTTATTCAGAAATTGCTGTTTAAAATAACTCATGGATTGATTCAATCATTAAACAAAACATAACAGAAGCAACATTCTCTTATAAATTCAAAATTTCATATCACAAAGACATGAAAAAAAAATAAAATAGCATTTTAGCTAAAAAAGAAAAAAATTAAATGGGACTACTCAGCATCAACTACATACAGGATGCAGACAAAAGTGGGACACAAGTTAATAAATTAAACCCCCCCAAAAAATTGGTAAAAGAATAATTTCAAATTACATATTGGCCTAGACTGAAGACAGAAGAGAATTAAAAAAAAAAACAAATAAATTTAGAAAGGTTAAATTGTCCAAATTAAAAATTAACTAAGTCCCAGTCAGCATGACGCACAACAACAGTGTGGAGAATTACATGTTTGAAACTGGGATGAAAATGATATCCGGAGAAGAGATTGTCTGGGAAACCAGAACAACCTGTATCACAGTTTATAAAAAAAAATGTCCTTCTCTACAGAATTAACTGGTGAGGGTGATAATTAAAAAGTTGCTTACATGTCCTGGTATTGATGAAAAAAAAATTTATATAAGTTACTACATTTTGGTTGAAAATTGTACTATGGAAAACACACAGAAGAGGCGGTAAACACAAGATGGAGAATTCACTGTTGGAACTGGAGCCGGTGGTATGGCTCCAGAGGGGCACCCTTAGATCGTAAAACAGGCAGGGTGCCCAGGCGCGCATGCAATAGAAATACGGGCAGCCTTCAAGGGCTGCACTGCCTATATAAACGCCTCAAAAAGCGGCCCATCCGCTCACCGGTGGGTCATCGATGTTGAGGGGAAAGGTGAAGAGATACGAGATGTTGTTCGTATCCCCTCCAATGATCTTATAGAGACGCTGAGATGACGAATAGCGTCTCCGAAACGTAGCTGGGCCAAGCCGTGGCCACTCGAGCTGGAGGAAAGACCTAAGATGGGAGGCACCTCTCCTCCAGATGGCTGAGGCTGGCGAAGGCACACCAGCAAATCGTTGCTGACGAGCCAGCCAAAGCTCCCTGTTCATGAAGGCGATGGAAGTGGCCAGGTCCAGCTTATAAGCAACACCAGTGGAGTAGTCTATCAGAAATCGCACTGACTGGATGGAGAAGGTAGTCAGATCAAAATGTGATGAAAGGCGATCCCAGATGGACTGTGTGAACGGGCACTCAAAGAACACATGGTCGATGGATTCAGGTGACCCACAAACCAAACAACCAGCAGAACCGACTAATCTCCACTGATGTAGACGTTGGAGAGTATAGAATCCATGGTGCAGCAGACGCCATTGAAAGTTGAAGACAGTCCTCTCGAAGACGAAGGACTTGATGGCCTTCAAGATGGCTGACCATGGATATTCGGGATGCCAGCGCACGATGTCAGAAGACGCAGCCCGGTCGTCCTGCTGGAAGAATCAAGATAGACGTAGGTACACCCAGTCTTGTGGGTACACCCAGTCTTGTGGGTGTACCTGACGTAAATCAGAAACAAAAGTCGCTAGGTCTCTCCGGATTCGGTTATAGAATCCAGGAGTTCGTAGGTTGACAGTCACTGCCAGCGAAGTGGGAACTGGTAACCCATTCACCTTGATAAAGAAACGCAGGTGCAGGAACAGAAAATTGGCCCAGATGGGAGGGGGAAGAAGGAAGACCCGGATCAAGGCAGCCATTCTGGCCGCAATGAGGTAGTGTCGGATGTTAGGCAGGCCCAGGCCTCCTCCCTCGAAGGGGATATACAGCAGTTCTCAGCGAAGGGGATGATGGGCTGCTGCATACCACCAAATACAGTCTGCAATCGCACCAAGTACCTTCTTCAAAAGCTGAGGAGATGGCAAGGCGAATAGGCATTTAGATGTCAATAGGGACAAGATGTGTGTCTTGATGAACCTCGCCTTGACAAACATCGTGGTGGAATAACGAAAGTTCTTGCCAAGGCGAGACAAACACTTGTCAATAACTTGCTGCCAGTAACGGGAGTCCATGTCAGGTAGAAAGGAGAAGACGTATCCCAGCACTGTAATTTGCTCACACCACGTTATTGGGAAGGTTTGAAGATAGTCCACTGTCCACTTCCCAATAGCGATGCCTTTAAACTTGACGAGATTGATGGAACTTCCCGTCGAAGTGCTAAAGTGATCGAAAGATTCATTATAGATGCCCAGGGAATACGCATCAGATGCAAATAACACTACATCATCAGCGTATGCCAGCGTACGGATGTTGATGGAAGCAGCTGGCAAATCCTACCCCCGGACATCTGGGTGGCGATTAAGAAATTGTAATAATGGCTCCAAATAAAATTTATATAAGAGGGGAGAGATGGGACACCCCTGCCTGACGCCTTTGGACAGTTCGAAGAAAGGCGAATTGGAGCCATTAATCGCCACGCATGACGTGGCAGAAGCATACAGTGCTGAGATAATCGTAGCAAATTTCCGAAGATGAAGATGGTGAAACACTCGGAAAAGAAACACGTCATTCACCTTGTCAAAGGCCTTTTCTGGTCAAGACTTAGGACGGCAAGAGTTTGACGGCGCACACACGCTTCCTCCATAACACACATGATGGTGATGATGTTGTCGGACATACTGCGAGATGGAATGGAGCAGGATTGTCCCGGATCGAAGAACTCGTCGACGAAGCATTTTAGCCGTTGCTGGAGCACGCCAGTGAAGACCTTATAATCTGTGTTGAGTAGAGTAATAGGCCTCCACTGGGTGACGAGTTCAGGATTCGGTACCTTGGGGAATAAGATGATTCTCCCTGCGGTAAAGTCCGACGTGATGGAGGAAGGGTCCTTAAGAATGGAGTTGAAAACTTGCACCAGGAAAGGCCCATAAAGTTTCCAAGTCGCATTGTAGAAAGAATACGGGATGCCGTCTAATCCAGGGCTGGACTGATGACGGCCATCCATCGACAGAAACTTCTTGACTTCATCTTCGGAGAAAGGACGGGTAATTGACAGGTCAGCATCCGCAGTGAAAGGTCTAAGTGCCTCGATCCAATTCGTCGTGGCATCGGATGGAAAGACTGGGTGGCCAAAAAATGATGAAAAATGAAAGTGAAAAGCCGACAAATTGTCAGCGTCGGTTTCCACTATCCCATTCTCCACTACCAAACGATGGCACCTCTTCTTATTGGCGCGACGCCTCTCCTCAGCGAACACAGCTGACGACATATTCCGGACGTCAGACGCCCAGGACAGTTTGGCCCTGAGAGCTGCGCCGGCGGCCTTGCGGATCATTAGAGCATTGATCTCGCTCTTCACCTGGCGGATGTCATCAGCATAAGCCCCCTTCGGGCTGGAACAGCGGAGGAGGCGCAGCATTTCTTGGAGCATGAGGAGGTGGCGCCGATTGCGCCTAACAGCATTACACCCAATCTTTCTAAAGAAGGGATGGATCTTTAATTTTAATGAAAGCCACGAAGCTAACGACAGAGGCAGGTTGTGAAGGTGTCTTTCCACAAACCGAACGAACATTCCCTTGTATTTATCGATGTCAAGCAGAGAAACGTTCAGGAACCAATTGTTCGAAGTAGTGCCTGCAGAGGAGGCAGGGAATGGAGGGTTCCAGGACCACTTGATGGTACTGTGGTTGGAAAACGAGCATGGAATGACCTCCATGGAACCAGGGGCACCAACGAAAGTGGCGTCTACTAGAAAAAGGTCCAACCTCGAAGACACAGAGGGCCCTTGATGAAGAGTGGACCCACATTGGTCGGAATGGGAAGAAGACGCCCACAGATCGAAAAGTGCATTCCGCTTGCACAACTGGTAGACGTACCCAGATGAAAAGATGTTGTTCTCATCCGGATGGCAATTGAAGTCCCCACCAACCACTGCAGGCAAGGATGAGCACAGGTAAAAGTCCTGGTCTTCAAAGAATGTCCGTTTCTCTGCTGATAAACACAGGGCGTACGCAGTTCGACACCACAATAGAGGGGTTGAAGATGATGGTAGCAAACCCCTGTCCATGTGGCGAAGATGAGTTGATGAAGAACTGCGCAGATGGATATTAACTTCGAAGGCCAGGTAGGTTAGCAAGCTGTTGCGAAGCAGCAAGCTTTACCTCTTGAAGGAGGAGAATATCTGGCCTGTACAGGGCAACGAATGATGACAAAACCGATTGCTTGAAAGACGAACCAAGGGAACGAACGTTTAGGGAAAAGACCTTCACTGCGAATTTAAGCTGACAGGGGCTGACCTGTATCTGAAGGAGTCTTGAGCCTCACGGATGATGGAGGAGGCTCAGGTGTCTTCCGTCTAGGGGAGCGAGCACGTCCCGAAGAGGAAGAGGGGCTGCGATGATGATGGTCTATGCAGCTGTCTCGTTCAGATGAAGAGGACATAGGAATCCCGTCCCTCTTGCTACGATGTCGTCGGGCCTTTTTCTTGCGAGGGCTCTTAGATGTCGCAAGAAGATCCTTCTGAGCAGACGCTGATGGCTTAGCAGTCCCAGCAGAAGATGAAATATTATCAGGCGTGGACGCACAGGCGATTCGAAGAGGCTGCGATGTCGATGAAAGAGCAGGTGGAGGAAGAGCTGGAAACTCCTCCACATCAAACACAGACTCGGAGCACAACGAATCGTCTAAGATGACTTCAGCAGATTGACAGTCCACCAACATTGGGGAAACATCAGGCAAAAGTGCACGAGAGGAAACAGTCTCTTGAACCAAACTAGGCCGAGGAGGGGGAGTCGGCATCTCCTTCACAGGAGTCATAGGACGAGGCGACGATGGTGGGGACGTCTTCGAAATCCTTGGCGAAGGAGGAGGCGACGATAGTGGGGTCGCCTTCGACTTCCTCAGTGATGAAGAAGGCGTCGATGGTGGGACCAACTTCGATTTCCCCGATGAAGGAGGAGGTGACGACGACGATGGGGTCGTCTTCGACGTCCTTGGTAGAGGACGAAGCGCTGTTGCTCTGCTCGGCTCAGTTGACTTGGCCGGTGAAGTCAACTTTCCTGGTTGCTGGAACGACATTCCTTGAGGCGATGGCGTTGTGGTTGCTGATAGGGCATCTGACCTCTCCTGGCCCTGGTGGAACTTGTGCACGGTCTTGTGGCAGAAATCACATTTCCGAAGGAGAGGACAGTCTTTTCGAACATGAGAAGTCTTTTTGCACTGCCTCTGGCCCTTGTAAGACACGGAGACGTTAATTCCGCGCATCACAAGGTTCGAAGGAATGTCTTTATGGAGCTCCATGAAGACTACGATGTGGTCCGTCATCTGAAGAGGAGAATCTGGGTGCAGGGGGTACGAAATCCTACGTACTATCCCATAGTCCGACATGTAGTCTCGGAGATATTTCTCAGCCATCAGTGGCGATGCGTCCCAGATAAGAACTGGAACATATCCGGGTTCGGCGTACCTCAGGTGGACGGTGGTTTGTCCAACCTTGATAAAGTCCGCATCGAAAATTCGGTCTGCTACTTGTTGTTGCCTGCAGAGTATCTTCGATTCTGTCGAAGAAAGCCTCTGCAAAACAGTCACAGCGTGGTGACCCGACGGGAGAACCGGAGGTATACGCGTTTTTGTAACCGTCGGCAACCATGGTTGATATAGAAAAAGTTTTAGTTTTTAAGGGAGAAAGTAGACCTCCCCCAGGAGACACCAGGGGGAGGCAAACACACTACACAATTTTCGGACTCAAGATGAAAAGCTCATGCTGCTGTTGGAACTAGAGACGGTGTTATGGCTCCAGAGGGGCACCCTTGATTCGTAAAACAGGCAGGGTGCCCAGGGGCATATGCTATAGGAATACAGGCAGCCCTTTTTCAAGGGCTGCTCCTATGTAAACGCCTCAAGAGGAGGCCCGTCCACTCACCGGTGGATCATTGATGTTGAGGGGAAAGGTGAAGAGATACGAGATGTTGTTCGTATCCCCTGCAATGATCTTACAGAGACGCTGAGATGACAAATAGCGTCTCCAAAACGTAGCTGGGCCAAGCCGTGGCCACTCAAGCTGGAGGAAGGACCTAAGATGGATGGCACCCATCCTCCAGATGACTGAGGCTGGCTGATCGCTTCTGACGGGCCAACCAAAGCTCCCTGTGGAGAAAGGCGATGGAAGTGGCTAGGTCCAGCTTGTACGCAGCACCGGTGGAGCAGTCCATCAGAAATCGCACTGACTGGATGGAGAAGGCAGTCAGACCAAAATGGGATGAAAGGCAATCCCAAATGGACCGTGCGAACAGGCACTCGAAAAACACATGGTCGATGGATTCAGGAGACCCACAAAACATGCAACCAGCAGAACCGACTACTCCCCACTGATGTAACCGCTGGAGAGTATAAAAACTATGGTGCAGCAGGCGCCATTGGAAGTTGAACACAGTCCTCTCGAAGGCAAGGGACTTGATGGCCTTCAAGATGGCTGACCATGGATACTGGGGGTGCCAGCGCACGATGTCAGAAGACGCACCCCGGTCGGCCTGCTGGAAGAACCAAGATAAACGAAGGCTTCCCCAGTCTTGTGGGTCTACCTGATGCAGATCTTATATAAAGGTAGCTAAGTCTCTCTGGATTCGGTTATAGAATCCAGGAGTTCGTAGGTTGACAGTCACTGCCAGCGAAGTGGGAACTGGTAACCCATTCACCTTGATAAAGAAACGCAGGTGCAGGAACAGAAAATTGGCCCAGATGGGAGGGGGAAGAAGGAAGACCCGGATCAAGGCAGCCATTCTGGCCGCAATGAGGTAGTGTCGGATGTTAGGCAGGCCCAGGCCTCCTCCATCAAAGGGGATAAACAGCAGTTCCCTGCGAACAGGGTGACGGACCGCTGCATATCCCCAAATACAGTCCACAACTGCACCATGCACTTTCTTCAAGGACTGAGGAGATGGCAAGGCGAATAGGCATTTAGATGTCAATATGGGCAAGATGTTGGTCTTCATGAATTTCGCCTTGACAAACATCGAGGTGGAATAACGAAAGTTCCTGCCAAGGCGAGACAAACAATTGTCGATAACCTGCTGCCAGTGACGAGAGTCCATGTCAGGTAGAAAGGAGAAGACGTATCCCAGCACTGTGATTTGCTCACACCACGTTATTGGGAAGGTATGAAGCTAGTTCACTGTCCACTTCTTAATAGCGATGCCTTTAGACTTGACGAGATTGATGGAACTCCCTGTCGAAGTTTTAAAGAGATCGAAAGATTCCTTATAGATACCCAGGGAATACGCATCCAATGCAAATAACACTACATCCTCAGCGTATGCCAGCGTACGGATGTTGGGTTAGAGCAGGTGGAGGAAGAGCTGGAAACTCCTCCACATCAAACACCGACTCGGAGCACAACGAATCGTCTAAGATGACTTCAGCAGATTGACAGTCCTCCAACATTGGGGAAACATCAGGCGAAGGTGGACGTGAAGGAACAGTTTCCTTATCCACACGTGGCCGAGGAGGGGGAATCGGCATTTACTTCCCAGGAGTCGTAGGACGAAGCGATGATGGTGAGGTCGTCTTCGAAATCCTTGGCGAAGGAGGAGGCGACGATGGTGGGGTCGCCTTCGACTTCCTCGGTGATGAAGAAGGCGTCGATGGTGGGACCAACTTCGATTTCCCCGATGAAGGAGGAGGTGACGACGACGATGGGGTCGTCTTCGACGTCCTTGGTAAAGGACGAGGCGCTGTTGCTCTGCTCGGCTCAGTTGCCTTGGCCGGTGAAGTCATCTTTCCTGGTTGCTGGGAAGACATTCCTTGAGGCGATGGCGTTGGGGCTGCTGATAGGGCATCTGACCTCTCCTGGCACTGGTGGAACTTGTGCACGGTCTTGTGGCAGAAATCACATTTCCGAAGGAGAGGACAGTCTTTTCGAACATGAGAAGTCTTTTTGCAGTGCCTCTGGCCCTTGTAAGACACGGAGACGTTAATTCCGCGCATCACAAGGTTCGAAGGAATGTCTTTATGGAGCTCCATGAAGACTACGATGTGGTCCGTCATCTGAAGAGGAGAATCTGGGTGCAGGGGGTACGAAATCCTACGTACTATCCCATAGTCCGACATGTAGTCTCGGAGATATTTCTCAGCCATCAGTGGCGATGCGCCCCGGATAAGAACTGGAACATATCCGGGTTCGGCGAACTCAGGTGGACAGTGGTTTGTCCAACCTTGATAAAGTCCGCATGGACAATTCGGTTTGCTACTTGTTGTTGCCTGCAGAGCATCTTCGATTCTGTCGAAGAAAGCCTCTGCAGAACAGTCACAGCTGGGTGACCCGACGGAAGAACCGGAGGTATACGCGTTTTTGCGTATAACTCCTTCATGAACATGCCGACGGCGAAGGGGCCGTCGGCAATCATATCAACCATGCGATCCATGGTTGATATAGAAAAAGTTTTAGTTTTTAAGGGAGAAAGTAGACCTCCCCCAGGAGACACCAGGGGGAGGCAAACACACTACACAATTTTCGGATTCAAGATGATAAGCTCATGCTGGCATCCTGGCCGATAGCTTGGTGAGCTGTGAAGAAAATTTGCAGTGTTGTCCAATTTAAGCTCTTGGAGTAACAATCCAATGGCTCATGGCTAGCACGTGAAAACAATGGCAATGCACTCCTTGAAGCTTGATCATGCAAATTTTTGATTGACACCAGCTGCTAAATCAACAATTGATAAACTAAAGTGACATTGTTGGGTAAAACTTGAAGATAAAGAAAAGACTATTCTTTACTATTATTACATCACTTATTTTCCTTCTTTATAAAGAAAAGACATTTTATACAAATCATGGAACATATATTAATATATCCATAGCATTTGTTAAAACTAAAATTATCACACTTCACAATATTTGTTATCAGGATCCTGTCTCTCTAAATATGAAGAAAAAGACTATGCACCAAACTGCATATATATGTATATCATATTAAAAAAAATATGACTGACTAATAAAAGAAAGGCCTATGAAAATTGTAAAAAAAAACTTTCTTAGAAAATTCGCCCAAGAACTATATAAATTGTCAGCATAAAACTTTATGAGGTAGAAATATTGATTCAAAGCCAAAAAAAATAATAATAAATAATGATAAATAATAATTTTCTGGAAAACAATAAAAAAAATAAAATGCTACAAAAAAAAATAAATTTAAACTGAAATATTAAATTGGCTAGGAATCAATAAAATATTGTAATAAAAGAAAAATGTGATGTGAAAAATTTCATTTTGAGCATCACAGTTTAATCAAACGCAGTAAATGAATTTGCTAATGATATTGTTCTATAGCTCACTGATATCTCTCATTACATTTCAAAGTAGAAACACTAACTAACATTGGAACAGTGTGTGTTTACCATTACAAAACTGAAGCATTCTGAGATGCGGATTTTTGTATCGTATTATAATTTTGTTCCATGGTTTTTACAGATTGGTGAAACGTTTTGAAACGATCGGATCAGTACATGATTCCAGGAAGGGCTACTCAGTGAATTTTCAGAGATTCGTGCAGTCGAAAATGATGTCCTTCAGGAATTCATCTGATTGCAACAGATGAAAATCACTTTAAAAACCTTCTGCATTAATTTTCAGGATGTCTGTTATAGCATAAATATCATAACAATCTATAACTTAGGCTTGGGTCACACTAGCGTAAAACGCCACGACGTCGCCAAGGGGCTGTACACATATTACGTCAGCAGATTTTTCCATAAATTTAATACCCTCCTCCCCTCTCTCACCAATTGTCAGAATTTTTACGCCCCCCCCCCTCTGTAATATTACGTCATTATTTTGACTACCCCCCTCTTTTCCCCAATATAAAACAAAAATAAAGGTTTGAACATTATTTTATTCCTGTACATCACAAAAAGGATTTTCCAACCACACTAATAGGTTATTGATAATTGGAACTCCATCACAATTTTCAAAATTACAATTACTGTTATGCATTTCATGCAAATCTTCTTCATGATCTTCATCATGATCAACACAATCAACTTCAATACTTTCAACGCTCTTCTTGCATTTAGTTTGATGTTTTTGCTTGCTCACTTGTGAGGCATGATATAGATCACAATGTTTGCATGTTCTTTTTTTTTTAAATATGCTGCACACTGTAACAATCTGAATCAAATGGCTGCTGTAAAATACACAATAAAATTTTAAACAGTAAATCTCATATGTCTTAATTATTATGAATATTAACTTGTGTACCTTACAGTGTTGCATCTAGGTTGGAATAGAAGGGCGCGGCGCCCTGCCTTTTTTCAATGCGCCCTGCCCTTTTTCAACGCGCCCTGCCCTTTTTCAACGCGCCCTGCCCTTTCCGAGCACACCCTGCCCTTTTTCGTTAGATTTATTTAAACTAACCATTATAATGTGCGCTTATGTCTCCGACTTGCCCTACTTTCTGACTAAATGTGCCCTAATTATTGTTCACTTCCCTGCCCTGCCATTTTGCTAGATGCAACCCTGCCTTACCTTTGACATCATGGTTTTTTCTAAAGCTAAAGTCGCAAATAATGAAGGGGATTTCGCTTCATCAGAGATAGCTTTGTGGAGTGAAGGATTCTGCTCAATCCGGAAAGGAACAGGAAGAAATCTGTCTGGAATGACAGTTTTTAGTTTTGATCGCCATTCTTGGCAACAACTTCTGTCATCACATTTCACAATTTGCAAAAGATATTGTGATTCTCTAACATGTTTTGATTTCCACATTTCATCAATTTTGGGTAGACATATCTCTGTATCTGCAAAAATAAAAATGGATATTAAATTTGCACCATAATGCTTCGAGAACAAAGTTAAAGTTCTTACCTTGAGAAATATATTTTGTTACAACTGGATACTTATCGATGACAGTTTTATTCCAAATCGATGCTAGAAGTTCACCTGCATGTTGAAAATTTCGCAATTCCAGTTCCTTGTCAAACGTTTTTCCATTTTTATCAAGGTGACTGCCGAAATATTCATGCTCTAAAATCAGGCCTGCCATTTCTCAGCTTAAAGGAGCGAATGCCTTTCAACACGATTGAAAGCACTCCTACCAGGTACATTTGTTCCAATGAATATTGCATCCAAATTGTAATCTAGAAAATGTGCAATTGCACAGTGTATCACCTGCAAAGTATAAAATTAATGAAACAACAAGAAAAAAAAATCAGCACAAATATTCTCATAAAAATATATACCTTTATGTAACGTGAATTTTCATCTGGGCCACCATCAACAGTGAGTATCACAATTGGTTTTACCAGGCCAGTTGGTGTTACAATGACTTCCTCAAACTCTGGTACATTATGTAAGATTTTAAAATCAAAAGCATGTGTTAATGCTGTTGATGAACTGTGCTTCCCACTTCTTATAGCTATGTAGGTAGGTCCTGAATATGACACAGTTTTGGGATCGCCTATTCCATCAGGCTTGATTATTATCCCACATAAACTGATGGAATCAGTTTGTTTATCAGCAACAACCCAATCATGATCTGGAAGCCGAACACGATATTCCATTGATATTAAAATTGGTGCTTGCTATGTAGCTGCAGTAATGCCAAGTGGAACACGCGCTTTATCATCTTGGCTGATATATGCTACTTCGTTTGGCCCGATCAAGGATGCCAATGCATCAAGAAATTGCAGAAAAGCTTTATAAATATTACTTACATATTAAAATTAAAAAAATGATATTAAACATGGTTTTTATGTTGTCAATTTATCTGCAGAAATGCATGTCAAGATGAGATTTGTGCAAATCGTTCTGACTACGACAGAGTTTAACCGGCACCGTAGAAACATGACGCTTTTCTTCTGTTGTATTTTATGATCGTGGAAGCAAACGTAAATACGTAGCAGATTTAGAAATATGTAATTAAATATCAGTTTTAAAATGCAACAAAAATTTATAATCTCAAAATGTCAACACTCACCTTAAAGCCCATGTCATTTAATACTTCAGTCAATCTAGATAAGGTATTGCAACTTCGCAAATTTTCGTTCCTTCTGCGACTATCAGCCCCCATCACAAAATTCTGCTATGGTTTATATGGTGTCTAATAACTCTGTTGCGTTTCTAGCCGTGGTTTTCCGACATAATCATGTGTTAAATTTATGGCATCATTGGGATACTTCTCTTGAAATTCCATTTTTTTCTGACGTTTTTTTGTCGTAGTTTTTCTTGGCTTTTTACATTGCTTCTCTTTCTTCTTAAACATGCTTCCTCTTTCTTTAGTTGGGCTTTTTTCTCTTTTATGCTATTCAGCAGCACAATAAGGGAATCTTTAGGTGTTGAGCCGCTACTTCTCCGCATTGAGAGATCTCAGTTGCGCTGGTATGGCCACGTGATACGGATGCCACAAACTAGTCTTCCTAGGCAGTTGTTATTTTCCAAGCCGGTGGGTAAGAGACCAAGGGGTCGGCCTAGAACAAGGTGGCTAGACTACATGGAGAATCAGGGTTCGAGTCGCTTGGATATTACCAGGGAGGACATATGCCAGATGGCGGAAGATCGCGATCGCTCGAGATCCTCCATAGGGCTGCTGCCCCCGCGACTCTAACGGATAAGCGGGTTTGAAAAGTAAGTAAGTAAGTACAATATTGTAAGTATGCTATGCATTAATGTAGTTTCGTCGCACATCCCCAATTCTTTTTTCTGATGCAGTGCTAGAATTTCAGCATTCAACACGTTAATTTTCTTCATAGAAATATCTTGTGAAGGTGTCTTTTTTTTTGAATTAACATATGATGTAAAAATTTCCACAGTGTTATCATGGGATATTTGAGATGGTGTAGGTATAGAGTCACACACTGGTAAATTTGAGCTCCTAGACTCATTATTAATTAAAATTTCAGAATTGTCGATTGCATTACTTGTTGTTTCAAGTTTATTCGAATTACTAGTCCAAAACAAAGAATTTTTGAACACTTATCTTTTTAAAATTTAGGTAGAATCAAAACTACTCAATAAATTTACACATTCAAATTTAAAATCTTACCTTGGTAAAGAAAGTAAGGATGCTCGATTTTCTTTTTGTAAGCTAACTCTGTAAGTTCTTGATTTCCTTTAAAATTTCTTCTTCAGGTCGGCTTTTTATGCTGCGCCAGAATTCATTGGCTTCTTTTTGAATTTGCTGGCCATTTTTGTCCCTTTGCCTTTTTCAAGTTTTTGAAACGCATCAAAAAATTTGGGATACAAGTAACCCGACATTGTGAAAAAACATGTGGGATTCACTGCTAATATACTGTTACAAAGTGTTTATTTATAAAGGTAAATGAAATGAATACAAGGTAAATAGAAGCGTGGCTACTAAGTCTGTCCAATCCTTTTTAGTGATCTTAAAGATACATTTTATAATTTGACTGTAATTTCGATTAAGTTATTTGAATATTAAAATTAACTTTATTTTTAATTTGAGTTGTGGTAGGCTACAATATAAATAAAGATTAAGAATTTTTATGAAAGTGTAATTATCGTTTATTAAAAATACAGTGAATTCCATAATAATTTATTAGCTGTTACTATTAATATAACCAAGAGCTGATAAGGGAGAGTGAGTCTCTTCCACGTTAAAGCTGGTCCCATCATCACGCACAAACTAGGGGGATTTTAACGTGCTGCCATCTAATGGCGTTTGTCAGCATCTCGTCGAAACCGAAACCTTTCGCGATGATTTTAAAAATGAGATTCGTGTGTTAACTTTGAATAGGGTTTAAAAATCAACAGAGTTCATGAAAATTAATACATCTTTTCTAATAAATAAATTTTATTACAGTCTCTATGCTGATAATAGTTAAATAAGTTTTAATGCAGATTTGTATTAATAATTATGATAAAAAATTTGACAACCCAGGATATTGGCGATATTTCCTAATTTCATTAGCTTCTTTCCGAATTTAGTCATTGAAAGCATATTAATAAAAAATGTTTTTATTTTCTTGCTTTTTATATCTATAATAATTGTATATAATTGGATAATTGAAATGTATATACTTTTCTGAAACTAATAGTAACAATTAAAATATGATAGCATTATTCTGCTGTTTCTTCTAATAAATAGTAAAAAAAATTCCAAAATGAAATGAGAATAAAATCTTGTAAATATTCCAAGGAGCTTTACCTGTGACATAGAAGTAATATTAAATTCGAGAATTTAAGGTCTAGCTAAGTTATTAGTAATGGAATTATAACGGAAATTCATTTAATTCTTTCCAAATTTGCGTCTATCTTATTGCTCAAATATTGAATGATTTGGTTCCTGAGCCTCGACAAAACGGTTTCACGTGTGCGTGCCCATGTCACAATGCTTAAAAGCTGATCATGAAAGTAGCAGTTTATTCATTCCTGACGAATCAATTGTTCTATGACATGCCATTATTTTGGTTTTCTTTACGGTCACTGTTTTAGCGCGTGAATTCGAAAAAGGGGTCCACGAAAAAGCCTCAAAAGTTGATACAGCCGAGCTAAGATTTTGATGGTCATATTTCAAAAACTTTATTTGAAACAGTTAATCCGTTTTCAAGTAATCGTGCAAACGGCGACCGGATAAACGTACAGTCCAAGCGTGCTTTTTATAAGTAATCTTTTGCTAAAGCTCATAATAAATAGCGCTATTTATTCGCTCGAATTCTTGAGTAGATTTACCACTACCAACTGAACTACCCTATTTTCGAAGATCACGGAACATTATATCAACGGACAAATGGACCATGACTAACCTACTCTGAAAAATAATAAAATACTGTCCTGAACTTTAACAAACGTTTTATGCAGTAACTGATGTATTCCCAACAATTTTCTATATTTTTTTATTATTTTTCCTGTTTACTTTCTTAATTATACTTTATTCCAGATGGAATGCATATAAATAAATAAATAAATAAATAAATAAATAAATAATTTAAAAATCAGTTCGTCACACACATCATCTGGTCTGAAACTTTTTCAATGCTTCAAAAAGTTTCACATTCATTTCGCTCAGTATCATTTTGACACTCAAGTCAATTTGACTCCTTCCGTTCGTTTAGTCAAGTCGTTATATCCGTACGCCCCAGAATCGATTTGACTCAGTAGACTGGACAGATTCAGCAAATTACATTGAAATGGTCACGTTCATTTCGTCCCAGAATCGTTTCGCCACTCTGTCGAATTGACACATTCATTTCGTCACTTCACGTATTCAGTCAGCTACAAAAAGGTTTATGAATTCTGAACATGTAGCCGTGATAACCGTAGTCCCTTGTTCGAATCCAGGTCGCGGAATTTTTCCTTTTTTTCATTAATATCTTTAGCTTATGTTTGGAGAATTAAATCCAGTTTTAATTATTACCTACGTTCCAATTTTGTTTAATTATTTAATTAGGTTGAAACCCCAAAAGTACAATCTACTGAATCCCGGATAGCGTTGCGTTCCTTATTTTTGTTTTAACTAAATCTTATTGTGTCGGTGACATTAAAAGTACACTTCTTATGACGATAACAGAAACTGAATCGCTCTATCCAGTAAAATCTTCTGTGTGAAAATTGATTTCGAGTGGTTTTATTTGCGTTATCGTCGTATAGCATCCAAGTTTCTCACCTTATCTTATTGTATGATTCGCCTTAATGGGGTTCGACCAGAAGTCCTGGTTTTTCAAGAAAAAATTTAAATTTCGAACTTCAAAATCTAGACATTGCTAAGTCCTACCGAGATAATTTTTATATATAAAACTACTCTTAATATCCGGCATTGCTTGTGTTATAATAAAAAAAAAAGCTATAACTAAAAACTAAACAGTGAAAACTAATTAAAAAAACGTGTCAAGAACAGTTTTTAATTAAAAGTATTTATTCTGTTGAACAAAGCAAAAAACTTAATTTAAACACAAACCCATACAAAACAAGGAATTAGTTAATGCAAAGCTTCCAAATAAATAATGTTCTTAGTGAAACCGTTTTGGTTAAAGTAGATCTAAGGATTATGTGGAATGTCAACACGTGAACAACCAACATATAGCTGGCCATAAGAAAGTCAAGAAGACTTTATATCAAGTCCAACAACCTTAAGAGATTGTCCTGAGACTTGTTGATTGACATAGCGAAACTGAGCTTAAGAGGAGATTGCAGTCTCTTGAACTGAAATGGCAAATCTGTGTCTGATGGGATCAGCGGGATTCTTGGAATGAACACAATTTCAGTTTTGTATTTCCCTATGATGACCATAGTCATGACCTCGATAACATGAGGCTTCATGCTTTTCATGACTAACCTTGTTTCACTGCACAATCGTGGAAGGTCCAAGTTTCTCAGCAGTATGACTGAGCTCCTACTTGGGGGATTAGGTTGTCCAGTGGCATTCCAGGTGGCTGGACAAAGTTTAGAAACTCAGATGAAAACTCTACAGTTTCATCCTGATTGACAACAGTGTCAATAGATCGAAAAGAACTTGCTGGTTCAGGTAATATTTTTAGCAGATATAGATTGATTTTTTCTAACAGATCCAGTTTGATTTTTTCATCTTCATCATTTTGTGGAGCCAAAATCGCACGCTCACACAAACAGGTGGAAGGAGTAGTTGTTGTTCATGCTAGAAAAGACTTTGGCCTTGAGCTCATCTATTGTGCCAACTATCTCTTCATATGGCAGTTGATGCATGTTGAGCTGTTGGTAAAAAAATAAGGCAATCCTCTGCTGCCAGTGGCAAGCAGTTGCTGTGAAAAGTGCACAGCTGTTAAATCTTCAAACAGACGGGCTCTCCTGGTGGTCTTCAGTTCCAGTTTCTGAACATGTTGCCAGAGAATGGAGCTCTTCAAAGAAGCATTCAGCTCATCAGCCTTTGTGCCTTTTGGGATGACGATTCCCGTCTGTTGAAAGTCTCCTGCAAGTACCACAGTCACTCCTCCCATGAGACTGTCACTGCCTCTGATGTCATTCAAAATCTTGTCAACAACTTCCAGCGCCTTGCGATATGACATGGTGCACACATCCCAAATAATGAGCCGTGTTTATTGGAAAACCATGGCCTTGCCTGAATTCCTTGAAATGTTAATTATTGAAGAATCTGTTTTGGCTAAGTTCAAAGGAATCTTAAAAGCTGAATGTGCAGTCCTGCCTCCAGTATGAACTGCTGCTGCAATGCCAGAAAATGCTACAGCAAGATATGCAGTGCTGCCTGGTCTTTGCGAGAAAAAGTTGATCAGGAAGGTTTATCCTGTGCCTCCAGGCACATCAAGAAAAAAAAGTTTTTCAGTCTGTCTTCTGACAGCATCAATTATCCTGTTGTAAGCAGTTCTTTGGTCATCGAGTAGCTTTCATTCATTTTCTGCAACAAAAGCCTCCAGTTCATCTATCTTTTTCTATTTTATTTCTTTTTCTATGTATGTATCTTCAATCTATCTTCTTCCTGAATTACCCCTTTACGTGGTCAAAGAAATAAAAATTCCCTTAAAAAA
>JAHWFO010028739.1:12516-31284 GCA_023313115.1 Rhysida immarginata | reverse complement strand
ACTAAGTATACATCTGAGGTAAGATTACGTGAGTAAGAAATTATTGGAGAGGTCCAGCCATTGTGAGACTTTAAAAAGATTTTTTTCGAATTTTCATGTGTTAATTCTAAGCATTTTCATGTGCTTAGTTTTAAGATATTGCAAAATTTAATTTAATTTTTTGAGATTGTTCTCTTTACATCCAAGTGTAATTATCCCGGGCAACGCCGGGTACCTTTGCTAGTCTTCTATATACGTAAAGAAGGATGTTTCTTTGTTTGTTTGCGGGTTTGTGGGTTTGATGTTTGTTTTTTATACAAATCTACAGTTTTATTCCGATCTTGATAAAATTTCGCATACATGACCTTCAAAGCATCAGGAAGGTCACTGTCTACCTCAGATTTCGAAAAAATAATAATTATTGATATAAAATCGATATTAATGGTTATGGTAGGGCATATTAATGAGAAATATCTCATGACCAAAATGCAAGACAAAGTTTTGCAACAATAAGTATCAACAATGGTATCAACACGCAATTCACAAACACTCTGCACAGACCAACAATGTATATCTCTGACCAACAATACAAATAAAAGTTTGGGCAACAATACGTATCAACAATGGTGTCAGCACTCAATGCACCAACACTATGCAAGGGTCAACAATATATGTCTCATGACCAACAATGCAAAGCAAAGTTTGTGCAATATAGAATTCAATGAATAGAATTCCTGTTATTCAGGCTTTTCTTAGAAAAGAGAATTCTTAGTACTTAACAATTTCTTGAAAATCTTTAAAAATGATCAGTAACTGGAGATAATGAGTTAGCAGACTATTGAGAAAGAGTGAAAGACGATAGAGGAAGCACTCCTTTAGCTCCGTGCTGTATCGAGCAAATGGTAAGCAAGTAAATAGAAGAATCGGCGACCGCTAGACTACACAAAGTGATGAATGGCCAATGTTTGCTTCAAGACATCGAAAGAAGAAAGAAAATTGCAACAACATCAAGTGTACATCTAAAGTAAGATTACGTGAGTAAAAAATTATTTAGATTAGAAGGCATCCTTGGAGAGGTCCACCCATTGTGAGCCTTTAAAACAATTTTTTTCGGTAAATCAAGTCCCGGTATATCACCTAGAATGTATTTTTTCAGTGAAGAGGTAAATTCCAGTCTTTCGGATTTTTCTTAGAATGGATAGTCTCTTCGCTGTATATTGTAGCGATTGATTTGTTATTTAACCAATTTAGAGGTTGTTCTGTTTACCTACAAGCGTAATTATCCCGGGCAACGCCGGGTCCTCTGCTAGTATTCTATCTATATATATATAAAGAAGGATGTTTGTTTGTTTGTTTGTTTGTTTGTGGGTTTATTTGTTTGTTTTATATACAAATCTACAGTTTTATTCCAATGTCAATGAAATTTTGCATACTTAACCTTCAAAGCATGAGTAAGGTCTATGTCTACCTCAGATTTCAGAAAAATAATATATATCAATAAAAAATCGATATTCATGGTTATGGCAGGGCATATTAATGAGAAATATCTCATGACCAACAATGCAAGGCAAAGTTTGTGCAACCACAGGCCCATCGTGTTCGCATCAACAATTGTATCAACGCGCAATTCACCAATAACAATGAGCACAGAATGAAGATGCAATGTTAAAGCAATCTATCCAAGAATTATAACAATGAACATAAAATGATGATACAATATGGATAAGTTTCAATCTATAACAATGCATAGAATTCCTGATATTCAGGTTTTTCTTAGAAAAGAGAATTCTTACGCATCATTGTGACCCTTTAAAAAAATTTTTTTCGAATTTTCATCAAGAATTTTTACTGTATTAATTCTAAGCATTTTCATGTGTTTATTTTTTAGATATTGCAAAATTAAATTTAATTTTTTGAGATTGTTCTGTTTACCTGCATGTGTAATTATCTCGGGCAACGCCGGGTACCTTTGCTAGTCTTCAATATATATAAAGAAGGATGTTTGTTTGGGGGTTTGTTTGTTTGTTTGTTTGTGGGTTTGTTTGTTTTTAATGCAAATCTACAGTATTATTCCGATCTTGAAGAAATTTTGCATACTTGACCTTCCAAGCATTAGGAAGGTCACTGTCTACTTCAGATTTCGAAAAAATAATAATTATTGATAAAAAAAACGATATTCATTGTTATGGCAAGGTATATTAATGAGAAATATTTCATGATCAACAATGCAAGGCAAGGTTTGTGCAACAATACTTATCAACAATGGTATCAACACGCAATTCACAAACAGTCTGCACGGATCAGCAATATATATCTCATGACCAACAATGCAAGGCAAAATTTGTGCAATATAGAATTCAATGCATAGAACTCCTGTTATTCAGGCTTTTCTTAGAAAAGAGAATTCTTAGTACTTAACAATTTCTTGAAAATCTTTAAAAATGATCAGTAACTGTAGATAATGAGTTAGCAGACTATTGAGAAAGAGTGAAAGACGATAGAGGAAGCACTCATTTAGCTCTGTGCTGTATTGAGCAAATGGTGGGCAAGTAAATAGAAGAATCGGCGACCGCTAGACTACACAAAGTGATGAATGGCCAATTTTTGCTTCAAGATATCGAAAGAAGAAAGGAAATTGCAACAACATCAAGTGTACATCTAAAGTAAGATTACGTGAGTAAAAAATTATTTAGACCAGAAGGCAACCTTGGAGAGGTCCATCCTTGTGAGCCTTTAAAAAACCTTTTTTCGCTAAATCAAGTCCCGGTATAACATCTAGAATGGTTTTTTTTCAGTGAAGAGGTAAATTCCTGTCTTTCGGATTTTTCTTAGAATGGACAGTCCCTTCGCTCTATATTGTAATGATTGAGTTATTTTTTAACCAATTTGGAGGTTTATTTTTTATTTTTGAGGTTGTTCTGTTTACCTACAAGCGTAATTATCCCGGGCAACGCCGGCTCCTCTGCTAGTCTAAATCTAAATATACAAGGTGATTATAATTAAAGTCCCTTTGTAAAAATGCTATAAAAAAACAACCATGAGTCCGAATGACTTCAAATTTGGACTGAGCATTCTTGAAGAAGGGGCATTTGATATGGGATAAGAAAAAAATAGTTCCAAAATTTATCACTAGATGGCGCTGTAAGCAGCATATTATGCCTAGGAGGATTTGTACTATGCAAATTGAAAGATACACATGCGCATGAGACATTGCATGTGTTATAAAAACGCAGGCCTCATGGCGTTCTCGTCATATTTGTATCTCAGCAGCTTGCCATGGGTCTGTCAATGAAGGATCGCGCTCTGCTTGTGAAGCTCTTTTACAAGAATGGCGACTCTGCCATAGCAGCTTTAAAGAAATTTCGGGTATTAAAGGGAATGAAAAAAGGATGTGGTCCGATGTCTGCAAAGGCTCTGAGGTGTATGATTAAAAAATTCGAAGCGACAGGTTCTTTTCCAGTGAAATCTGGCAGAGGGAGGAAAGCAGTTGCTTTGACGTCAGTAGAAGATGTGGCTGAAGCATTAGAGGAAGGGTCGAACAGTGGTGTGCAAACGTGCAGTGCACGGGGAATTGCCCGAACTTTAGACATGCCTGTGAGCACGGTCAATAAAATTTTACGCAATATCCTGCATTGTTATCCCTATAAAATTACCCATGTTCAGGAGTTACTTCCTGCTGCCTGCCAATTAGACACACGTTTGCTTTAGAATTTCTAGCTCGCATGGAAGTGGACAATGAATGGCCATGGAACATCTTGTGGACAGACGAAGCCCATTTTTATCTCCACGGCGTTGTCAATACACAAAATTGCAGGATATGGGCAACGGAAAATCCTTTCGCATGTGTTTCAATACCGCTTCATTCTGTGGTGCGGGATGACAGCATCATTGATTATAGGGCCATTTTTTTTCGAGGAAGTGGGTCCTGCGGGTCCCGTTACCTGTACAGTCAATGGTCAACGGTATGCGTGTCTTTTACGCAACCAGGTAATTCCAACACTTCAACAGCATGCATGCGTGGATAGAATAATTTTCATGCAAGATGGCGCTCCTCCGCACATTGCAAAGCCAGTGAAGCAACTGCTGAAGACACATTTCGGAGATGATAGAATTATCAGCCGTCATTTTCCGAGAGCCTGGCCTGCAAGATCACCGGACCTCAATCCTTGTGACTTCTGGCTCTGGGGTTACCTTAAAAATCATGTGTTCAGTGGCCCAGTTGCAAATTTAGCGGAATTGAAGGCTCGGATTACGCACCACGTTCACAACGTGACCCCGGAGACACTCCGGTCTGTTGTGGAACATGCTGTTTATCGGTTAAAACTTGTGGAGGAAAATGGTGGACAGCATATTGAACATGTCTTGCGCAAGTCCCGAGATAATTAATAGGAGTTTCCATTGTTGCTTTTTATGCGGTTTTTGGCCCAAGGACAATTAAAAACCGAATCATTATGTGCTTTTTATGCGGTTTTTGGCCCAAGGACAATTAAAAACCGATTTTTCCCATCCGATGTGGTACGACCTTGCCGTGGTGGATGGGCTTTGCACTAACAGTGCCACAACTGTTAAATGACTTGAAAGTCATGTTTTCCATCATCAAACCCGAAGGAATCATGTTCATTGACCGGTACAGTTGATTTTTTGCTAATACTGTACTGTACGTATAACAAAAAAAAATCATGTTTAACTTGTTTTAGTGTCAATTGCATTCCTTGACCAACTTTAATGTAAAAACATCATGCCATAAACAACTCATGCCAAAGCCGTCGTATTTCAATTCAAAATGTCACTTCTAGCTGAATCCGCTTCCGTTATGCCGCTTACAGCTCCATCTAGTGATAAATTTTGGAACTATTTTTTTCTTATCCCATATCAAATGCCCCTTCTTCAAGAATGCTCAGTCCAAATTTGAAGTCATTCGGACTCATGGTTGTTTTTTTATAGCATTTTTACAAAGGGACTTTAATTATAATCACCTTGTATATATAGAATGATGAAATTTTGCATACTTAACCTTCAAAGCACGAGGAAGGTCACTGTCTACCTCAGATTTCGGAAAAATAATAATTATCGATAAAAAATCGATATTCATGATTATGACAGGGCATATTAATGAGAAATATCTCATGACCAACAATGCAAGGCAAAGTTTGTGCAAAAATAGGTATCAACAATGGTATCAACTCGTAATTCTCAAACACTAAGCACGGACCAACAATATATATTTCATGACCAACAATGAAAGGCAAAGTTTGTGCAATTATCACGCTTTTCTTAGAAAAAAAGAGTTCTTAGTACTTAACTAATTTCTTGAAAATCTTTAAAAATGATCAGTAACTGGAGATAATGGAGAGTTAGCAGACTATTGAGAAAGTGTGGAAAGACGACAGAGGAAGCACTCCTTTAGCTCCGTGCTGTATTGAGCAAATGGTAAGCATGTCAATAGAAAAATCGGCGATTGCTAGACTACACAAGGAGATGAATGGCCCAGTTTTGATTCAAGACATCAAGAGAAGAAAGGGAATAGACAAGTTTCAGCGATTAGCATCGCCATCTGATGAGAAAAAACGAACGTCTGAAGGAGATCTCCAGTTACCTTTCTCGCTGTTCACTGTTGCGTTGCCATGCATCGTAACGTGTCTTGTAGTGTTCCAGGATGCCTTAATTGGAGAAAAAAATCACTTCTAGAATCACTCGGCACCTTTTCCCATGTCAGACGAACTTAAGAAACAGTAGATAGCTAAAATAAGAACGATGGTGAGCCAAAGTTTTAAAGTGACAGAGGCGAGCGTTGTTTAATCTGCTCATTTTAAAGACCGTGATTTTCGCCAGCTTTTGTACTTCCACAAAAAATATTTGAAACCTGGAGCAGTCTTCTCGTTATAAGATAGTAATACAATTTTAAAAACCGCCAGTACAGCTCTGATCAGGGATTTCAGTTAGCTGCTTTATAATGCATCAATGTGATGACAGTTTGCAAATAAAGAAATGGCACTTCCATAAGCACCCAGCTATATTAACTTTTATCAACAAAAAAAAAATGATAATAATCTGAATATTCACACAATTAAAATGTATTTGGCTAGGTTTTATTTGATCGCACTAACAACTCGCTTGAACATTAAAGCATTTTATTGGACTTCAGAGGTTGTACATTTTAAATAGCATTTAACTTGTCCAGCAGGGCATTCCCAATAAACACCTTGAATTTCTTCATAGCTGAACAAGATGCACACCTGAGAGTAACCACCTTATTGAGAAGCCCTTACTCTAATTTTAGAGCAAACTTCTTTGCTTCAAGATGCGTATTTTAACATCTTGCATGTACCCTTCGTCTAAGAGATAACTTGATAATCTTATTTGATTTCGTTACCATATGTTGTTGGACAACATTATATCAGATGATATTGTCTAAGATTAGAAGATTTTCAGATTGATTCTCCAAAACAACATTTCATTCGTTATAACTTTCTTCGCGTACATGTTCTCCATACGGGAAGAACGTGGTTTCTATTTCCTTGGGCGTTTTTCCATGTTCTCACGGTGTGGCGCTACTTCATCTGCGCATGCGTCGAAGATGCTGTGAAACTTGTCTATTGCAACGACATCAAATGTACATCTAAAGTAAGATTACGTGAGTAAGAAATTATTTAGAGAAGCAGTGGCATCCTTGGAGAGGTCCATCCATTGTGAGCCTTTAAAAAAAAAATTTTAATTTTTATTAAGAATTTTTACTGTAATAATTTTAAGCGTTTTCATGTGTTTATTTTTAAGATATTTCAAAATTTATTCCAAAAAAAAAGTCCGAACCACGCCGGGGTTATCACCTAGTTTATTTGGTAGCACAGCAGATCTAAACATTTCCTAAAAATATATTATGACTATATTCTGTGGGAAAGTGTATATTTCGGAAACTGAAATGCCGATAATGAGATGACTGAACGTTTGCTTCCAAAAAATTTGATAATGAGCATAAAGTGATGATGCAGTGACAGAACATTAATAAGGCAGCGTCTACTGATTAGGCATAGGAGTCATGCGTGTCTCCGTTGAGCTCGCTATCAAACGCCCAGACGACTTGCAAAAAGTTATGTGCCTAGAAAGGAAGGAGAAAGAACGAGTATTGGTCAGAGAAACTCTGCAACTAAAAGAGAAAAAGCTATACGGAAGTTTGAAACATCTGAACAACGGCAGTTTCGAATAGAGCAATAGGGTATAATATCTTCTACGTCAAGGTCAAGAAAAACTTGAGTCTAAAGTATATGGTGATGCTCCGCAGTAGTGAGGCAAGTCAAGAAGAGTTTAGATGCTCCGGTATATCACTTGAACTTCCCGTTTTTCGTATTTTACGTAGAATGGATAGTCCTATTGCTCTGTGTTGTATTGATTGAGTTATTATTTAACCAATTGGGAGTTATAATTTAATTTTTTGAGATCTATCTCTTTACCTACAAGCGTAATTAACCCGGGCAACGCCGATTACCTCTGCTAGTAAGAAATAAACCATTATGGAATGACATAACCAAGTACCAAAAGGTTAAACAAACCCATTCGCGGAACCATATTTTAAACCGCCCTATGTTAACATTGTAAGTTTCTAATGGACCATGATGATCCATTAACCATGTACCTTTGAACCAATTTGAATTATCATTAATTTTACGTTATATTCATTCATGACACGTCATTCCAAGTTGTTTGATATATTATATGTCATTGACAACATTTGAGGGTGTCATAAGAGTACCATTAGAGTACGTGCCATTGTTTCGATTTCAACCATTTTCAGAATGGTTCATTCCCGAAACCATATTTATTAAGTGGCGAAAATAGTAATTTATATCCGCTTTTATCTCTTCATTACGATGTGTTTGATATATTACTTAATATATCTTTCATTGAAAATTGAGAAAACATTAAAAGAGTACTTACAGCTTAAGCTTGCTAAGACCTCCTGCTCGCTTTCCTGCTCTGTCGGCTCTTCCTTAGCGGCTGAATCGCTCTCGGACGAATGGCAGTCTTCTAAGCGGTTCGCCGTCGTTTTCACAAGCCTTCACGACGCTAATGGACGCCACGGGGACCTCACGGTTTACTTGCGACGATAACATCGCCTGCAGTCACTCGCGGCACGTGTCCTTGCCTTGCGTACCTCCCTTCGCACCTAATAAGCTGCTAGAAGCGCATTCTTCATGTCCAACTCGCTCCCTCTCAATTCGAGCACGTTCTTGAGCCTTTGCTTTCGAATTCGGCGGTCGATTTTTGGTCGAGGTGCCTTGTTCACCTGCGACCCTCCCGCTCGAGCTCTCAAGGGTGACTGACCCCCAAAGACGATCAATTAACTGATGAAGGTTAAATGATCGTCTCTGCTGACCCCTTAAACCTGCTTGACTTCCCCCACATCACTTCCTTTCTCTTCGACTTCCTCTCTCTCGCGAGCTCCTACTGCTGTTTCCTGTCCCTTCTTTCTCTATCATGTCAATGGATGGCGCCACTAACAAGTCTTGCAATCCTCTTCTGCCTCTTCGCGATCGCAGCTCGCGGACTTCATACGTGACAATCGATACTGGATAGTAATCGATACTATTTTAGTACAAAGTATCAAATACTCGAAGCTCGATATCGATACTTTTATTTAAAAAACGGTTCATTATTTTATATTTTATCATACTTTTTTCGAATAGCCTAGAAGGTTAACTAGTAAAGCTATTCTGCCTTCTCCGATTCTTTAATTCCAAAAACTGTCATCAACACTCTGCAAAAACAACATGTTCAATTTTCTTGGACTTAATCTGTTTCTATTTGGGCTTACAATTCTTCCTGCTCGAGAAAACAAGCACTCTGAAGGCAGAGATATCCACAACATACGTATACTGCATAGAAATTCTCTAGATTGTAGCCAATGCTTGCTATTTTTTTAATGGATTGCACATTCTATGTGAAAAGCTTTGATTTATATATTGTCTGAGCTCAACTGACACACCACCTGCTTCATCGTCGGTCTAATGAGATTTGTTTACCAATTCGTCATGAACGTTCCAACTAGAATAAGTTAAATTTTCTGGAGGAGATTGGACTGACTCCTCTATCTCACTGCCTGATTCATAAGCTTTCCGATTTGCTTGATCGCTCTGGACACAGCTAGGGGAGACTGGAAATGAACCTTCTTGAAGCAAGGTTACTTTAATACCACAGATATATAGTACTTAACAAAACACGTGATCTTACCGTATTGATGATGAAATCCTCCTCGTTGTCGTACAATAAAGCATCTGAGTTGCATTTCCGGGTTTAAATATATTGCACTGACCAACCAATGAAATGTAAACTTGCCTTTTTCTTTCTAAATCGATACCTTGAAAAGGACGATGCCCTATGTATCCATTTGGCATCAATACAAACAAGTATCGGTAGAAATACCCGATATCAATTTTTGAAAGTATCGATATTTCGATATAGCGAGTTCTTAGGAAAAACGTTTCCATAGCAACTCCACCAGTACTGGCTGATTTTACCGTGCTTGCCGTCCAGTGGGAAGCGGCCTTTAGATTTAGTTTAAATTATGTATTTAAGATTTTTAGTTTATTGATTCTTCACTCTTTGTTACTTGTCATTATTAAACTTTTTAAACTTCGTCAATAAACCTTTTAGTTAAGAATTCATATTGATTTTATAAACATACATAATTATACCGACACACAAATATCACGTTCCGGTTGGCTACATGAAAATTGCAGTGACAGCCAACTGTCTATTCAGGTTTTTGGAATTTGTCGAGCCCTGTAAATGGTCATCTCATTCCCACTGAAATCGTACAATCCATTCTTATGCTGATGCACGTGAAGACAGTGAACATGACTGGTACCACGACAGAAACGATACCTCTAAAAGAAGATCAGAACCTAGGAAAGTTAGTCCTCAAAGTTGGATGAAAGATCAGTGCAGTCAGAGGATAAAAATGTAGATAAAGGAAAACAGAAAAAGTCGAAGAATTTCAATGATAGCCCACATCCGAAAAAGAAGAATTCTACAAAATGTCCCAAAGAACAGAAGAACTCGTGTGATAAGCGAAGCCGGCGAAATAATACCGCAGGGGGAGAGGCTATACCAAAACGTTTCAGAGAAGTGATTTCCCCATCCTCTGAGACAGAGGTCAATATTTCGAAAAATGAGATGGCCGAAATTTATTGAATTTTAACATCTTTTAATGTTCATGATGTTTAGTTGAGATTTTTAAGTACCCATTTTGTGTGATTTTTAGATGTTCATATAAATATTTTTTGATTTTTTTAATTTTTTTTTTCTGCAATCAAACACATACTGCCAAATTTACATAAGGTTGGTTACGATCTATGATAACGATTTGGAGGTGAAAGTTTTCGAAGAAAACCCCTTTCTCTACTAACGATCGTGTTTTATTTGGTGACCCTGGTTGTGAACTATTACCCTGCACCGTATCTTTTACAGCAGAAGAGATGTCTGCAAAACGGCGACGCTGACATTGTTCCATTCGTGTATGCAGGTTTTCCAGAGACCCTCCATGGTTGTTGAACGGCATCGAGCAAGGGCTTGTTTCAATAATTTCAATCCACAGAAATCCATCGGGGATGCATCTGGTGATTGACGTATGGCTGGAGATTGACGTTTGTCTTGATGCAGGCAAACTTTGCTTTTGTCCTCTCCATACAATGCGGGGATTTCCTCGTAGAAAATAGGACTGAGAACTTACTGCTGATAATAAAGGGAGTTAACCTTAGCCTTCCTGTTCACTCTTCTTATTGTAAGTTTGCCGTTATACGAATAGCCCGCAATTACCGTAAATCCTTTTGAAAAACTTTCCTTGCATTTCTTGGATCACTTTTGATATGACCTCTCTTCATGCGGACGAATAAAAATCGCGCGAGATTTGTTGATATAGTTGAGGTAGATGTATGCTTCATCCAAAGTGACAACGTACTTCCATCATTCTGCTGGAGGTAAACCTCATAGAGCCTCCGACATTCCTTTTCCTTTCTGCGGCGTGTCGTGGCCGGGACCCGTCGTGGCAGCAGCTTATGAACGCGACTCTTGTGAAGCTTTTCCAATAACACATCTTAGTTTATTAATTTATTTTATTTCATTTTATTATTTTGCCTGTGAAGTTCCTACAATATTTGCTATGCCTTTTTGGGATGTTGAAGTTTCACATAGTGCAAGCTGCTTGACAGGGCTTGTAGGAACTCCTGAATTCTTGAACTCAAGAATTTTGTTGTTTCTGGCCCTTTCCGGGATTTTCCTTTTCCATTCAGTACTGCTGATATGCCTTTCTTCCAAACAGCGCAATTTCGTATTTTACTTACGCTAATTATAGCAGAATGGCTTTAATTAGCGTTGGAAAGGGCAGTGATAAATCCTTCCCAGTAAGGTCCGATTTTCGGAGACCTATTTTCATGACATTTACTGCTTTCGAATGAAACAACCATGCGGATGTAATAAGCATCATTTCATGTGCTTACGTGCAGCATTTACGCAATAAATCATTACAAAGATCGTAATTAATCATCTGTATTATGAAGTCTATATCGTAAATTAAGTGTTGTAAGGAAAGTTATATAAGGAAACTGAGGAAATTAATATAATGAAAATAAAGAATTAAGGATACCGCTTTTTCATAAAATAATTTTTACTCTCATGTACAGTGCACGACAAAATTATAGGTTCACCTGTTTTTTGCAATTTTAAAAAAAAGTATATCAAGTAGTTTCTTCTAAATTTTTGTACGAGTGCATGACGGAATAACACACCTGCAAATAAAGTATCAGACCAATTAATGTATTACATCATCATTAATTTGTTTAATGCAAATTAGACACTGTAACAAAAAGATAGGTTCAGAGAAAAAAATTAACAAAAATACATGTGAACACAACTAACACATACTTCTTAATACTTAGTATGAGATCCATTGGTGTTAATAACTTGGTAAATGCGGTTGGGCATGGAATCGTACAATTTTTTAATATAATCCTGAGGTAATGCCACCCACGCATCAGTAATGGCCTGTTTCAGTTCAGAGGCATTTGAAAACTGTCTGCCACCCCTATAAACCTCTCGACTCAGCTTTCCCCAGACGTTCTCAATTGGATTTAGATCCGGTGACAAAGCTGGAGTTGAAAAATATTTAATCTTCTTCAACGCAAACCAATCGAGAACACATTTTGCTGTATGGATGGCAGCATTGTCTTGCTGAAATTGCCATTTATACCCTGCCAATGCACGTCCGATTCCAGGCAATTGTTTTCCAAGCTGCTGTACGTAACCATCTGCGTTTTGGCGACCAGTTATGAATTCTAGATCAGCTTTCTTCTTGTAACCAATTGCTCCCCAAATCATGACAGAGCCACCTCCCATTTGACGGCGAGATAACATTTTTTCCTCCTTTCTAAGATCGTGGAAGTAGTAGTCAAAGCCATCTGGGCCATCTAGGTTAAATTTCTTCTCATCTGAGTTAAATTTCTTCTCAACAAAACTCTGCCATTCCTTTGTCCAATGCATATGAGTTCGAGCAAACTCCAAACGCGCATCCTTATGTCTCTGTAGAAGCTGTGGTTTGCGTTTAATCTTTTTCCTCACTAGCAAAGGGTTACATTTAATGTGTCTCTGGACTGTGCGAGTGCTCGCACTGACCCCTGTTTCGAGTTTAACTTGCAGAGCACTTTTCTGAGCGTTGGAGGCTGCACGCATAATTGCCCGGGAATCACGTTTGGAGATGGCATGCGGCCTTCCCGTTGATTTTTTCGTACCATAATTTGCAGGATCACGGAGGTAGTTATTTACCACATTTGCACTTCTGCCTATGATGTTTGCTATTTCCCGGTTTGATTTATTTTGGGTTTTCAGTGCAGAAATCTGTCCCCTTTCAAATTGTGATAGTTGAGAAGCTCTAGGCATCCTAAAATCCAAAGTTAGGTACTAATATTTGAAGCTCTATAGAGTATAATAATATTTGCTTACTTGAACAAGGTAATTGCAGCACTAAATGTGCAAACTTCCCCTTAACTGATAATGAACCTATCTTTTTGTCACAATGTCTAATTTGCATTAAACAAATTAATGATGATGTAATACATTAATTGATCTGATAATTTATTTGCAGGTGTATTATTCCGTCATGCACTCGTACAAAAATTAAGAAGAAACTACTTGATATACTTTTTTTTAAAGTTGCAAAAAACAGGTGAACCTATAATCTTGTCGTGCACTGTATACGCATTCAGGATGGAGAATTTCAGTTAACAACAAAGGATAAATAAAAGTTTAAAACAGAAGTAAAGATATACAATTCTCAATTTAAAAAACAGTATAAAGCCGAACAATTACAAAGAGACAACAAATACATGTAAAAAGTAACAAAGAATAAAACAAAGAAAGAAAAGGTAAAAAAGGAGATGGGGACAATATAAATGTTGCTTGTTGGCCTGTTTTGTTAATATACATGTTTTTAATTTGGACTAGCCTCCCCCAGTGATCGACATTCGATCACATTTCTGAACAAAAAAAATACATGTTATTGTTGAATTACAATCAATAAAATAAATAAATAAATAAATAAATAAATAAATTATTGATTATGGAGCAAGCTTCATTAGTTAGTACTAATATAACTGATTTTAGCATTCTCTCAGAAAGAATATTTTGTTTAATGTCACCATAAACATCAAGAATTATATTGCTTTCTTCACCAACTAAACATTCTGGTATTTCGACTATATTCTCACCAAATTCGGGATATTTTGCAAATTGATCATTATCAACTTTCTACAAAAATTTCACAAATTCAACTTCACTTGGTAATGCTCTCATGTTCTGATTTAAAGTGATATGGTGAAAAAAAGAAAATTCATTCCAACTGGTGATGCAATTTTCATCTAACACAACATGCGACCCGCGTGGTACTACTGGGAGAATTTGCCTGAAATCACCATACAGAAGTATCGTTTTTCCAGCAAATAATTGTTTGTTTTTATTTATTTTGATCTGTTGTTAAATCTTTCAGCAACAGAATTTTCGTCGGTAATAATTAATGAAGCTGAATTTATATATCGACCTTGACTACTGTTAGGGGTAACACCAGAAACAGAAGTATCTAAAAGTGGAATGGGAATTTTAAAAACATTATGTAATATCTTTCCCCCAATTAACAGTGTTGAAGCAATGCCACTATATGCTGTTAAGATGCAACGTAAATTTAGTGAATTTATTCTATGAACAATTGCTGTTTGGACAAAAGTCTTCCCACAGCCCGCGTGAGCAGTCAGTCAAAATACATTCGAACCAGAATCATGATATTGAACTTCTCGAATAACTTGATCTATAATGTTGCGTTGTTCTTGATTGGCCATGTCATATAGTTCATTGAATAAAAATTCTTGTTCAATTGGATCAATTTGATCTACTTTTTCAATTTCTGGCATTGCCATGGGATTTGGTAATCGAAGCATTTCACATGTTAGATTATGGCTATGTAATATTTGTTGAATTTCAAGTAATGCTTGTTTGAATGCAATACTTTCATCACACTCATTTCTGAAATAATCTTCTGCCAAGTAAAATTTAAACTCATTCCAAAGTCCGAACGTATTTGCTGGGACATTTAATGCACAAATATACCCAAATACGCGGCATATTTGCTTCGGTGAATGAAATTCCTTTGCTTCGTTTAAAAATTTTCGCCATTCCTTATCATTTGCAGCGATACCGCGACCATGGCACGCTTCGACAAAGGTGTTATGTACCACACCCTTGAATGTGCGAACATCTTTAAATGATTTCGGACCACATACGTGTAATAAGAATAAACGTAAATGAAAAAGTTCAACATCTTTTGGTGGTACTTGGTACAAACGTGAAATGATTTTATCACCACCTCTTTGTCTCTTTTGCCATTTTTTCCTATATCTATCCAAACATAATGCAAAGGAATTTCAGTGTACATATATTTATTTGCTGAGTGATCTACTTTATTTAATTAGAGAATGTGCTAAGAGCTTTTTTTTTTTTTTTTTTTTTGCATTCTCAAAAGCTTGACTCTCTTCTCCCTGTCTGAAAACAATACGCTGCGCATTCCCTTTATGAATGTCGAGTCTAATTATAGTATGTGACTGAAAATGCATAGGTATTTCATAAAGGCGCCACACTGCTTCAGTCGACCTAATATAACGACAATTTAAAGAACTTCTAATTTCATCATACTGAACATCTATACCTTGTCCATCGGCTAAGACAATATTTGCCGAATCATAGCCTTTATAGATTTATTTCTAAATATATTTTATACTTTTTACTGAAGTACATACTTCAACGTTTAAATGACAATCGAATTTGGCAAGTAAATAAGGGTTATTTGGCACCACATAACGATTATCAAGAGACGCACATGTAACATTAACACTAATGCCATTATCACATCTTCTGTACAATGGATAACCATTAACAGATTCTCTTGTGTACTCATTGAATTGTTTTGGAAATCCCTTCGTGCACTTTCCTTCTCTCATGCTAACTGAATTTGAATTTAAGTGGCCACATGGGCCATGCATCATATGTTTCTTAACACATTGATGCAACGTCGGGTGTGTTCTTTCACCTGGAATTTCTGAACATCAACTTTGTCAATATCCCCTATTCCAATTATTTTATCGTTTTCGTGTAATGTAACCAAAATATGGGCATGAGGTCAACCTCTTTTTTGGACCTCAATTGTGTAAATCAAAGCCTCAACTTTATCGAAAACATTTTTGCTTTGTATTAAATGTATTAATTCTTTTAATTTTGCTTTAAATACTCGCACAACACTGCCTGGTCGAAAATTTGCAGATTCACCAATTCCAATATTATAAAAAATTTCCGGCCATGCCGGGTTGCATGTAATCGTGATAAATAAACTTGGTTTACAAAAAATGTTGAACAATGCACATGGCATCCAAATAGTTTTGGTACATATTTCCGGGCGAACCAGAGAAAGAGGATGGAAGTATAACTCTCTTTCCAATATTGACTTCTGTAGCATCAGTACAGCTGTATAATCAGTCAAATTATTAAAGAGCTCAGCCTTTAAAAGACTCTAATTCATTTTAAGAAAATGTAGACGTGACCCTTCTATTCTTATATACATGTCGACTATCCATTGTAAAAACAATTTTTGAGAATAATGTAATAAACTGAAGTTATCTCTTATCGCGGGTCTATAGCATGCATATTGAAGCATTGTCACTCTATCTCTTTTCACATTGCTTCCAACCATATACGTTTCATGCGCATTCGTATACGTTGACACAGGTAAAATTGCATAACAAAAAATGTGTTGCCATATTTATATATAGATGTTTGTAATGTGTCTACTTGTGATATGCTTTATTTTTGATTAAATAAATTACACGTCTAGGTCCCTATAATCACTGATGTTGACGCGCCTGTAAATCTAACCAACCATCTAATGCTTTGTCAGATGAATCTTACAAATGACCGTCGATGTTGAAGCGCACAAAACACCAACTAACTACGATTTTATAAAGTATTTTCGTGATGAAAAAAATAAGGAAATAACCGATGAAGTACAAAATAGGTTCATATACTTGGCACAGATTTTGCACATTCACTTTGGAGAAAGAGTTGTGGTCCTGAATGATGAATATTCGTCGTTATTGAAGTTTATTAACACGTGTGAACTTCTAAACGGCATATTCGTCGTCATTGAATGTGTTTAAAATCCTCTATTCGAAATGTTATCAATTATATTGACTCAAAACTGGATATCTGCGGTTCCAAAGAACCTCCAGTTATCTCAGTGTTTATTATATGCTGAAAAGCATATATTGGTTTCGCTCTGTTTGTGTGTCTGTCTGTCCGTCCGTCCGTCCGTCTGTATGTCCGACGATTTCTCGAGAATGCTTTAACTTTTTCAAGTTCTTTTTTCGCTGTTCGATAGAGACCCTTCCTGAGCTCACCTGATTAGTTTGTGATTGAAATCGATCTAACAGACACGTGACTATTGAGGCCCAAACCCCCCAATTAATTTTTTTTTTGGCAATATAAGGCACTAGCAAAGGTACCCGGCGTTGGCCGGGATAATTACACTTGGATGTAAACAGAACAATCTTAAAAAATTAAATTAAATTTTGCAATATCTTAAAAATAAACACATGAAAATGCTTAGAATTAATACAGTAAAAATTCTTAATGAAAATTTCGAAAAAAATCTTTTTAAAGGCTCACAATGGTGCTGGACCTCTCCAAGGATGCCACTGCTTGTCTAAATAATTTCTTACTCACGTAATCTTACCTCAGATGTATACTTAGTCTTGTTGCAATTTCCACTCTTCTCTCGATGTGTTGAAGCAAAACTTGGCCATTCATCACTTTGTGCAGTCTAGCAGTCGCCGATTCTTCTATTTACTTGCTTCCCATTTGCTCAATACATCACGGAGCTAAAGGAGTGCTTCCTCTGTCGTCTTTCCATTCTTTCTCAATAGTCTGCTAACTCTCCATTATCTCCAGTTACTGATCATTTTTAAAGATTATCAAGAAATTGTGAAGTACTAAGAACTCTCTTTTCTAAGAAAAGCCTGAATAACAGGAATTCTATGCATTGTTACAAATTGAAACTTATCCATATTACATCATCATTTTATGTTCATTGTTATAATTCTTGGAAAGATTGCTTTAACATTACATCATCATTCTGTGCTCATTGTTATTGGTGAATTGCGCGTTGATACCATTGTTGATGCGAACACAATGGGCCTATTGTTGCACAAACTTTGCCTTGCACTGTTGGTCATGAGATATATATTGTTGGTTCATGCAGTGTGTTTGTGAATTGCGTGCTGATACCATTGTTGATACCTATTGTTGTACAAACTTTGCCTTGCATTGTTGGTCATGAGATATTTCTCATTAATATGCCTTGCCATAACCATGAATATCGATTTTTTATCGATATTTATTATTTTTCCGAAATCTGAGGTAGACAGTGACCTTCCTCATGCTTTGAAGGTCATGTATGCGAAATTTTATCAAGATCGGAATAAAACTGTAGATTTGTATAAAAAACATACAGACAAACAGACCCACAGACAAACCCACAAACATCCTTCTTTATATATATAGATAGATGTAATATGTCATTCGAACGGGAATGACGAGCACAAGACGGATATGACATTCTTTTCGAATTTCGAAATGCTACATCCGAGAAAATGACCCTAAAAAGTACTAAAATGAGCCCTTATTACGAGCTTTAGCTAAAGCTATATATAAGAATACAAGCATAATCAATATCTTTGTGTCTGGCCGGCCATCGTTTGCACGATAACGTGAAAATGGAAGAACTCAACTGCGATGTATCAACTTTTGATGAGCCCTTCAGGCTAATGTTAAGAATAAGAACTTAGGGCATGTAATATATCAATTGATTCGTACCGACGAGTCATAAGTGAACACAGTGTTATTTTTTGTTTATCACTTAAGCATTGTTGATGGCAGCTTGGAGCACGTGCCCATAGTGAAGCTTTGTCGAAGCACGTGCTCATTTCGTTTTAAAATTCAGTGCTGTTAGGCTTATTGTAAAATGTGACTAATTAATGTTAGGTCTATTGTTAAAAATGGCTAATTAATGTTAGGTCTATTGTTAAAAATGGCTAATTAATGTTAGGCTTATAGTTAAAAATGGCTAATTAATGTTAGGCCTAAAGTTAAAATGACTATATAATGTTAGGCCTATTGTTAAAAATGGCTAATTAATGTTAGGCCTAT
>JAHWFO010028739.1:0-12506 GCA_023313115.1 Rhysida immarginata | reverse complement strand
AATATTAGGCCTATAGTTAAAAATGGCTAATTAATGTTAGGCCTATAACTAAAATGACTATATAATGTTAGGCCTATTGTTAAAGCGACTATATTATGTTAGGCCTATTGCTAAAAATGGCTAATTAATGTTAGCCCTATTGTTAAAAATGGCTAAATAATATTAGGCCTATTGTTAAAAATGGCTAATTAAAGTTAGGCCTGAGGTTAAAAATGGTTAATTAATGTTGGGCCTATTGTTAAAATGGCTAATTAAAGTTAGGCCTATATTTATAAATGATGTGAGTGTGGATAGAATCAAAGGTATTTCTATTGTTTATTTAAACCAAGTGAAAGTGAAATATTGAAATTTAAAATCACATCTGCGTCACAGGTAAAGCTCCTTGGAATGCTTACAAGATTTTTCCCGACAATGCTTTGCAACAATGATTAAGAAGGGATGAATGGTTACTTTGATTAAGAAAGGATGAATAGCTATAGCGGTGGAAAGAACATAGGCGAATAAGTTTGAAACATTTAGACGTGCGAGCATTTCATTTCTCATTTCACGCGTGTTTGGAAAGATTCGTGTGAACGCTGCAATCGAATACGTAAATTGACATGCAGTTTTCGCCATTGCTGTAAATAAAATATGACTGTAATATTAAACAACAAATATCTATATTCTTCTTTTCAGCATATTTGAAAATCGTTTTACGAGTTATGTTCTTGTTTTTTTCTTCTTTCATGATGTAGACAATAATATTACTATCTGTCTATGCAAAAACTTCTGAATGACTAAATTCACGAATATCATATTCCTGTTTTAAAATTAAATTTTTAACTTAACCTCCTTTAAATTTAACTGAAAAAATAAGAACTTTATGAAGTATTAGACTTTATCTTCATTCAAAATCATTAGACAACCCTCATGTGATCCCAGAATCTGCTTTGATGACCCAGCTAAAGAAAGTAATCATTGGACAGTGTACCGGGGGTATAATGCCGAAATCATTCATAGTTCAATATAATACTGATGTTTATGAATTCGTTCATTTGGTTCATAACTTTGTACAGCCCAGTTTGGGTGTTAAGAGCTACCGTCAATTTATCTTTTTAAATCGACTTTCTTTTTTAAGTAGGAGAATATTTCCTTAATCACTCACCTCTATATTCTCTATGGGTTTCTGAGCCAGAAGATATGAATAAATGGCCGTGGGCACTGATTCCAAAGCTGATATATCATGACCTGTAGGAGTAAAGTTGAAGAGAACATTTTAATGCATTCATATGAAGATAAATTATAGATTATAATACTTAAAGATATTTGCATTTATGCATGTTTAATTAATGCACCTAAATTTTGGATCACAGTTGTATGGTTAGGTGGTGGTGACTGTTGGAGATACTCTTCCATTTTATCTAGTTTATCACAATAGTCTTTGGTTCTGAAAACAACATTACAGGATAAAGAGTATAATTCGCAGTGAGTAAAACTCACGAGTAAATGATATCAAGATGTAAATATTTCTGAAACATACTCTTCTGTTTTTTCGATTTTCTCCATTTTGGAGCGAAGATCTTGAACGAAGGCCACTGAGTCCACGATAGTGGCAGGATTCTGGGCCAGAGCCTTTTGGATGGCGAGACATTGAAGAATGGCTCCGTTATAAGCGTTCCTGCATGCGTCACCAGAGAACTCATTTCAGCGGGCTGTCGGAACATTAAAATTTAACAGAAAAGGTTATCCCAAGAAGTTATGAAGGAATAATCTTACATATCCAAATGTTTGATCAGTTTTTTAAATGTCTAAGTAGTTACCTCAATCATTTGCTCCGTGTCATTGCAGTAAAAGAGGGCGACTGGTGAAACGCGCATCGGAGCACCATTGCCATAAGAACCGCTCCCTTCAATTGAAACGGTTGCTGGGCCAATTCCAAAGTGTCCAAAGAAGGATTTTCGTAAAGTTTCTTAAATATGATTGGCACGTGGAAACCGTAACCTCTCCACATATCGAATAATATTCCTTGGTGAACCTATGTGTTATAAAAACAGTCTTCAGTTTAATTTTCTATAAATGTATTTTGTATCAGAATTAACCGTTTTTAAAGTGGATTTACATTTGCCCTAAAATGTTGGTGTCTACAGATCCCATCTGGATAAGGTGGTTGGCTAGCACTTTGGTCTGCGCCGTGTCATCTGTGTAAGGAAGTTTTCCCGATCGATGCTTCAGCGAAGCTGGAAGGAAAAATAATTCATAATTAACATTTCATTAGCAACTGTCATTTAGCGTATATCACAAACAATTAGACTTTCCAGGAACATATTTCATGTTAATAACATGAACTAAACGTGCTTTATGAGGGGAGACTACAACTGTTCGGTAAGTTGTGGACCAACACAGAGGCCTCATAAGCCTCCTGTGCGATCAATGTGTCCACCCGCGTGTTTGCCATGCGCGGCGATTCGACTACTAGGCAAAGGGGATCCTGGGGTTGCGGGAAAGTTATTCCAGAACAAAACACAACGAGAGCCTGAAACGAGTTGTTCAGGTTAAAACGCTGCAGGGCTAGACAATAATTATATAGTTAGAGATATAGGCAAAGTGCCAATGTGGTATCTTCTTACTGAACTCGATGGTGGGTGGGGAGCAAAGGAGCTGGCTTTAGTTATATTTATGGAAGATAACAATGAAAACAATAAAAATTTATCAACAGAAAAGTGAAAGGTGAAGAAGTGCAGTGCGACGAGCTGAGGTTCATCTTGATGGAGATTGCAGAGAGCATATCATCTTATGATTTTTCAGCGTTTTTTGAAAAGATTCACAGATATTGATAACAGTAGAAAAGACGACGAGGTAACATAAATAAGGCGGCTGCTCAATGGCTTCCGCTTCCCTGAGACAGGCTCAGGCACTGTTGATTCGAGAATCTTTACAAGTAGGGGGAGAAGGTTAAATTAAAGATCTTCGTTTATCCTACCCTTAATTTTTGCAGAGAGGGGTAATCACGAGCAGAGATCTAAGATCCTTATAGATGGAATAGGCTGTTAAAGATATCCTGCGAATTCAATATAGAAAGCAAGATATCCAATGTTCAACAATCGTGCTTCCAATACTTGAGAGAAGTCAACGCAATGCCTAGATCCCCCCCTTCCCGTATTCCTGGTGCCAGTGCCTTATTGGTCTCGGTGAAGGGTGGAGAGCGAGGAAGCTTAAGTTAGTTCTACTTCATATGGGAAAACATAATGAAAACAAAAAATAGAAAAATCTAACTAATGAGCAGGGAAAGGTGGAAAAGAAGACCTTCGAGTGCAAGGATCTAAGATTTATTGTTTAGCGATGGCAGACGGGAGATCCTTTGCTTTCTGTTCACCATTTCTGTAATAGCGTCTAACAAGGAGGATATTCCGAAATCCATACGACGTCTGCCAAATCGCAGTGTTAGTAGAGATTACTTCTGCTAAACAAACTCAGGCTTTGTTTAATGTAAAAAATCTGAAGTGATAAAAATGAATGTGCTTCTACACTTTACCCTCAATTTTTGCAGGAGGGGGGGGGTGTTCACCAGTAGGGATCTGCGGACTCTCATCGACGATAAATAACTGTATCATCATCCCCACCCACCACCGAGTCCAACAAGGGTATGCACATTGGCACCACGGATAAGGGTTGGCACTGAGACCAATAAGGGTATCCGCATTGGCACCATGGATCAGGGTATCAGAGATATAATTCACGGTGTGAGATTGGAAAATTAGCCAATACCAATACCTTCATTATAGCATATGTAAGAAATAACTTTCCAGACTAGAGTCGGCCTAACTAAGATATTTAAAGGCATGAATCGGCCTGTACGTGACACATTCGCTGCATTGTCGGAAATTCGGCCACACAAAACCTAATTGTCGTTTTCTTTCACTTTGTAGAGGATGTGACAAGTAGGGGCATAAAAAAGACGGTTGCAATACTGCACCGTGGTGAGCAATTGTAGGGGTGATCACCCCTCTATGTCCAAGGAATGCCCGATCTGGAAGGATGAGAGAAATTCAGATATTCGAGTAAAGCGAAACGCATGCTTCATTACCTGGCAATAGGTCTGCTCCTGACAGAGGGAGAATATATCCCTCGTGATATTTTTAATGATTATCCTTGCGGTTTGTCACTGATCAGCAACCGCAAGCCGAACGAGAAACTGGAGTCGTTTGAAAGAAAATAGGATATCAGTCTTTTCGATTAGAATACGAGAAATCACATCAATATTTTTTGCACAGCCAGTGAGGATTATAGCCTCAATAAACTGGTCATGTGGTCAGTTCCAGTGCGCAACAGAATGATAACAAATTTAAGTTCAGTAAATGTTGAAGCAAACCTGGAAATTCTAGAGAATTGACCTTTATCATAAACTCTCGTTCTCACACATTTGCTTAGCATTCGTAGCCTTGACTACCCATGTGACCACATAAAAAATGGCGTCCCTTGGTCGTGTTGTAAGCATTTGTGATTTGAGTAAAATTCACTTTTTTTACATTTTTCATAGGTTTTTACTACTTTAAAGATTTTTATTATTATCTTTATTAATTTAACATACATTATTAACCTGAAATTTGCAAAATATAATGATTTAAATGTTTACTGATAACCTTTCATAATTTTAATTTCATATTCATTTCCAAATTACCTATAAAATTATTTTCTAATGATGTTTATTTCTTTCTCCTCACTCTGACAATTGGGAATACAGCAATATTTAACCATAGCAAGAAAAATTTTAAACAACAACAAGCCGGCTCGGTGGCCGAGAGCGTTGAGGCGCAGGTCTTTCCGCTCTCGTAACCAGCGAGTTGCGGGTTCGAATCCCGCCAAGGGCATGGATGTTTGTGTTTGTCTATTTTCATCATCATCCTTTCATCCCATACGGCTAGTCTCCTGGGAGAGGGAGATGCGAGCTGGAAATCATCAAATCAAACAACAACAATTAAAACTTTCACTTAAGATATAGTCAACAAATGCCGTTAACACGTCCAGTGTCCGCCATTTGCATTTTGTAAAAAAATCAGTGACGTTTAGTGGCAACCAATCACAATACAGGGGATAAAGGTCAATTAAGAAATTCTACTGGGAATTTTGTCACGTCTTCATCTTCAAGGTTCTTATCCACTTTGCTCGTGCCAGGAAGCTCTTACATAGTATGTTGGTTTTTATGGTATATTGACACCATTATTTCTTGGAACAAATATTGCCCTCTCGCATAACTGTTAAAAGTATTGACGTTGTTCCAATTTCTGTAATTTTGTTCATTGTTTTGATATGCTCTATCCTCAGTTGTTCTGGAATTGACAACAATAATAAAAATTTGGTGAAAAAAATTCGACATCTTCGATTTTCCCTTCGGCAAACTCCAGAATCTTTGCTTGTGGGTCATTTTGTTTTCAGCCTCAAAATTGTCACAATATGCTTTAATGAAGATATTTTTTAAGGAAAACATTAATTTCATCTTAAAATATTAAAAATAGTTTAAACAATTCTCTCCGATTTATGTTAAAGAATCCTGCAAAGTTTGACGCCCGTCGATTTCGTGGCTGTAGAGATTATCGCCAATATACACACAGACCGATACACACACAAACACATACGAGAGCACACAGAATTATTACTAATCAGCGGGTCTTGGCTGATGATATTTATTCTATCAGTAAAGTAATCCTGGATCAGTTCCAAGTAACTATCTGCCACACCAAGAGCCATCAGATCATTGATGAGTTGACGTCTACATATACTATCAAATGCTTTAGAAATATCGGTCTGTGCAATTATAAATTTGTAATTTTTGTCGTACGCTTCACAGGCCTTGATAAATATTTCGATTGGAGTCCAATAGACTTTATAGCCTGGCCTACTCCCACGCTGTTGGTCAGGAATTTTTGACCAAAGGTAGTTGACGAGGTTATAAAATACAACCTTGTCAACGATTTTTGTAAGGGGGGATAAAACCGAAATTGGGCGATAGTTGGTTATAGTGAGCGGATTCCCTTTTTTGTAGATTGGTTTAATATTGGCTATTTTCAATACTGTGGGGATCTTCTTACTTTTTACAATTAAATGGCACAGGCGGTAGATCATCTCATACCCCGAATCATTTAAGTTTTGTAACATATTTCCTGTTATAGTTAGAGGATAGCTTGGACCTCTTATTTTCACTTGTTTAATAAGGTTAATCAGCTTTTTACCGTAGGGGATAATCGGTTCAGGTGATTTATCAGTATTTGTCCTCTCTAGTTCAGCAATTTCTTCGGGTTGTGGGATGTTTGTTGGATTATTAACCCATTCCAAATAATGTTCGTATTCGCAGGGCGATAGTTTAGGTTTATTATCGGGACAGTTTTGTTTTAGCAATTTCCAGATCTGATTCTCTTTAACATGTTGCGAGACTACCTCTCTCTTGGCCTTCTTTATGACTTTTTTAAATGTCCAATTTGCCTGTTTATACGTATTCCAAGCTTGGATATCTTTGGTTGTTGCATATTTTTTGTAGGCGATCAGTTTTGTGTTCCATTTGTTTCGGATGTCTTCATTCCACCATTTGTTATTTTTCATATTATTATTCCTGCGACGATTACTAAAAGTGAGTCCTGCGGCGACTGCAGCTTCAGTCATTATTGTATTAATATTTTCGACGCCGTTGAAGTAGTGACTCGCGTCGGACTATTCACAATTTGTTTAAGGTCCAGGGCCTCTATACTAGTAGCCAAGGATCGTATTTCGTGAGATGGAAACATCCAGTTGCAGTTAAAGTCGCCCATATTATATTATTATTCGTTGGATGAAGTTCTTCAATAAGGTTGGTGCATTCTTCTATCGGTATATATGTTGGACGATAAACTAGTAAGAAGTTCGTTCACCTTTTTCCAATAGAACATTTAATTAGTACCGCTTCCAATCCGTCTTTACAGGTGGTCTCAACTAATAGAGATGGTATCTTAAGGGTGACATAAATTAAGACACCCCCGCCTCTGGTTTGACGGTCGGCTCTGTACACTTTGTAGCCAGGTATTGCGACAGTTTGGTCGTCACAGAGTGACGTCAACCATGTTTCAGTTATGAAGCATAGGTCAGTAGCGTGTGTGTTAAAAGCCGAGCCTGTATGTCGTCCAATTTAGGTAACACCGACCGAGCATTTAGGTAGGTTATTTTTATTTCCACATATTCTTCATTCTTACTCTTTCTGGGACGAGCCAGGCCTCCGTTCCAACTTTAATTCGCTCCAGGAATCCTTATTGAATTCGGGGTTTGGGCCGTAAAAAGGTCGTACGGATACACCTTTCGGCCACATCGATTCTCTCAGGCATTCTTCCAGAGATCTGTCTGATACCCGTACAAACACATAGGGAGATATCTTGCCAGTGCGTGGTATCCATCTACCACATTCGTTGATGTTAAAATTGTGGTCTCGGAGTAACCCTGCAAGTGTAGCACAGTCACATTCGTCACTAACGTATATTGATTTCTATGCTTACAAAATGCGGATACAATCAATCAATCAATAAAATAAAAAAAAAATACGTGAGAAAAGGAATGGGCCACCTTGAAAGGGGATAGGCCATCTCGTTTAATAAGCAATTGGCTTTTCACTCGTTTTGTGGGGGCAGAATACGGGAATCCATTGCAAGGTAGTTAAAAACCTTTCCCGGGGTATATTGAAGTCATGGAAAGGCACTATTGGAATAACTTGAATAAATAAATAAATAAATTTTTTGTGGTTTTGTGAATGTAAAGATTATCGCGAATATCAGGTACGATATTCTGACACACAGACAAGTATTGATAAAGTGTTTCTACGTAAGCGAAAGATTATTTACTACGAGGGTGAATCAAAAATTAAGTTACACTCTGAAATAGTAAAAACAGATGTAAGTTAAGATCCCATACACACATTCTGAGGAAACGTGCACCATTTATTTCACTTTTCTACATAATCACCCAACAATTGTAAACACTTGTCTGAAATTAACTTTTCCATACCGCTGCGGTAAAAATCCGCTCCAGCGTTTCTCAACCATGTTAGCACACTCCTATAAGAAACGCTAAGCGTTCTGACGATTACTTTAATTCTGATTCGTCTATTGTCTAGAATCATCTCATTAACCCGGGCAATGTGCTCAGGAGTGTTGGACATGGATGGTCTTCCTGGCGGTATTCGTCCATTTTCGAACTGCTGGCACCACTTCACAATTGCCTGACGAGAAATTCAATTATCTGGGTAGACCCTGCAAATTTCCTTATGAATTTCAAAATTCAAAGACTTATTTAGAAAAGCGATGCCTTCAGGATTACCTCCAAAACGTTAAAATAACATTTCAAATACAATACTCATTTCCAAAAAAGTTGGGACAGTGCAAAATATATAGAAAAAACAAAAAGGGATGATGTAACAAAACTTTCTCGCGAATACAAAATAGCAGATACGTTTATGAAATGACATAAATATACTGTGTGCACCAAAACATTTTGTATCGTGGCCGGGACGTTCATTTTAAATGGGGGTGTTGCAACACGTTCCAAAATAGTAGGGACATACGTTGTAGAAAGCGCCGTTAGTAGTGGAACCTTCCGAATTGTTCGGGAATAATCTAGAATGATGACGTCGTACTACATTCCGTATAAATAACAGTTGCCATCCGTCGTTCAGGTAACTTATTCGGAACGATGGGTCGAGGCAAGCCAGTTAGCGAAGATCTTCGTGTTCGAATCATTCAAGAATTCACAAACAACGTTTCTCAGCCTGCAATAGCCAGAAGATTTAACCTGTCATCATCTACAGTACATAATATTATCAAGCGCTACCGAGATAGTGGTAAGATCACAGTTCGGAAAGGCCAAGGTAGAAAACCTATTCTGAATGCTCGAGCTCTTCGGATCCTCCGACGTCACTGCGTCACGCATAGGAATGCTGCGATTACGGACATAGCCACGTGGGCCCGCGATTTCTTCGGGAAGCCATTATCGTTGAATACTGTACGCCGGTGCATCCACAAATGCAAACTTAAGTTATACTGTGCACGACGGAAGCCATACATCAAAAAACGACAGCAAAGTCGCCGTCTGATATGGGCTCGAGCCCATCGCAATTGGTCCAAAGCACGCTGGAAGAACATATTGTGGTCCGATGAATCAACCTTTACGATTGTTTACGGAAATAATGGACGCCGTACACTCCAGACCAAAGACGAAAAGGATATTCCCGCGTGCTACAGGCGTTCGGTACAGAAACCACCGTCTGTCATGGTCTGGGGCTGTATTAGTGGCCATGGAATGGGAGACTTGCACATCTGCAATGGCACCGTCAATGCTGAAGCGTATGTACAGATCCTGGAACAAGCTATGGTGCCATCTAAGAGGCGCCTGTTTGGACGATGTCAGTGTATATTTCAACAAGACAACGCCAGACCGCATGCAGCGCGCATAACTTCTGCATGGCTACGTCGGCAGCGCATTCGTATGTTGGATTGGCCCCCTTGCAGCCCGGATCTGTCGCCTATAGAAAACGTTTGGCGTATTATTAAATGAAAACTACGACAGCGACGACCCCGGACAGTTGAACAGCTGAAAACCTATATCTAACAGGAATGGGACAGAATTCCGGTTACGGTGTTAGAAAGATTGGTGTCATCGATGCCCAGAAGATTACAGTGTGTCATCAAGAGGAGAGGTGACGCCACACCGTGGTAAACGCCGTGCTGTCCCAACTTATTTGGGAGTGTGTTGCACGTGCCAAACAGGAAAACCACCTGTATCTTTCTTTAAGCATATAAGATATGTGATCCCATGCCTAATTTATCGTTTATGTATTGTAATGCGTTGAAATAAACGGCAATACAATAATCCAAACAAATGTGTTGGAGTTCTTCTTATATGTTGCACTGTCCCAACTTTTTTGGAAATGAGTATTGTATTACAGAAAAATTTAAAACCAATATGATTTCCCAATAAAAATTTATGTTAGATAATCATGCGGATGGGTAAAATGACGAACGCTGAGGAATAAGAAAAAGTCGATATAAATAATTTGACTTTATCCCATAAAAATATTTTAGAGGAAAAGGCGATAAGCCAAATTAATACCTTGATGAAACTACACAATTTGAAAAAGTTAATCCGTTTTCAAATAATGTGAACACGAACAGATGGACGGAAAAACATACAGATCAAACGTTCATTCTTATAAGAACTAGAAAAAGCTGCTAATAAAAACTGAGAACTTAAAACAGGGCCGTCCAAATCGTGCACGTCGCCCGCGTGCAACATAAAAAGCTCGCCGGCAAAGCCTAGGAGATAGTCCAAAACTCAGCAGGGAAGTAGATACAGTGTTTTCCTATGCAGTGTTTATTTATTTATTTATTTATTTAAAATGGTAAGAACAATTACATTGAAAGAGAGAAATTAAAGTAAAATAAAATTATAGATTATAAAAAAATGAAAATATTAATATGAAAAAAAAAATTGCAATCAAAGAAAAATAATTAAGAATTACAGAATGAGTGAAATATTTTCTATTACAATTTTTTTGAAATGGTTATAATTCATTGCATTGATATCAATCAGATTGGATATAATACGTTGCCAGACTTTAGGGGACGATTCCGTTAAATAAGACATCATTTCATTTGTTACTGATACTTGCTTGTTTTTCGTCTCGCATAATATGGCGCACATTCCGAAAACATAAAATCACTGAACCAGTATTTAAACCGGAGTGGGAGAATCTGGTTTTTTTTTCATATAACACGGATCGGATTCTAAATGCTTAATATACAATCGTGTCCTTTCGGGAAAAAGAAAATACAATTCTACCTGACATCGAGAAAATTGTCACATTAAAACGAAGGAAATAAAATGGTAAGCTGCCTCGTTTTTTTTTTGTTGTTTTTTTTTACAGTATCGAATTGATAATTAGCAACTCGACTTTAAGGAACTGATCAACTTAATGTGCAATAGGGAGGGAAGGAAAATTACCCGCGTGCACGGGCGATGCGCGCGGACAGTAATCTTGGACAGCCCTGACTTAAAAAGAGAAGGCGAAGAGTTCGCTTAAAAATAAAGTCCAGGCTGTGTAATTTTTTTTTCCTATTTTTATCAAGAACTAGCTGATATACCCGGCGTTGCTCGGGCTCTTTTTTGAAGAAAGTTTGCAATATCTGAATGGGAATATACAGTAAAAATTAACACATTAAAAAGCTTAGAATTAAAACAGTGAAAATTCATATAGAAACACCGAAAAAATCTTTTAAAATGTTCCTAATGGATGGCTCTCTAACAGTTCTCCCCAGTTCGTGTTGGAGTGTTGTGTATAGCTGAGCGAGTGTACCATAGTGCCGGAGAAACAAAAATGTGTGGAATAATGTGTATGGCTACGAAAGTGGGAGGAAATAGAATGAAAATGAAACAATAGTTTGATCTGAAGTTTTTGCAGCCCTGTCTATGGCTGCAGTTCTTATATTTTGTGTGACCTGACCTTTAAAAATTCATTTGTTTATCTAAAAATTCAACAATTCCAAAATTCTCTTCTTGGGTGGCGATAAATGTACATGATCGTTTGTGTCTGTGTACTCTGCAATTCCAACAATAGATAAACTGTTAGGAAATAAAAAAATTAAACTACAGCAAACTCCAAGCATCAGGTAAATGATATTAATTAGAAAAATGGATGGAAAAATTCTGCGACTTGGAATCGAACCAGGAACCTCGACTATCATGGACGACGCCTCTACTAATTGGGCTATCGCAGACACCTGAATAGTCATGCTGAAACTAAGTGTCTTAAAGACAACCAAGTAGTCTTTACTTGATGTTTGGAGTTTGCTCCAGTTTAATTTCTTTTATTTTTTATTGCGTGTTCATCAAACTTCTGATGGTTTGGATAGAAGAAATTCACGATCTGTGAACCTCCAATTGGGCTTTTCTTCTTGTCTTTAAGACACTTAGTGACAGCATGGCTGTTCAAGTGTCTATGATAGCCCAATTGATAGAGGCGTCGACCATGACAGTCGAGGTTTCTGGTTCGAATCCAGGTCGCGGAATTTTTACATCAATTTTTCTAATTGGTAAACGGTTGCAATTCACACTCTGCTCTCGAGGTCTTGAAGCAAAACTGGAGCATTCATCACTTGGTGTGATCTAGCAGTCGCAGTTTCTTCTGTTGACACATTTGCATCGACGGCCACAGGGTCACTCACCACTTGTTTAGTTGAAGCAGTGTACTGGAAAAATCGATTCTGTACCGAGTGAAGAGGCTGCTTTCTCTGCTGCCATGGTTATTAGAAGTTAGTGGTTGGTTAACTCCTCCTCAAAAGGCTATTAGCGCCAAAGGAGACCACTAGGTGGCATTGAATGAGACCACTAGTCCATTTTTACTATACGTTGTAGCTGATTCAGCTACTAATTCAGTGAATTAAAGCAATTTTATTTAATTTTTTAAAACTTTATTTCATTTTACATAATCAAAAAATTAAATGTAGGGAATATAAAATACA
>JAHWFO010028738.1:0-12644 GCA_023313115.1 Rhysida immarginata | reverse complement strand
CCATCATAGACCTGTGTACCTCCCTGTTTCCTGTAACGTTTCTTCGCAGTATCTTCGTCTCTTCTGTGTTTCTTCTGTGTTTCATCTGATCTTCATCTCTTCTGTATATCTTCTGTGTTTTCATCTGATCTTCGTCTCTTCTGTACATCTTCTGTGTTCCTTCATACCTGTGTTTCTTCGTCCTGAGTTTCTTCACAAGTCCTGTGTTTCTTCGTCCGTAAACTTTAACTCTGGTGACTTTTTTCTTTGTTTTTTTAATTATTTATTTTAATTTTACTATTTTCTATTTTAATTAAAGGAGTGTATTCATCTTTATTAATATATAAAGAAAGTTACTATATTACCAAATCAAAAAATTGTCTAGCCCATCAATCATATAAATTAGATAAAAAATGGGAAATATTGTAATAAAAAAATTGTATATATACCTTTAATCAATTAAAAATAACTTTGTACAAAAAGTCTTTGATTATAACAATTTAAAATTTCAAACTAAAGATGTAAACAATCAATTGATGTAATAATACCTCTCAACAGTGTATCTATTTAAACTTATATTCTTAATCTTTACTGAGAGAAGAAATCAGTTACACTTTCAAAAATTTTTAACCTGAAGAAGGTCTTTGTAAATAAAATGACCGAAAGGCCTCGTATTATTTATTCCCTATGTTATTTTGTGATGTCTTTTTTACTATTCTCTTATAGTCCCATTTGAGTTCCGTCAGTGTGTCCATAGTCATTTTGGCTGTGTGGTCTGGCGTTGTCTTTGCAGAAAACAAACACAACTGGTAAGGAGTCCCGGTCGCTTTATCTTTATTGCCGGCTTATGGGACGTCCTCATAAAATTACTGCAGCAGGGTGCATTAATGGTTCGACTTCTTCCAGAAAATCGACATGAATGATGCCTTTAATATTCCAGAATACAGTTGCTATCGCTTTCGTTGACGACAGTGTCATCGTGAATTTCTTGGGTCGCGGTGAGTCAGTGAGTCGCCACTCTATGTTCACACGGGTGGTTTCAGGAGTATGATGATGAATCCACGTCGATGGCAGGGCCGGCTCCACCATAGGTGCAAGTGGTGCACTTGCACAGGGCGGCAAACTTCTAAGGGCGGCACGGTAAGGGCAAAATTGTATTCTGCACGGGGCGGCAAAATTGCTAGAGCCGGCCCTGGTCGATGGTCACAACACGCCTTAGGAAGTTGTCACCTTTCCTGTCATATCACTGCAGCAGTATGAAACAGATTTCCACCAGGGTGGTTTTGTTATTCTCATCCACATTTAAACTGCTACGTCTCCCTTATCTCCAGTTACTGTTCACTTTTAAAGATTTTCAAGAAAATGTTAAATTCTAAGAACTACCAATTCAAAGAAAATCCCGAACAACAAGAACTCTATGAACTGTTACAAATTCAATTTTGTATTATATTGTGGTTTGGGTGTTGATATCATTGTTGATGCAAACACGACGGGACAATTGTTGTACAAATTTTGGCTTGCATTATTGGTAATAAGATACTTCTTAATAATTTGCCCTGCCATCATTATGAATATCGATTATTATCGATAATTATTATTTTTTCGAAATCTCAGTGAGACAGTGACCTTCCTCTTTCTTTAAATATGAATTGGCAAAATTTCATCAATATCGGAATAAAACTGTTGATTTATATAAGAAAATAGACTTTTCCAAATTGCTTTTACAAACTTAGGCGTGGTAGATACCAGCCAGTGCAAACAAGTTTCCCTGGCAACACAACGCCATCTGGGATACAATGAGTCAAACGAACATTAATGACAAAAATGAAGGATTTGCGGACATATGTTTATATGAACTTTTTCTTGTTTTGGTGTAAGGAACCTGTCGCCAAAGTTTGTAAAAGTATTTTTAAAACGCCCTGTGTATATTTTCTTTATTCCGTCTGTCTGTCATGAAGCGACAATACACGAGTTTCCAACAATATAGGCGGACCAACAATGTATATCTGATGTCAAACAATGCAAAGCAAAGTTTCTGTAATAATAAGCCATAATAAATAAACTTGTGTGTCGCGGGACACCCAATCGAAGTGAAACTTCAAGTGCATGATAATTAATAGTCAGTGAAAAATAATGGATGATAATAATCAGTGAAAATAATAAGTTACTAATGATAAAAAACACAATCATCTAAAACATGAAAGAGTTATTTTAAAAGAAATCAAAATATTTTATACGAATATACAAGTTTATGATCTAGCAACAGTACAATGTCTTATACTAAAAGTTAAAATTGTTACAAAAGCTTTTAAGAATATATAAATAATGTTTTATAATATACTTTATTATATAATAAGCTAAAATGAGGGGAGGCCGTGGACTGGTGGGCTTTCACTGACACACAACTTCAGTGAAGTTAAGCACCATTAGGCACGGCTAGTCACTAGATGGGCGACTCATCAGTGACTCAGGATCTTCACCCCCCCCCCCCGGCTGCTGTGACCATCATACAGCAGTCGTTAATCCAGGTCCATCCAGAGACCCAACTCGTCGGCCTCAAGCCATACAGGCTCTGGATGGACGTATTGGATTACAATGAATTCTGAAAAAAAAAGTGTACTTTTGATATTGAAACGACATCTCCAGCAATACAATTAATTGTGCTTTTGGTTAGGTCATTTAACACCACTGATCATTATTAGGTGTAATGACAGCTCCCGCCAAATTAAAATAAAATTAAAATGTTGAAAATGCGTGTTACTGCATTGCCAGAACGGTGTTAAAAAAATAGGACATTACACACGAGCATGCGGTGTATGATTATTCTCATTCTGTTGCCATCTTTAAGATGACCCTCCATCTCTTTGACTTCATTGATAAAATTGAGTTTAAAATTTGAAAATTAAAGAATTTTCTAAATAATAAAATCTTTTAAACATTCCAAGGAGGAGCTTTAGCAGTGAAGCACACATACATTTATTAACAAGAAATTACTCCCCCTAGTAGGCACGTAGCAGACCCTGCGGTCATTTGTTTCTACCCCTTTATCTGCAATTTTTCCTTCTCTCCAAGTTTTTAATCAAAAAATTGCTTTTCTCGAACGTAGTGTGTAGAAAATGTAAAAAAGCTCGTATCTTTCCTTTCTCATCATTCCGATGGAATGACATATCACATGCCATATATTGCCATAATTCTAACGACCAAGTGCCTGCTACCCCCGCAATTCCGACCCTCTAGAACAATTGGACATAAACTTCACAGTAATATAGATCTTGCCTAGAGGAATCTGTATACTGAATTTCACTCCTTTACGTACCTAAACAGCACATAGATCTTTTGTCCTCTCTGAATCCCACCCCCGTAATTCCGACCCCAGTGCACCAATCATAACCAAACTAAATAGTGAAGGTGGACATGCCAATAGTAAGCTGATTCCGAATTTCAACCTTCTACCTCAAAAAATGTAGAAATTATGAAGGGGACGGACGGATATTATAAAATTAATAAGTAGCTCCATTGTTCCGCTAAGTGTTAGTAATACAGGTTATGAGCACTTGAGCAATCACACGTCGACAAAGCGATATCACGTGCGCGTGCCGATGTCAATATATATTCGTTCTTAAGAAATCGATTGTTATATGACATACCATTATCTTGATATGATTTACACTGACTGTTTTAGCACGTAAATTCGACTTGAAGGGGTGCAAGAAATATTCTGAAAAGTTGATAAGTTCGGCTAAGACGTTGATGGTCATATTTCTGAAAACAGAATTTGAGGAAGGGGTGAAATTCGTTTTCAAGTTATCGTGCAAATGGCGGACGGCCGGATACACGTACAGACCAAAAGCTCATTCTAATAAGCAGCTTTTTGGTAAAGCTCCTAATAAATAATTTGAAGAAAGCATTTGATGACTTTATTAAATCAACAATCACTCCGCGAGAAATGACTATTAAATCAATAATCGCTGAGCTTATAATTTTACGGATAATCTCACGGCTTCCTAGAAACTACCAGGCCTAAACATTGAAAAGATAAAACATTGTTAAGTCAAACTGGTGATGCTTGAGGCCAACGAGATGACAAGGCCTGGAAGCGAAAAAGTCACCTGACCAACTGGGTGCTAGCAACAATCGAACCTTCATTGTTTCCAACAAAAGGAAAAATAGTGATTGTTTACTTCCAAGATGGAGACAATGAAGGTTAGATTGTTGCTAGCACCCAGTTGGTCAGGTGACTTTTTCGCTTCTAGGCCTTGTTATCTCGTAGGCCTCGGGTGATGCTATTACAGAAGTTAGTTTAACATCACAATCTTAGTGCTTCAACAATATATTATTGACGTCATGTTCAGGCCTAGTAGTTTCTAGAAGGCCGTGATAATCTTCGCTCCGCAACAATCAAATATTTTGGTTGATCCGCCGTCATGAAGCGACAATGCATGATCAACAATATGCGTAGATCAACAATGTGTATCTCATGCCGAGGCTTCCGAGATTATACAGACTGACCCATATCGGGAAAAAACCATTGTTAAACGAGCGACAAATATAGCAACAATAAAAAGACGAAATAACCAGGGTAAGCATTGCCATCTGGGGTCATAAAATTGAAATAGGCATTACCTCCCAGATTTTTATTTGTAATATAAGCACGAAGCCTTGTTTAAACCCATTAAAATCTTGCTTGAACTAGAATTAAACATGTTTATTTCGTTGATATAAGATAATTTGTAGAATTTAAGTTAATATGTTTCTGATTTGTTTAGAAAATGGTGGCTATTTCGGTTTTATGACAACAGAAGGCATGGTTACCCGAGTAATTTAGCCTGTTGTCGCGACTATTTTCATGATATGGGCCAGACTGTATAATCCAATACCACCTAGAGAGAAAGCCTTCTCACGAAAAAATCATACATTGTTACATCACCTACGGTAGGGACAATTTCGGGCTTATTATTGGTAGAAATATGATTAACAATACCCTACCGTAGGTGATGTAACAATGTATGACGTTTTCGCGCTCAGGCTTTGAGTAGGGGTAGTGTTGTATAATCTCGGAAGCCTCGCTCATGCAAAGCAAAGTTTCTGCCACAATAGGCCATAATATAAAAAATACTTGCGTTAAATTAAAATCAAATTTACAGATTCTAGGGTCGTGGTACCCGTCGTCCGACGGGCTGTAATGCTAACAAACGCGAGGCTAACGAGAAATACAGGCTCCGGCACTGAAAAGTCACCTGACCAAGATAGGTCTATTAGCAATCCAACCTTTATTGTTTCCAACAAAGGAAAAAACACTGATTGTTAGAATACAAGATGGAAACAATGAAAGTTAGATTCCTATCCGAATCTGAAGTCAAATTCAAAATATTCGAAATAAAAAAATGGAACACCAAACGACCGACTGCGAAAATCCAGTAACATTGTTCTTCACCGCTTTGCATTATTTTATTAAAATTACCTTTGTTGTGAGGTGCTACGTAGTATTTTCACGGTAATTTTTATTTTTTGCCTTTTTGCAGACATATATGCCGGATTTGATTCCATTGCTGTCGTTTATGAGCTCGGAAATTTCGTACGCGTCCTGTATAATTTTTAGGTTCTGTTCTATTTTTTCTTTTTCTTTGAAATTGTTTCTTCAGTTCGTTTACGAGCTCTTTACGCTCTCATGCGTTCTGCAGCTGCTTTTGGCGCCGAACTCTCCTTTCATTCACATAACTACAACAACAATAATAATAATAATAATAATAATAATAATAATAATAATGTGTGAATTTGCACAATCTATGATGATGTAACAATGTATTACTTTTCAAAGCGAAGGCATGATCTTTAAATCCTTTGATCTGTGCCAGAGATCCCTAATACTAACAAGATATGACAACCATTGTTGTTTGATGCAATGCGCAGATTTGTTTGCGCATATGTATTTTATCCTTCTACACCAGATGGCAGCCTCATTTATGACGTCATTGCGAGTGTAAAATTGCCATCATTCTATATGAGATTTAAGTTAAATTTAGATTAAAATTTCACTTCGACTTTTAACTGTTACTTGACTGTTCAGATTATCATTTACTGGTTGAGTGATCCGTCACGGCCAATTTTATGTCATAAACTGTTTTTATTTTACAAATCTGACTTTTAGTTTCCGTTTAATAACTGAAGTGTTAGACCAAGAGCACATGTCATTTATTCCTGGATATGCTTATAAATGCAAGCTGAATTTAAAAATGGCCAAAAATCAACGATGTGCTGCGAGATAATGTTTAAACAACATGTTTTGTATTGTTCAAAGTCTATCAGTAATAAAAAAAAATCTACATTTAGTGTAGTGGCATGACCTCCTTTATTATTATAGACCTGTTTTACTGAATAAATTCCATTGTTGCTTTTTGCATTTCTCAATTTTGCCATGGCGCTATTTAACCTCCCTCTCTGATTGTTTCCAACAATGAAGGTTACATTGTTGCTTGGACTAAGATGGTCAGGTGACTTTTCAGTGACGTTAAAAACAAACTGAATAGGCATTCATTTCATTAACCAAATTTAGGTCTCTTTTTATTCACTATTTAACTTCCTTTAAAAATAAAAGATTGCACGCAAAAATTTTTTAATACGTTATGTATTATTTTTATTTTGGTTGCACTACATTTTCTTCATCTGTTGGTAACAAAAGGGAGGTTAAACAACGCCATGGCGAAATTGAGAAATGCCAAAAGCAACAATGGATATTATTCAGTAAAACAGGTCTGTAATAATAAAGGAGGTCATGGTAGTGGATATCTCTTGTTCATTTTAAAAATTTGTTGGTTTCTTTTTAATTTTCAATTTAAAATATTCCAAATATAAAAATGAAGTTAAATTATTTCAGAGATTTTCATATTTTAGTTATAAGAAATAATACTATAAGAAATAATAACTTTATATAATTTTAAGTTTACAAAATAATTTTATCATTAATTTTATTACTTCTCTGTATACGTGTACGTATTATATAACTGCACTTCCGTTACTAAAATGAATATGCTTGTTAATAATGTGTATTTATTAATTTGTAATTGCATTTTATTCATTTATTTATTATTTATTAATATTTATTCTTAAATATTGTTAATTTTTTATTGTATTTTATTAATTTATTCATTAAAAGTATATATTTTATTTTCTAAGATAACAATAACACGAATAATTTTCCAGTATTTCCTTTATTAATTAAATTCTTTATTTCAATGCCAACATTAAATAAATCAAAATTTGAAAGTAAAGAGTTTATGAATGCAATTTACGTCACTAAGCTATAAAATTGCGAAAAGAAGTCACATCATTTATGCATGTTACGTAATGACGTCAGTTTCTCGCGATCCGAAGCCAACGAAAAAGACAGGCCTCGAAGCGGTAAAGTCACCTGACCATCTGGGTCCGTACAACAATCCAACTTTCATTGTTTCCAACAATCAGAAAAACACTCAATGTTTACATCAAAGATGGAGACAATGAAAATTGGATTGTTGTTCGGACCCAGATGATCAGGTGACTTTTCCGCTTCGGCCTGTCTTTCTCGTTGGCCTCGCTCGCGATGCACGCAGGAAAAGATATCTGAATGATACTTTTGCACCAGAGGCCACTGCTATTACGGAATTATAAAGGCAACAATGGAAAATGTGTTAACGTCATATCTCGTTAAATACGAGGCCAACGAGAGACAGGCCAGGGCACTCAAAAATCACCTGATCATCGGGGTCTGGGCAACAGTCCATCCTTCATTGTTTCCAACAAACGATAAAATACTGATTGTTAAAATCCAAGATGGCAATCCGGGTGACAATGACGGATGAATTGTTACCCGGACCCCGATGATCATGTGACTTTTGAGTGCTCTCGTTGGCCTCGTCCTTAATATTAAGGATCTTTGGTCTGTGCACTCGCGCGAATTCCATTGTTGGAGTCAATAAATGGACTGCTGTATTTACTGAAGAGTCGATTTTTGCCAACGCCTTCTAAAGGTAAGGCCTGAGCGCGAAAACGTCATACATTAATACATCATCATGCGAAGACATAATTTAGGGCTTATTATTGGTAGAAATGCGATTAAACATATCTTTGGATGATAGTTAAACAATGATAGTTAAACAATGTATGAGGCACGGTGTAAGATTAGGAGGTGAGGAAACGACAATACGTTTCCATTGTTCTTTAATGTTCTTTTAAACACTGCCTGTACAACGCAGCTAAAAACGCAGAATGACATTGTAATTCCCAAAATCAACACATCGATTTTCTGGCGCCACCCATGAGTGGTTTCGATATGGTTTCTTAATTGAGAAATCATGGTTTCGGTTTGTCGGGGTTTCTTTAGAAGCAGTTTCTTTTAAGTTGTTATATGTATATTTCATCAAAAAAAATCTATAATGCTAAGCAATAACTTATAAGCAGTATACTTTTCTCTTAAATTATGAAATATTTTTGTATTTAAACATTACCACTAATAACTTAACCAGAGAGTAAAACAAACACGCCACGACATCTAGAGCTTTAATCATCACTAAAGCGCCGCAATCCAGAGATTTAATCATCACTAAAGCGCTATAACCCAGAGTTTTACTCACCACTAGAGTCCCTGGAAGTAAAACTCTAATCACCACAGGTACGCAGCGCCAATTTTAGTTAGTGGGGAAATAAGAAATCACAACAAAAATTGGCGTTTTCTATGGTAAGTGAGGGCCGTTGGCATGTTTCTTATATCTACACCTTATTGCCAATAAGTTCGACTTCTGGCCAATCGCAAAGCAGGACTGCTGTGCCCTCATTTGACGAATCTCTCCACCAGCTCGAAAGTGGAAGATGAGGTCGAAAATTATGAAAAGCATATATCTCGCTTTAAATATAACCTGAATACCTGAAATTTCAGTAGCTAAAACAGGTTTTGCTTTGCTACACGATTAATTTTGCTGACCACACCCTTGGTAAACAATAAATAAAAAAGAAACTTGAATAATTGTAACTGGAATCATTACAGCACAACATGTAATTTTAATTTTATATTTTATTGTTATTCGATGCATAATCTTTATATATAAAAATTCAGGCTCAGGGTGCGTATGTAAATGTTCTAAAAACTTTTGAACCACTTATCCGATTGAGCTCATTTTCGCGCCATATGTTCGTTAGGTTCAGAGTAAGGTTTACATGTCCCCAAAGGGAGGGGGTAAGGGTAAATGTAATATATCTTGATTTATGTTTGTTTGTTTTCTCAAGAGATGGCGAAAGGGAAACGCCGTCAAAATTTCATCAAATGAACAGACCGAGCGACGCCGGGCAAATCACCTAGTATATTAATAATTTTTTTGCTTCCTATTTGTTAGCGTCTGTTACTTATTTTGAATTTCGGTTTCGGCCTATTGACTGATTTCTCTGCACACATTCAGTTAAATTATGTGGAGCTCTTCGTTTTCTCAATGGTATTGAGCCAAACATTATATAATCTTGTTCTTTAGTTGCATGTTCTTTGGTTGCAGAGAGACTGTTGCTCATATCCACATTTAGATTCCTCCCTTCTTTTTGGGCTTGTTTTCCTGTCATGTTGCTTTTTCGTCTACCAATAGCAGTAGGTTGCACAGAAATCTGAGATCCTCTGCGTTGTTTCTGATGGAGTGTCGATGACTTTCTTAGTGGTCCGCTGTTTTTCTCAAAGTTATGCCTTACACTAATCAGTCCAGTTACTGTACAACAATGCTTTTCTGCATTTTTCACCATTTCAACCATTGCTGGAGTAAACACACTTGGGTTAGTAGAAAAGCCTTCCCAAATCCTGTCTATCAGTATCTTGAACTTGAGAGAGCTGTCCATATTATTGCTGACGTTTTCAATATTTTCATCTAGTTTGTTTTAACTCAATTCTAAAAAGGTACATTTTCAAGATCTTGATAATGTTCAGTTTCCTGTGATGCTGCTTCTTTAACTGAACTGGAATTGGTTTTTTTCCGATACAAGAATTTCTTCACAATTTGCGCTCAGAGAAACTGTTGTCATTGGTATTACCCAATTATTTTCTGTTTTGTTTTTTTTACCAGTCGCCACTTCATACACAATCTGCCGTACTTCACTATATTCACTGTATGCATAATGAGCTGTTGCAATACTGTGATTTTTTAAAACTGCACTTAAATGCTTACAGAGATTGCCTGAAATACCACCACTACACGAGCAAAAACCAGATGCAATATCAACAGTGTATGTAATGCTAGCTTTTATTTCACTGGGTACTATGAAACTTTCAGTATTCGTATAGCATCTAGATTTTTTTTTGGAATCCTTTAGCTCAAATCTCCTTAGAAATACTTTATTTCTTCTCCCACGAGCAAAATCCAAAAGTCTGTATTGCATAAGCATTTCATATTTCATTAGAATAAAATCAGCAAGTTGTGTGAGACTAAATGCTTTCACCCTATCAAATATTCTGTCCTTTAGAATTTTGAAAACAGTCTCAACATAGTTAGTTGTATTAGTTTCTGGTAGTGGATGATTTTGCCGAAAACACATTGCCCATTCCTTGCGAGATTCCCAGTGATTTCTCATGTAAACCAAAAACTTTGCATTACTGAAATTCTCTATTTGCAAATAAAATTGATTTAATTCATCTTTGGTCTGTGCATAAACTAATTTTTTTGCAAAGAAATAGAGTTCTTGACGACAGCGTTTATCAACTCCATTTCGTTTTTCACAAAGCCAAGAACAAATTGCCTTCATAAAATGAAATTGACAGAGGAACAACTTAAAATTTGGATACAATCGTTTTAAAGGTCGTCTTTCCTTCAGATCTCCATCTGTAATAAACACAGCAGGGCCATCTTATAAAAAAAACTGAATCTTCTGGAAAGCAGGTTTTAAGCATTTTCACTGCAGACTCAAACGTTTCTTCTCTTTCCTCTGAAACTATAATGCAACCTAAAGGAACACCACCTGCAACTGTAGGTGTAATGAAAAAGTAGACACGATGGTTCTTCTTGTCCATGTTTCCGGATGCATCTATTAACACTAATTTTCTAGACTGCTGTATCATAAGATGAGCTCGTTGAATAACTGGAGTAAACAAACAGACGAAATGTATACCTGTTTGACTGTCCTCATCAACATATTTGAAAGCCACTTTTCCCTCTGTAATTTTTTCGAACTCTTCAATATATTTTATGAAATTGCTGGTGACCGTGTTTCCTGTTCGGGCTCCATACTGAAGTTTATATTCATTGTTGAAAAGCTGATGGAAAACGGCCACACTTGGAAGATATCTTACATCTGCCAGTCTGTTTAAACTGTCGTCAATAATTAGCTCAACTTCAATTGCATGCCTTGCTGAAGCATGCAATACAGTTTTAAAATTTTCTCTCTCACTTCATCTGACATTTTTCTACATCGTAAAATCTCAGCACTTTGCAGTTCATGATTGTGCATATTTCTGAGACAAACTATGCAGGAAACTATTCCTTTCTTAAGAGGTCAGGAAATTTAGCTCTACTTCTTTGGAATTCTTGCCTGAAAATTAATATAAAACTTTTCATTGGAAAATAACGGAAATTAAAACAAACTTATAGATTAAAACACTTACTAGAATTTTAGAACAAACAAAAAAAATCAAAGAAAGGAAACTGTTGTAAGCCCGCTAACACTGTGAGACTTGGGCATAAGATGTCAGTTTCCGTTTAGAGTTCCGGATAATCAACTTTTTAGCGACGGATAATATTATACAGAAAGTGCAAGGCGATAGTTAGTTAACATTTGCTTAAGTTTTTCTTTATTTTTTCTCAGTATTAACGAATGCTGAATTAGTATGAGCCTTGGTATACTAAAATACACAATTATCAATGGAAAATCCTGACTGCAAACTAGCAAGTGTTAACTACAATATTCTTTAGCTGCAACTATATTATTAGTATCGTTACTATTAATTACTCTATACTCTTTACTATAATGCAGACTCATATACTGACCTTCTCACAGTTATATGCATTTTGGCATCGCATCCAGTGTGCTTTGAAAAGCGTTTCTTCTCTAATCTGAAGCGTTTATCAGTGTTATGATGACATTTATAGTCGGCTCGAAAGATATTTATTCTTCCTGATTCAGGATGTGTTTTTTCAATTCTCCAAGTAGCAGATGATATGCCTACTAATTCGTTAAGCCAAACCTGAATAATGTAATAAATTTAACAATCTACAATAAAATCTGCATATGAAAATCCATATACTATTTTACTGTTTTAATGTTACGTTTGCTGCCTGTTGGGTTGTAACTTCATTAATGCGAAGCCCACATGGTAAGTCTTTTAATAGGCTTTCTTGGACGTCTTTTTCGTTATCCGACATTTTGAACGTTGATACGATTACAATTTCTGATGCAAGAGTTCGATCTAATCTTCCTCTTTTGAGCTGGTGGAGAGATTCGCCAAATGAGGGCACTAGCAGTCCTGCTTTGCGATTGTCCAGAAGTCCAGCTTACTGTCAATAAGGTGTAGATATAAGAAATATACGTGCAGCCCCGGACATCTAAGGGTATCACAGACCTGTTATTGCTCAATCTCTTGCAGCTGAGCGCCACTTGTCCTTCTAAGAAGCAATCATCCGACAGAGGCAAAGCCGTTCCCCCGCCCCCCACTCCATCGAAGAAGG
>JAHWFO010028696.1:0-12267 GCA_023313115.1 Rhysida immarginata | reverse complement strand
GCAAACAAATCAAAGTCAAATCGCGAAAAAATCAAAAGCAATCGCAAACAGCACGGGGAAGGTGATGTTGACCATGTTTTTGATCGCAAAGGCCCGATTTTACTGGACTTTCTTGAAAAAAAAGACACCACAGTTAACGCAGCACGATATGGCGAAACATTGAAGGCACTGCGCGCGGCCATCAAATGCAAGCGTCCTGGACTTCTTACAGAAGGAGTGCTTCTTCTCCACGACAACGCGCGTCCTCGAAAGCAACGGTAGACCTCATCAAAAAGTTCAACTGGGAAGCAATGCAACATCCACCTTACAGCCCTGACTTATCCCCATGTGATTTTCACGTGTTTGGGGATCTCAAGAAACATGTGAAAGGCCGCAGGTTTCAGTCGGACGATGAAGTGAAGGAAGAGGTTTTGGACTGGTTCCAAACGTAACCGAAAGACTTCTTCCATAAAGGAATTACACGCCTTGTTACACAGAGGGATAAATGCCTTAACGCATTTGGAGAGTGTTTTTAAATTCCTTGTATACACTTTGGATAAAATAAATTATTTTCGTTTGTACGACCCTTATAATTATAAAGAAAAAAATGAAGCATTTTTACACCCTTATTTTCAAAATGAAAGTTTAGTTTTTTTTCACTTAGAAGAAACAATCTTACTGGCAAAGCAAATTCTGACGTCACAAACTGTTCCAAGCAATAGATATGCAGGAAAAATGAATCTATTTAAATTTTTTTTTGTTGGGAAAAAAACCGAAATTGGAAAGAAAATTTGCTAAAATGTGTTGTCATCAGGAACAAACCTGTATGCAAAATTTTAAGAGCGAATGGAAAATCGGAAGTGCTTCAAAATTCGATTGAAAGGTTCCGTACCATCTCAAGATCCATGAACGAGTTAATATAAGAATGGTAATAATAATAAAAAAAACGTCTTCACAGGGGTGGATTCCCCAAAATCTGGTTCAGGTCATCTTAATTGATAAGTCCATGTTTTGTCTAAATTTCAACAAAAGAATATGTAGATGGAGAGATACAAAATAAGCTTCTATGCCTTCAACTGTCAACCAAGAAGAAAAACCCTTTAAAGCTTGTGGTATGAGAATGTTTTAATGGTCAAGGCGTTGGTGAACTGTGTTTGTGAAGAGCTGTGCCAATACACAAGCTTATACTGAAAGGATGTTTATGCTGAAACTGTGTTTTTCTGATGATATTTTCCACAGCATTGTGTGCCAGAACATACGTTCAAAAATTCAATGGCATATTTTCAGGAAAAAAGAATAATTGTCCTTCAATGGTCAGGAAATTTGCCTGACCTCAATCTGATCGAAAATCTACGGGCAATCTTGAGGATTAGAATCCAGAAACAGTGCTTAAGAAATAAAAATGATTTCATTGAATGTATCAAAAATGTTTGGAAAATATTCCATAGGAAAAAAAATATTTCCTTGAATGTAGCGCATATTACATTTTTGATGAGGGGAGAACCATTGTGTAGTTGAATAAATGTCATAAATTATTTTGGTCAAGGTTGTAGTGTGAATTTTTTAATTTGCTTAGAATATCCCAAACTTTTGAAACGGACTATAGATAAAATTTCAAACCCCTTAAAAAATTTTGAGAATATCTCAATATCTCAAGAATTATGAATTTCAGGCATGTCTAATTCTTTATTGTGTTACTTCTGCACAACTTTCTGGTAATTACTTTTATAATTAAATAATATTTATGCTTGGTTATTAAATTCAAAACTTATTTGTTATTATTTAACTTTCAAATAAAAGTTATAAATAATGGTTAAATTGAAAATAAAATATAATGCAATGGTCAATTAAACTAACAAAGGAACCACCCGAACCTGTATCTCGTATTTCACTCGAAATTGAACTAAGTTATTCACCTAAACTACGAGGTAACCACAAAAGTTCTTGCCGTTTTTATGTTGCCATAAAAGGAAGTGATATAAGATATGCAAATGAGTGTACAGTGTGGTCCAAAATCTGTCAGGGAGGTGTATAAATACAGGGCTGTTGTGCATTCGCATCAACCACATCTCGTGCAGAAGTGAAAACAAATGGAGGTATCGAAGGAGATGGTCAGGTGTTGTTTGCTTTATGACTTCAAGGTGGGCTTGTCAGCAGAAGCATCAAATCGCCGAATGTGTCTTGCGTTTGGGGATGATGCTGTGAATGAACGCACCGCAAGACATTGGTTCCAGAAATTCAGGTCGTAAGAATTTGCCATTTCTGATGAACCCCATAGTCTAGTGTGTGTGGTGGACTAGACACCAAATGGTTCACTACAAGCTGCTATCAACTGGCCAAACCATCACTGGGGACCTGTATTCCCAGCAGTTGGAATGTGTGCAACAGGCATTGCAGCAGAAGGAGCCAGCATTGGTGAATCGCAAAGGGGTCCTCTTCCTTCATGACAATGCCTGGCCACATGTGGCGCGGGTGGCCAGGGAAACCAAAGAGCGGTTTGATTGGGAAACTGTGTCATCCACCTTACACACCAGATCTTGCTCCAACAGATTATCACCTTTTCCATTCTCTGGACAACCAACTTCGTGGAAAAACGTACACCAATAATACAGACCTGTGAAAGGCACTCACGGACTTCTTTGAGTCCAAGCCCGGCAAGTTTTACAGCCAGGGGATTGATCAACTGGAGACACGTTGGCAGAAGGTGCTAGATGCCAAAGGAGATTACTTTGGGGACTAACGATATGCCACTTTTTGTGTACATCATTTTGTTTTCCAGAATTAAGAACGGTAAGAACTTTTGTGGTTACCTAGTACTATTGATGCTTGCAAAATAAGAAATAGCCATTTTATGTTTAGTATTTATGTATGGCTATGTGGATTTTTTTTTCGTTTTCGCGGTTTATTTTAAAAAAAACAAATTCGGATGGTTTCCTTATAATGTCAGAATAACTTACGTAAGCAATGTATAGAGAAATGAGTTTGAATCCGGGAACCATCAAAGTCTGAAATGTACCGTCATTCCACGAAACAGTCTTTCCTGTCAAAGTTGTTACCGCATCTCGGATGATGAGGGGGATTTCGATGTTAATGAAGCCTAAGGCAATGGCACTCTAAAATATTTCATAATCAATTTATTAAATTATAATGATAAACGACAAAGAAGCCTGAATTTCAATGTTTTCAACTTTTTCAGAAAATTGTCAAATTGAAGGCAGGGAACATTAGACGACATTGCAATGCCCATTTTCTGACTATAATTTTGTTTGATCTGACTTTTGACCCAGTTGTCGTTAACTTAATGCTCCATTAACGAACTACCGAGCTTAACTCTAGATTGTCCGTGGGGAAAAAAACAGATTCCGAAAATATTGATCGACCTGCAGTCTATTTGTGGCAAACACGGATATACAATAGGTTGGACGGATCAGACTGAAACCATATTCTTAATAAATAGCTAAGCGAAAGATTTTAAGCTTAAAATAAACATTGTAGCTAATACTATGTTCGCACTACGCCTTGATCACGGTCAAGAAGAACTGTGCGGCCTGCTTCGGTTAGCTAACCTCGTTTTTTGTGAAACCCGGTTAGTGATGCCATATATTGGTTAGTACCAAGAAACAGGAAAATAAAACATGGCGGCTAAGCGAAAGCGCAGCACCGAATGGTCTGATAGGCAAACCAAAGCTCTTATATACATTTGGGGATTAATTTTTTCATATTTGAGAAAGACGCTAAACGTAACCGCCACGATTACGAGCACATATCGAACGTAGCCTAAGATAACTGGTCAAAATTATTACAGCTTTGGTCATCGTGTCCAAATCACATATTCTACACGTTATTTTTGGTTTTATAGAAACTATTCCATATTTTATTAGGTCCAATTGTTGAAACAAACTGACGGTTGTTTTTATGTAACAATTTTTTAATCTTCACCGTACCCCCCTCAGAAACGATCAAATTAGCAAAACAAAATATGACATTACAAACAGCTCCACGCACCCAACTCCATAGAGAAGATGCAGGTAAAATGAATTTAAAGGAGTGTCTAAAAAGTGAAATCCGGGATTTTGAAATCACGCGATTTAAACGACTGGTTTTCATCAAAACAAGCCCAGGCTCTGGCTTTTTCGACAACAAGGGGTCCTAAATTGTTTAAAAGCATAGCGGCCTCAAGACATTCAAATTCAGATCTTGAATTATTTATTGAATTTCAGTAATTAATTCAACTATGAATCTAAGAGATGAAATTTTGTGAAAGCTTATCCAAATTCTGCGAATTTTTCGCCATTAGCGGCGACGATTTCGAGAGCATTTTTCAGATTCGCACTAATGACAGCGTGCTAGTTATACTTCCCCTGAAATTAAAGTCTGCACTATTCTATCTCATAAACATAAAAATTTTGATTAAAAATATTTAATTTGCGTTTTAAATCGTAAATATACCAAAAGATACACTTTCGCAAATCAGGGACGCCACTTTTGTTACTGAAATTTTGTTTCGAGCCCAACAAAAACTTACAATTCGCGCCCGGTCCCTTTATTGACAACCCACTCTCAACCGGTTTTAACTTTGACAATGCGAGCGCGCCCGGTCGTAGAATTGAGACCGACCGCGATTGGTCTCACTTTTTTTTTTAAAGATGCCCTAATTTTAAAAAAATGTGTGGGAAAAAAAAAGTTATTGGAATGGATAGCCTCCTAGCGCCAGAAATACCACAAAAAAAGCCTCTTACACGGGAAGAGTCTATAAAGGGGACGGCCTACTGAACTTGGATTATATTACATGTACTAGTAGGTGGGTGAGTGAATGGATGGGCCAAAAGTCTGTTACCACCCATACAATTTCAAAACTAGTGGAGAGATAACAAATCTGTTGCAGGCAACATATAGAAAGTTAGGTAAGGGCTAAACCATGCTGGTGTTAAATTTGGCCTTTCCTTGAATTTTGCACCTTGCAACTTTGCAACCGTTACAGGTAGAGAAAAATTTCCAATTGTACAGTTGTAGAGCTCAAAACGCTGATTTTAACAACAAAAAATAAAAGATTAAAAATAAGTGTAAAAAATAAACCCACTACAACCAATTGAAATTCCCGTGCTCAAGGTGTATGCCACTGCACCAGCATCAGTAAACAATTTAAAACAACGAATTCTGCAGGCTTATACAGACATAACACCCATTATGATGTTAAACGTGATGGGTTCTGTGAAATACCGTGCACAGTTATGCTGTCACAGAGTACTGTGAGCGTCGGCACGAGCGCGCGTCAATGTAGGTCGCCACAGCATACTCAGCCTAAGAGGCAGAAACCTCTGGCTCCATCTGTTGCCACAATCGATAGTCTTAATGTTAATAAACGCAATATGCTTCATAGTGGCAATAGATGGCAGCTCAAGAACGCGGAGAGCGGAAGCGAGCGTCAGATGCGCAAACGCGCGAGTTTTGAGACTCAGGGGGAAAATTATGAGAGGATAGTTAGAAAGGAGTTACCAGCCAAGGGACCAGGTCTAATAAGCGACTCCTCCCGAAAATCACGAATTTTGGAATGGAGGAAAGCGAATGCGAACTCTCGTCGAGGAGTATTTCGCTTTCCCATGAGTTCGGGTGTCTCTCAATTATCCCCGTGTCAAGTGACATTGCCAGGCGAGCAAACGGAGGTCAAGTTACACCAACAGGCAGGTGCGAGGCCGTCTCAGCGTAAAAGTACGTGTTTATTTTCTTTCAAAGGACCCGTCGCCGTCAGTTTGGACAACGAGCCGGCACGAACAAGGACCGTCGTCACAGACAGTAGATGTGCACCGCCGAACTACCCGCATAGTTTTTCGAGAAACGATATTCATGTTGAAGGTAGCGGAATTCAACGAGAGCGTTGGTCGCATCAAATCTTCTCGTCGATAACGGCGTATCATAACCTGGTTTGGATTTACGGACTACCTTATTGGATTGAGTTTCCCGAGCCACATCACGAAAAGACGTTTTCCGAAGACGAAGTTGGAGGCTGGACGATAATTGCGCCCTGGGGACTAAGTGCATACTTGGAGGAGGATCTAGGTGCCCTTTTTCAACCGCAGAGGTAAGCTGGTCTCCTTAACCCATGTCTTCTATCCTCTCTGTTACTCATAAAAATATTTGTCCCTTCACTGAGTCTCACGCGCATTGAGCGTTTCTTGTGCATGACTAATGGTATGCTTTCTCTTTGCTTTGCAGGAGCGTTGCCTGACTCCTCTGCCGTTTCACGCCTATTGCGTTGCTGTTTTCCTGGAGGACGGGGTCCTCAGTATACAGCCTTTCTTTCCTGCTAGCCAATCCCCACGTTGTGACTTATTCCTACATTTCGCTAGTTCAGCCCAGAGGCCGGAGAACATGCTTAGAAGCTGTTCCAATTGTAATTTAATCAATTAGAAAGTGATTAATTAGTTAATCAAGGAACGTAAATCCTCGTGTTAGAGGATACGTTCATCGTATCTTTCTTCTCCATAAGAGAAAGACTACGTCATTTTTCTGATTTTTATTTTAATTGTATTTTTCTATCATTTGCTTTTGCATTTGTTTTATATGAATAAAATTATGTTTTGTTATGGCTACATGGCTGTTTACGATTACTTGTCTTTACTATAAAAATCTTCCACTGCTAGCGTAAATATCCGTGACATATGCATTGCTGCATAACACCACATTGAGCAAATGTACAGGGTGATTCAGTCAATTTCTGACCATTTCAGTACTATGATTTATTGATCCATTAATGTTTACAAACTTAGCATTTCAGTATGATATTTTAGGCAGTTCGGAGTTTTTATTCCCATGGAAAAGTCTTGATGATATGCTCAATGTGGCCACCACGAATGTTTTGAACTACTCGCAACCGAATAACTCTATCCAGGATTTCTGCATCCCCAAGGGTGCAGCAGTCGACGATGCTTTGTCGCAGCTAGTCTAGGATTCTTGATGCTGTAGTGAACACACTGTCTTTAAGGAACCCCCAGAGATAAAAATCACATGGGTTTAGGTCAGGACTCGTAGGGGGCCAAAGAAAGCCACCCCCGAATCGATCTGGAAACCTGTTTGAAATGACACGATTTCCGAATTTCTGATTGAGAAAGTCTAGCACTTCAATAGTGGTATGAGGCCTAGCCCCATCCTGTTGAAACCATTGATGTCGAAGCGGTATACGCCTCCTTCGCAGCTCGGGGATGAAGAAGGTTTCCAACATGTTAAGGTAAGCCTGTGACGTTACGGTGCCCTCAAAAAAGAACGGACCAATGATGCCTCTTTTGGAAATCGCGCACCAAGCCATAACCTTTCGTGGATGAAGAGGTGACTTATGGATCTCATGAGGGTGCTGGGAACCCCAAAAACGAACGTTGTGTTTATTAACGTCACCTGACAGATGGAAGAAGGCCTCATCTGACACCCACAGGTTGTCCACAATGTCCTGATTGGCTTCCATTTCTGTTCCAAACTCCATCGCAAATTGTTGTCGCTTCTGTCTTCCAGTGTCTGTTAACTCCTGATAAACATGGATCTTATATGGGAACAGGTGTAAATCCTTTCTCAAAATTCGCCACGTCGTTGTATACGACAGCCCTTCTTCAATGGATAGGCGGCGATTTTTTGGTAGGGGAATCGACCAACCTTGTGCGAACATTTTCGACAACTTCGGCCGTTCGAACACGAGCTTCGCTCCCGCCTTTTTTCTTGCCTTTAACACATCCAGCGACACGAAATCGCTTGACAAAATCCATGATTGCTTGCCTGCCTGGTGCGTCTCGACACTTATACTCCTTCCGGAACTTTCTTTGTACGGTTACAGGTGATTTTGTCTCGAAATACCATTCGACAACCTTGCATTTCTGCTCTGTTGATAAAGCGGGCGCCATTTTTCAACAATTCGATTTTCATGCAGCGCCGTTGCAACAATACAAACTCCAACTATTTAGAAATCCGATATGGCGCTCATATCTTTTCAGTTGTTTATCCCTAATGCACGTCATTCGAGTGGAATGGTCAGAAATTGACTGAATCACCAGGTATAATTTTGAAATTATTTTTATGAAAATACTCGTTTCAAAGTTTGGGATACTGTAAAATTTATTAACTAAACTCCCAAGTACCGTATTTCTTTGAATAATAGCCCTCGAATACACTGAAGAGCCAAAACAGTATGACCATCACCACATTGGTGAATGAACTCGTCTGGATCACTTGGAGGGCACGTAATTAAGTGGGAATGGTATTTAACTGGTGCTGGAGAAGGTAAAGAATCAGTCTTGCACTTAATTTTGCAGTGATGGGAAAGGCTGCTGATCTAAGCGATTTTGATAGAGGGCAGATTGCAATGACCCGAAGACTCGGAACGAGTATCTCCGAAACTGTACAACTGCTGGTTGTTCACGATCTGCCGTTGTTAGTATTTATGCAAAGTGGATGAAACCAGCAGTAGACGTCAAGGTGTTGGACGCCCACGCGTGATCAAAGAAAAAGGACGTCGTAGACAAAGCAAGATCGGCGCCAGACAGTGGCTTAGCTGACAACCCAATACAATGCAAGTCCAAGTGCAAGTGTTTCGGAACACAGTTCAGCGGACACTGTTTTATATGGGTCTGCGCAGCAGACGTCCCACTCGTGTGCCTCTGTTGACCAAGCGTCATTGTCAACTACGCTTACAGTGGGCCCGGGAACATTGAGACTGGATCATGGATAACTGGAAGAGAATTGCCTGGTCGGATGAATCACTGTTTCTTATTCATCACGTCGACGGTCGTGTCAGGGTACGCCGACTTCCAGGCGAACAGTTGCTCCATACACAGCAGCAGACCATACACAGGCTGGTGGTAGCGGTATTATGCTTTGGGGGACGTTCTCATGGGCGGCTCTGGGACCCGTAGTTGTCGTAGAACGGACCATGAAAGCTGCGGACTATCTGAACATCATCGTGGACCAGCTGCACCCGTACATGGCGTCTGTCTTCCCAACTGGAAATGGAAGCTCTTCCTAGCAGGACAACGTCCCATGTCACAAGGCTCGAATTGTGCTGGAGTGGTTGCTAAGCAAGGAATTGAAATTGCAGGAGCATAAGGATAAATTCCAATTAATGTCCTGGCCACCTAACTCGCCGGATCTTAATCCGATAGAGCACATTTGGGATGTCATGGAGCTGCAGCTCAGAGCTCAAACATCACCATGTCGGACTATCTTGACTTTGCGTGACCGTTGCTTAGACATTTGGTACAATCTGTCTCCAGTCATCAACCAAGAACTTGTGGCATCCATGCCAAGGCGAGTTACAGCTGATTTGCAGGCCAATGGTGGCGCAACGCCTTATTGAGTAGGTGGTCATAATGTTTTGGCTCTTCAGTGTAGATACTGCATCATAAAAGTTAATGTGAAATAAATGCCACCCTTAAAAGCCGCAGCTTTTATTTTTGGAAAATTAATAGCCACTATTATTTTTAAGTACTTTTTATTATTAAGATAAATGTATGGTAATTTTATTAAGAAAACAAAGAAAATTAAAATATGTGCCCATAAATAAAAAATAAAAAAATATGAAAAGGAAGCAAGAATGTGACGTAAATCACAATGAATGCATTTAACGCCACACTCTAAAAAGTTAAGCGTGGTTCCCACATGCGTAAATACAAAGGCAGAAACCACAAAGCAGTAAAATTTTATGACGTCACTTCCTGCTTTCGTCCCTTCTGCCCGACTGAAAATTTCTACTTTTCGGAGTTGGGTTGAGTTCAACTTTTGTAGCAGAAGCAGAGCAGAAATGGTTGCTCAGCCGTTTAGAAAACGATCTCTGTAGTGACGTCACAGTGAAGTCCTCTCTCACAAAATGAAAATGTCGGACGCTCAGCTCATGAAAGAGGCCGATAAAGAAAATTAATGTAGAAACAAAGCCTATACGGAGAAGAGACGATGGATACCACTATTTCCCCAAAACATGTTTTATTCATCATAGATGCACATTTCGGCTACTAAGTAGCCATACTCATGGCTAGCTAGTAGATAAAATGTGCATCTATGATGAATAAAACACGTTTTGCAGAAATAGTGGTATCTATCGTCTCTTCTCTGTATGCAAGGATCCGCAGATCAATAAGGTCAGTCTTGTTTATTATAATACTTTTTATAATAACTTCGGTAACTAAAGCCTGGTTCCCACATGCGTAAAAATATGGCAGAAACCACAAAGCAGAAAATGTGTTGACGTCAGTTCCTGCTTTCGTCTTGCTGCCCGAAAGAAAACTTCTGTTTTTTTCAAGTTGGATTGAGTCATAGCCTACAAAAGAAAGAGAATTTGTAGGCTATGATGTCAAAAAAAAAATTTTCTGTTTTGTGGTTTCTGCCGTTGTTTTACGCATGTAGGAACCACGCATTAGGTGTGAAAAATATACTTGTTAATACAACTGAATAAACAACAATTGAATACAAAAGCTCGATATGATGATTGATGATGAATGAACGAACTGCTTTGTGTGCAGTCGAAGCCGTCCGTTTAGATCGATCGACGGCTTCGGTGCAGTTAATTGTGTTAAGCAAAGGGTGACGCTTGGGTAGCAGACTTCTGCAGTCTCATGCATTTGAGTTTCTGCTATGTGAGATACCTCCAGGAGCAGCATTTAAAGAAAGAGGAAAAAATACGCTCTTGTTTTCTGCTAGTGGAAGTCATGCTTTACAGTGAAATTTTTACAGTACTTACATTTTCTAGCCGGTTCAATTACGATATGATGGGTTAGTGCATTTTTCATCAGTGGAAGGGTCAATAATAAAATGAACAGGTCATACATTCAAAAGCAATCTACAAAAATGGGTAAAACTCCACTAGTCTCGGAAAGATATAGAGTTTTTAATCATTGAATTAAGCGCAAAAAAACTTGACAAGCTGAAATAGCAAAACAATTAGGAAGTTAAACCAGTTATCAGAATTAAAAAAAAAAAATGGAGAGAAGATCAAACTGAAAGTGAGAAATCGAAATGGTTGACTAAAAGCACTCGATGATCGCGATCAAAGAAGACGATCGCCTATTGTGAAAAAAGATGCACATTCCACTATTCGCGAGATCTCATCTGACTATATCAGCATCTCTATTTAAAAAGATTTTATGCAGTATAGTTTACAGATATTTAAATGCAATGAATATTCAATCTCATGTTGCCATCAAAAAACTTATTCTAACAACCACTCAGAAGAAACATAAGGGTCGTACAAATGAAAACAAAAATTTGTGTGGGAAAAAAAAGACGTGTAGGATCGTAATTGCGAAACCCCACGTGCAAATTGAACAAAAGGTGAGAAAGAACGATAGCTCGCGCTTTGAAGCTCTGTGAGTGATCTGACTTTGAAGCAATTGCAAACAAATCAAAGTCAAATCGCGAAAAAATCAAAAGCAATCGCAAACAGCACGGGGAAGGTGATGTTGACCATGTTTTTGATCGCAAAGGCCCGATTTTACTGGACTTTCTTGAAAAAAAAGACACCACAGTTAACGCAGCACGATATGGCGAAACATTGAAGGCACTGCGCGCGGCCATCAAATGCAAGCGTCCTGGACTTCTTACAGAAGGAGTGCTTCTTCTCCACGACAACGCGCGTCCTCGAAAGCAACGGTAGACCTCATCAAAAAGTTCAACTGGGAAGCAATGCAACATCCACCTTACAGCCCTGACTTATCCCCATGTGATTTTCACGTGTTTGGGGATCTCAAGAAACATGTGAAAGGCCGCAGGTTTCAGTCGGACGATGAAGTGAAGGAAGAGGTTTTGGACTGGTTCCAAACGTAACCGAAAGACTTCTTCCATAAAGGAATTACACGCCTTGTTACACAGAGGGATAAATGCCTTAACGCATTTGGAGAGTGTTTTTAAATTCCTTGTATACACTTTGGATAAAATAAATTATTTTCGTTTGTACGACCCTTATAATTATAAAGAAAAAAATGAAGCATTTTTACACCCTTATTTTCAAAATGAAAGTTTAGTTTTTTTTCACTTAGAAGAAACAATCTTACTGGCAAAGCAAATTCTGACGTCACAAACTGTTCCAAGCAATAGATATGCAGGAAAAATGAATCTATTTAAATTTTTTTTTGTTGGGAAAAAAACCGAAATTGGAAAGAAAATTTGCTAAAATGTGTTGTCATCAGGAACAAACCTGTATGCAAAATTTTAAGAGCGAATGGAAAATCGGAAGTGCTTCAAAATTCGATTGAAAGGTTCCGTACCATCTCAAGATCCATGAACGAGTTAATATAAGAATGGTAATAATAATAAAAAAAA
>JAHWFO010028666.1:0-20008 GCA_023313115.1 Rhysida immarginata | reverse complement strand
AAAAAAAAAAAAAAAAAAAAAAAAAAAAAAAAAAAAATCACCTTAGATACATTCAAATTTTCATTGGAAACTTCTTGAATTATTTTATCCACAATCTCTGAAGTTTTCTGACAATTGGTTTTCACGTTTTTCATTAATTCCAATAATGTAGGAAGGTCTCTCGCAACAACATTCTAGAAATTAATAAAAATTGAAACAATTTTTCAGTATATGCATTTAATTCTACATTTCATGTTTAAAATTCCATATGAATATAATTCCACTATAAGAATTCTTATTGTGCATTTTCAGGTATTTCGGAAGCTTATTCCAAATTTTGAAGGAAGTTTAGAGGTTTATTCCAAATTTCTACAGTCTTTTTCTCTTACAATCATAAGAAGGCCCATGACACAATTTGCACCCAGCTTCAATGATGAACTTCAAATAGTTGAAAAGAAGATGTCTTATTCATGTACTATCGGCAAGTCCAGTGACATGTAGGTGTGCCACAGTCACCCAAAATGGAGGAGTTGTAGGGTATGAACATATGTGCTAGGTTACGAACAAAATGATTTTAAACGCATCTTTGGCCAACATCTTTGCTTACATTAGATTAAAAGTTATTAATTAAAAAATAAAAAGCAAATAAATAAAAAATTTGAAATTAATAAAATCAAAATAAAACATGGTGGAACACCCTTTGAGTTTTTGGAAACACGCCATCTTCTCATTGCAGGCCTCGAAGTGAGAAATAAAAAAAATATAGGAGCTAATACAAAAAAATATAGGATACTATTTTGATGCATTATAGGCCTGTTTATAATAATTAATGCAAACCCCATTTTTGTGTATTGTATACACAGGTAGATACTATATAATTTGCTTTTATTTTTCAATTTTACATCGACTTTTCTGTCGCCAGGCATGGGGGGATGAGTTCAAACGAACTTCGACCTAAAGAACTGTGTATAATACTGAATATACTGGTACATACAGTGTATTATATGCTGGTTTGAAATTTGTCAGATCGAAGTTTGTTTTACCCCCCCTCCCTGGTCGTTTTAGTACTAATTATTCTGTCTTGCACCATTTTGGGTGCTTTTTCAGGTCAACATTTTTCACATTATAGTAGAATACTTATGGTATTTTGTGTTTTGCTGTAGCCAATGTACACTGTATTAATCTAACATAAGAAACATGTCCTTACTTTTTACCACCAATGCAATGCCATGAACAGGTCACCTGATTTTGTTGATAGCCATTCCAATATTGCTAACTCAAATTTTCAGATCGCACTAGCGGTGTGGCTGAAACGCGCCAAAAACCGCTAAAATTCGTCGAAAACACATTTAAAAAGCGCTAAGTTGGAGCAAATATCCACAAAGATATGATAGTCCCGTTTATAAAAACAAATTATTAGCATTATGTGAATATCTACATCACTTATTATACATAATACAACGAACATGGGTACTTTTGGGCAGCAGCAGCATTGCCCATTGGCTTAGAGTGTACATTTATCCAGGGCAGAGCCAATAAAAGTCTGGACTGCAGCAGTTTCAATGTATTTGCAAAAATGAAAATTTATCTTTTTAAAAATCGCTAAGATAGCACCATCGTGCTAAATTTTGCGCTAGAAAAAGAAAAACGCACTAAAATAGTGCCACCGTGCAAAATTGAATGTTGTTTAAAGAGGGTCCACTCTCCCTCGTCATTTTACTTTTCTCACGGGAAAACTTTACTCATGATTACTTTCTTTGGAGTAACTGGCCACGAAACTCATGGCGATGTAATAGTGCGGGTTGTGATATATTTGCGATATTAACTGACACTCCCATTTAAACGCGATCCAGCTGGCTGCTCTAAATAATCAGATATTCAACAGACTTCAACATAAAATCCAACTAGTTACAAACATAAATGAAGCATAGATTGCTCGAAGTGCCGTCTACTTCCGGAACGCACCAATAACATTGGAATAGTTACAAGAGGCATAACCTCTTCAATTAAGAAACCATGCAGTACGTAAAAGTAATGATATGGCACATAAGTACTTTTGGAACGATTAATAAGATTAATCGTCCTAGTTTTTATATCCCAGGCTAATCCCGTACTGAATGCTGGGATCGCCACCTAGCTGCCGCCACTGAATTACACACATACTTCTGGTGCTAATCATTAATATTTATGCATGTGGACATACGCCCTTAAAGGCATATGTCCACAATAAAAGGGCAGTTCTTTTGAAAATTAGCGATTCAAATGTAAGAGTTTGTTTTTTTTCTGCTGCAGTTTTTCCGTTGATTGAATTTTGGCTGAATGGACATATTGCAGGGTTCCCATAGAAAATCTATAGCTCATTTCCCTGACTATCCCTGACATCGACAGTGTCATTTCCCTGACCAAATCATAATTTTTTTTTCAAAAACATGTCTCTACAACAGCTTTTCAGACACAATTTTAATTATTATTATTATTATTTGTCACATTATATAAAATTAGTATTACGAGGCTTGTTCACGAATTTTTGCCTCCTGGTCCGTAACTGGAAACATCAATAGGATTAATCAGTTATTCGATAAATAACTTAATGTCTCCAATAAAATCTATTTCCCTGACTTTACCCAGGAAGACTCATTTCCCTGACAAATGCATGAAAATAGCCCTTCTTCCCTGACCATGTTTCATTTCCCTGACTTTCCAGAATGTGGGAACCCTGTATTAGTAATGTTTCTAATGCAGTAGCAGTTAGACTATTTATTAAAATATAGGAGATATATAGGACATTTTTGAATGATTTCTTCATAATATAGGAAATATAGGAAAAGTAGGAGGACTTCGAGGCCTGTCATTGTCATCTGTTGTTCAGTTTTCTTGTAGTGGTCGGATATGCATCTGGAGAAAACCCAGCCAAGAGTTCAGAATGAACCGACTGCAACCAACTGTCAAGCATGGTGGTTTTTCTGTTATGGTGTGGGGTACTATTTGTAGCACCAGGTGGGTAACATTAATACAGAAAAATACATCCCCAAATTGGAGAAGAGTCTTTGGCAATATTTTCCAGCAGGATTCTTGACAAAACATCCATGCTGTTCATAGAGGATGGTGCTCCTTGTCACAATGCTTGAAGAATGCAGGCTTGGCAGGCACAACATGGGATCCAGAAACTACCATGGGCCAGTCAGTCACCTAATCAAACACAACTGGAGTATGCTTGATCGTGCTGTGAGAAAACATTCACAAAAATCTGCTTCCCTTGCAGAACTTTTTGAATGTTTGCGTACTATGTGGATCAAAATTCCATAGGCCACGATTACCCAACTCATTCGTTCGGGTTAAAGCTTTGCGGAAAGTAAAAGGTGCAGCAACAAAGTTCTGATGAGCATATGTAAGAAACAGGTTTTGTGCAATAAATGAAAACATTTTTCTGTTTATAACATATTTTAATGTATATTTCAAATTCTTACAATTAGAAACGTGACAAAATATTGCACTTTCTCTTATAAACAACATCCACAGCCTCCCTTCTTAACATCCAACAGTAATCTGCTAACATAACAGGATTCCATTTGCCCTGGTACCATTTTTTCTATTCCCAAAAGTGTCCTGGTGGAAGCGCTCGCCATGCTCATCACTAACGTCGCCCATATTTTCTGGACAAAAGTCCAAGTGCGAATGTAGAATGTGCACTTTAAGGGACATATTGCAGTCAGCACCATGATATGCTTGTATCATATCCATAATAAACTTTTGTAATTTTTTGCTTTTTTTTGTTTACCAAGAAACTGGTAAAAACCTGTACCATGGATAGCCATGCTGCTTTTTCCCACTGTTAATTTGGTTCCAAAGATTCTATCACTTATTACAGGGTGACTTGAAAGTCCCCGAACTCCAAGTTTAAAACATATTTACTGCAAAACCGAATATTGCTGCTTATGGCAATTGTGTGTGACCTTTGGAATGCACTGCACAATGTGAGAACACCACATGACACGACGCTTGTGCGGGCGAGCAATGACGTTATGTCAGTCATACAAGAACAGAGTCCAACTTCATGCAGTAAAATTCTTGCACTTAAAATCTTAAAACATTAGCAGTAAGCAATGTGTTTTTCCAAATCCAAAGCTGTTGCACTATTCGAATTATTACGTTTTGTATCCCTCTGGCAGGCTGAATACAAGGCCCCTAACTCTTAAGACAGCCGCCGAAGTGATTTCTGCGGAAAGCGCTGCAGGGAAACGAGAATTTTCTCCAGAAACGTGGTCGTCACCACAGTCCGTCGGGCACTTTTAGACTTACCATACATGCACTGCCTGTCTCGTGAAACTGGTATACAAAATCATACACAGTTGTTTTCCCTGATACAGTACAGGAGCATCAGGAAACTTCTTTTGAAAGCACTGAATGCAACGTTTGTACGATTTTTCTGTAAAATAAACTTCTAAAAATATGACTGTTCTTGCGTGAGAACCATGACCAACTGAACTTCACTGATAACCCGTGCCTGTGCAACCGTCGTGTCGTGTGGTGTTCTCAACTTGCGCATTGCATTCTTAAGTTCACACATCTGCCACAATACTCTGATATCTTTTATGGTTTTGCAGCAAATAAGTTTTAAACTTGGAGTTCGAGGACTTTCGAGTCACCCTGTATTTCTTGTATCCGAGATCCAACAAAAGTACCTTCATTTAGTTTACCTTCTGTTATTTTTGAGAACTTTTCTTGAAGTATTTAAAACCATCATCTTCGCGATTCAGTGCCTTAAGGTTTTTCATGAGCCCCAGTTCTAAGTGCAGGTGTGGTATTATGATCTTTTCCGCTAAAGGCTGATGTCGTGCATTGTCTTTTCCTGTGCACAACTCCTCACACTATTGGGTGTGTTTGTTTAATGTGACGAAAGCGACGAAACCAAATGAATTCATCGATTAGACTTATTTTTAAATGGCTTTCAATGCGTATAATTGCATTTACGCCGATTTAAGTCGAAAAAATTATACGGGAGTAAACTAAAATTATTACGTCGAATTTACAGAAACCGTAAATATGATTGAAAGATTGCTAGATATATTTTTAATTCATCCTGCTTGCTTTGGTTTCCTTGCAACTTGAATATGGCAGCTTGAATCAGCTTGAATGACTTGTCTGAATTCTTGAATGCTAATCCCGCAGAAGCTGACGATGGTTTTAGCTCGTCGAGTTGGCCAGGCAACGAAGTGTACTGCGTCAGCGTCACTGGCAATAGCAAACGGAAATAGTCGGTCTCACAAGACTAAACATACGCTATTACGTTAACTTTGTCTCTCTAGTCGCACTAAACTTACACACCCAATATGTGACCCAGTCTACTAAAAGGGACCTAACGTGCGAAAACGAGATTTAGGTTAAAGCGTCTGCCTATCCTCTCCCTAAAGCGTATCAACCAACCAGATTAGAGCAACAACGCAAACCTGTCGCTCCTTGACTGAACGAGCCACATCACGTCTACAACAAGTCTCAACCTGCATTTTCTCCGTAACCAGAGCTAAGCCAATGCTGCTGCTTTTTGAATAATTTGTATTTTATATATGTCGTTTAATTTTATTAATAATAATAATAATAATAATAATAATATTATTATTATATATTGTGTCCCTATGGACAAAACAATTAACCTCAAACTAAGAGGTTTGCTGTTCAAGAATGTAATTACAGTGCGTCTCAAAAGTTTAGGATATCCCAAACTTATTACTCGTCAGCTCGATAAAGCGCCTAAAACTCTAGATTCGTAAAAGATACCAGTTTTATTTTTGGAGAATTTAAAGAGCTTATGTTAGTGTATGTATTCACCAAATGTCAAACAATTATCATGCAAACAGAAATATTTATTCACATAAGTCTGAGACGTAGTTTGTCTCAAAATTAATTTTTTTGTTTCAAAAGTTTGGGATATTTTTTTCACCATTTCGTGAAATCCCCTTTTGCACGAACTACTGCCTTACAACGTTTGGGCATACTGGAAATTAAGTTTCTACAATATTCTGTGTCAATTTCACCCCATACATCGCGAATACATTGTACCAATTCTGACTTTGTTTTAGGGCTCTGGTTCCTTACACGAACTTTCATTATCTCCCACATATTTTCAATGGGGTTCAAATCTGGAGAGTTACCAGGCCAGTCCAAGACTTGAATATTCTTATCTCTCAAGTACGCCTTTGTTTTCTTAGATGTATGAGCGGGTGCACCATCTTGCTGATAAATGAAGTCGTCATCTGGAAAAAGTGACTAGATGCTTGGAATCAGATAACCTTCCAGCATTTCACAGTAAACATCAGAATTAACGTTGGTATTGATAACACATAGTTTGCCAACTCCAGAGTTACTAAAACACCCCCAAACCATCACCTTGGCAGGATACTTTGCAAAACGATTGACGCAGGATGGATGGCCAGCTTCCTGAGATGTTCTCCACACTCTGTTTCTGGTATTAAAATCCAAACAAAACATTGATTCGTCGCTGAACAATATTTTGCTCCACATCAGCAGCGACCAGTTTACATGTTCTTTGGCCCAGTCCAGACGTTTCTTCTTCTGAACTGTCGTCAGAAGTAGCTTCTTAGTTGCGGTCCGTTGTGTGAGGTCCAGATCCCGTAAACGTCGGTGTGCTGTGGAGTGGGATATGCTCTTCCCAATCTTCTGGGATAATGCTGATGCAATTTGCCTAATTGTTGCTCTTCTGTCGCTCTTGACAGTCGTCTTTAGTGTCCTTAAATCATGGGTGTTTAGCGATTTTGGACGACCTGGTCGATGATTCACATGCACACTCTTGGTTTCCTGCCATTTTTTCAGGATGCAGCTCACGGTGTTTTGTGATCTGTTCACTTTCTTTGCAATGTCTACTTGTTTCAGACCCTTTGAGTGTAAGTAGATAATTTTGTTTCTGTCTTCCTCGGAAACTTGAGGTGTCTTCCCCATGTAGTTGTTTGCTTTGTTGTTGAGAACAAATGCGCATACTGTAGCTACGTAAAACCCATAACCCTGTCTCGAAAAGGGCATTTGTCCGTTAATTTAAATATTTTGCATCATGGTATAGTCTATTTTTGCAGGTAGTGATGGTTCTTAAAACCTTTTGTACAATATCCCAAACTTTTGAAACACAAAAATTAATTTTGAGACAAGCTACGTCTCAGACTTATGTGAATAAATATTTCTGTTTGCATGATAATTGTTTGACACTTGGTGAATACATACACTAACATCAGCTCTTTAAATTCTCCAAAAGTAAAACTGGTATCTTTTACGAATCTAGAGTTTTAGGCGCTGTTATCGAGCTGACGAGTAATAAGTTTGGGATATCCTAAACTTTTGAGACGCACTGTAGTTAGGCTAGAGTTACCATGTCTTGTGTGGTTGTAACAAAGTTTTCTATTGCATTTCCAAATTTGTTGCCGATATTCTAGAGGAATGGCATTCCAGTCCTTTATACAATTAAACGGAAAATATCTTTCTTTTGTGAAGGATATTATAGATGGTGGTTGGATGAATAGTTGATTTTGTGATCTACATCGTGGGCTACTAACCACCTATGCTTTAATAAAGTTGGCAGGATGGTAAGGATGGTGAAAGGTTTTGACCAGTTCTTTCAGTTTAGTCACGGTGATAATTGTATTAAAGGTGGGAAGGATTAACTCATTACACATTTGTGTTATGGGTTGCTCACCATAAATATTTAGGGCTATACGAATAATGTTGTTATATGCCACCTTCAGTTTCTCAAGAGCGTATTTGATTGAAATCACCCATATAGGTAAACAATGAGTAATTTTAAAAATAATCTTTGATTTTATAATTATGATCAGCTCCTTCTATGTAAGGGTTTGTCGTAGTTTCTAATAAGAAAGTGTAATTTGTTAAGTTGCACTAACAGATATTCCGTGTGTAAGATGAAACTCAAATTACTATCAAATATTATCCCAAGTATTTTCTGTGAACTAGGTTGACTAGATTTTTTCCTAATTACCAATTTAGTGGTTTAGCCTTGATTAATCATCATTCCTCGCGAATGACACCGTATTTGAAGTTTACTTATATCACTTAAAATATCCTGGTTTACCTTATGTTCTGAATAATCTTCGTATGTTTTCGTGAGGATGATGTCATCCACATAAGCTCTTAGTTGAAAGGACAATGGCAGGTGGAATATCGAGCGCGAAACCTTGCAGAACCTTGTGGTTGGATGGATGCGAAAACTTGTCCGAGTTGTAAGTTAAGATGTTAATTTGATTAACGAAGAAGTCATGGATTAAGGCCAATATAGGGTCTGTAAAGCCGAGCGCTTCCATTTCTTCAAACAGTTGTGGCCGTGAACCAAATTAAACACCTTGGCCAAATATACTGAGACGATAACAAAGGTGGTGTGGTTTTTATCAATCGCCTCTAGCAAGGTGTGATTTTTTTTTTTAACAGTTACTGACTTAGGATAAAAATTTTCTTGGCTGGGGTATTTATATCAGATGTGGTAGTAGAACATTTATTTATGCATGTAACTATAATAATAGTTCCACACAACTTGGCACATTTGAATCGCACTAGACCTTTATTTATTCGGTTCGGCCATCTGTTTTTGCCAGGTTGTTTCTCCTAAACTTCAGAACATATTCCAGAACTGTCGAAGAAAACTTTTACGACGAATTCACCAATTCTTTGAACGTTTTCTAAAGAATTGGCTTGCTATTTGAAATGGCCAGTATTGTGAATTTACTACGCTGTATTAGCAGTTCTCATGTTTTCTTCCTACCTAAAGTGAGGAGCACTACCTAAAGTGAAAGATGCACTGAATACCACCTTGAATTTACCTATAATTATTTGATAGATTATTCATTTATAGCATATACGAACATGTTGAACGCCGAATTTGCTTGATTAGCTTCCAACAGTAATAATAAGGTAAAAGTAAGGTTTGTGTGATAGGTATTAATAAATTATATAAAATTTGATGACGTTTACTTACATCTAACTCCATGATTAGTGATGCTATGCAGCAAATAAAATGTTAACAAATGTAAATTTTATAGAGCAAATTCCAATAATATGTAACTGTAATAATTGTAATTCATTTTGCCGGATCCATTGGATTTTTTCTTTGTTCGTCTTGCATTTATTATTTTTTTTTTACAATAAAAAAAAAATTGCGTACATTTTTGGCGTATAATTACGTTTATTTCATTATTACTCTTATTTCTATATATTTGTTTCCGATGATTTGTTTATACTTTGTAATACTTTACTTTAATACAATAAATAATTGCATTTTTTTTTCTTTAACACTTTCCTCGACTCGAAATTAAACAAATTTCCAGCCGATATTTTGGTCGTAATTTGGATTCCGTATTCATATTGAATATTTTGTCTTAAATTTTGTTTTTTGCTTCGTCAACTTTGCATAAAGCACACCGTTTCCTATGTTTTCCTGATGTAATAACGGTTGTTTCGGTTAGGATTGATAATTCGAGTTGTTTTAATCATATAATCACACTTCGGTGATATTGTGATGGCCTCTTCCAGTGGTCGATCCGTCAGTAAAAACTTACAGAAACATAAATGGGCTTTAGATTTTTCTTCCAGGTGAATGAAAATAAGATGAAGGCTGTAAAATTGAAGGATCTAATTGTTATTGAATGAGTGTAAATTTTATTATTAACCACCAAGTGTATTTTATAGACCGAAGAGTGATCGAGTACTAGATCTGCCATCACCGCCAGGTTTCAATGCTTCAGTGGGGCAAGTTCAAGCTGAAACATCGAAAGAAACCGATCCCAATTTAATAGTTAAGGTACGGTAGAAGAATCCTTTTTTTTTTATGTAAGAATATGAGTATTAAGTGCTCGCTTTTTAATTCTTGTTACTTCTCTTTTTAAACAGAAATCTTGGGATGTTGCTCTTGGACCATTAAAGCAAGTGCCAATGAATCTCTTCATCATGTACATGGCCGGAAATTCTATTTCTATATTTCCAATAATGATGGTTGGAATGTTGTTCTTACGACCTGTTAAAGCTCTCTTATCAATACAGAGCAGTAAGTTTCACTATTGTTTTCACATTTTACATACCACGGCCCCTAGTTTTGCTGAATAGCAGTATCAATTAAGATAGACGATCATCTATTGTAGATGAAACAGTACTGGAATATGTTTAATTACTGACACATTTTGCAAGTCGCCATTCGCAGTATATTAACAGATACAGAATCATGCAGACGTAATGAATGATTTAAGAATGCCATGATGAAAATTTCTTTCCGCCCCATCATATTTAAGCTTAATATTATTTTCAGTCCATCTACTGGGTGATTCAGTCAATTTCTGACCATTTCGCTCGAATGACGTGCATTAGGGATAAACAATTGAAAGAATATGAGCACCATATCGAATTTCTAAATAGTTGGAGTTAGTATTGTTGCAACTGCGCTGCGTGAAAATCGTATTGTTGAAAAATGGCGCCCGCTTTATCAACAGAGCAGGAATGCAAGGTTGTCGAATGGTATTTCGAGACAAAATCACCTGTAACCGTGCAAAGAAAGTTCCGGAAGGGGTATAAGTTTCGAGACGCACCAGGCAGGCAATCAAATGTGGATTTTGTCAAGCAAAATTGGATACAGGGTCTAGCTTGACGAACGCATGTTCGTCACTGGTCTTGAAGAGGTTAATGAGAAAAATGGCGTCCAAATGTGGGTGCCCCTGTGAGATTGGCTGACGAGCGGGTCATGGAAATTGTCGATATTGTTCCCTGCTTTTGAATGACCGCTTTCCCGCAAGATGGATTGGACGTGCGGGGCCAGTGGCATGGGCTCCTTGTTCTCCCTACCTCAATTGTCTCGAATGAGCTATGGGGTCAGTGGCATGGCGACCTCGTTCTATCTGTGGGCGCATGTTAAGGGTAACATGTATGCAACACTTGTCCAGAATGCGAATGAGCGAATGGGACCGCATTGTTGCCGAATTTGATGCCATTAGGAACCAAACCTAATTTAACCTAAATTTGATGAAGTGAACCACACAGGAATGTTAGAACAAGTTCATCTGCACGTTTGTGTTGAAGCATATGGACGTCATTTGGAACAATATCTGTAAAACAAACCTCAAAGGGGCACCCACATTCGGATGACATTTTTCTTGTTAACGGTTGAGTTTCAGACCCATGTTGATGGGACATTTGTTTCTTATTTGGCCATGGGGAGTACGCATGCGAAGTTTGTGACAGGGTTTCAGACTCACCCTGTATATGCATAAAGAGTAAAAATATATTTACAAATTTTAAACTATTTTGATATTATAAATGCCTTTCCTGATTTATTCATGTCTAATTTTGAGGGAAAAAGAAGAGTTTTCCAGAAAATATTGAAAAATTTTTTTGACGTTTTCCATTAACAATGAAGTATATTATATTAAGTGATCGATTAAAAAAAAATTCATGAATGTATTTTTTGAACATTTTTACAAAATGTGATCCCATGGACTACTCGCTACCATCTGTGTTACGAACACTCACGCGACCTCGGGAGTGTTATAAAACTTTAGCAAGTTATGCTATATTCTGCCAGATTATGATGTAGTAAGTGGTAGGGTGGGATTGCTTGACATGTTGTAGTTTTAATGTGCATGATGAATTCTATTAAATTTTTTTGGAGCCATTTTCCACTTCTGTCATCATATTTGGTAAAAAGTGGTGTAAAATAATGGGAATCAGTAGCAACATTTCAGTTTTAAAAGCCTTTTTATAGCTGTGTGACATTCCGCATTGTCATGTTGAAAGAAGCCATCTCCATTGCGATACACCATCAACATGATTGAATGAACTTGATCAGCAAAGATACATAGGTATGTTCTGATATTCAGACGTTTTTCTACACAAATTGAAGGACCCAGGAGTGGACAGATAATTCAATACTTCAACATTATAAACTCTTTGTTATGATAACGAGAAATTGGAAAGAAAAACAGGAATAAAAATAGTGATTAAATAGAAATCAATAATATCGCCAAATTTGATCATGTGAAGGGTAAACAGAACAATCTCCAAAAATTAAATTAAATTTTGCAATATCATAAAAATAAACACATGAAAATGTTTAGAATTAATACAGTAAAAATTCTTAATGAAAATTCGAAACAAAAAATTTAAAGGCTCACAATGGACGGAACTCTCCGAAAATCACCCAAATGGGTGGATTTTTGTATATCGGGTACATACATGGCTGGATTGACGTGTTTCGGGCACATATGCGGCTGGATTGACGTGTTTCGGAAACATATATGGCCGAAATGACGTGTTTCGGGAGCAAGCATTGCCGAATTTTCATGATTATCATCGAAAATCACCCACGTGCAATATGAAATGCAATATGAAGCATCTTTGGAAAGCCTGTTTGGTAGTCTCCTACATACTGAAGATGGCTACTTGGTAGCCGAAATGGATACATATATGATACATATTCAACTTCTTTTGTGGACAAGTGGAGTATACTTCCTCTCTTTCTTTGAGCCTCCTTTTGCCTGAATCATGAAAGTTTGGCAAAAAGTGTGCACGAAACTGTAAATTCACCCATTTGGGTGCATTTCGGTGAAAATCATGAACGTATCACGAAATTTGGTTCAGTAGTTTTCAAGATATGGTGTCACGGCTTTCCTGCAAGCCTGTGTGTGTGTGACAGCAGAGTAAGAGGGAGGGCGTTTGATTAACAAAATAACTTTTAATCAACAATGAAACTATGTTGTACATAATATTTTAATTGATCTGTATTATAATATTTCTTACAAAAATTGATATTTTTTTTTTTAATTTGAATAGAATTGTTCTATTTTGAAATACCAATCTGACTGCAACTCTCCATTTTTTTTCTCCTTATAAACAGCTTTCAAAATGATCGAAGGTGGGCATGCACTTGGTCAGAAGTTTGTATATTTATTTGGAAATTTAGTTTGCCTTGCCCTTGCCTTATACAAATGCCAGTCCATGGGTTTGTTGCCAACACATTCGTCAGATTGGTTAGCATTTGCTGAACCATTAGAGGTAATTTATTTTCCATTGTAAATATTACTTAAGCAAAAGGGATTGATTATTACGTTCTTAAAATTTTAATGCAATATTGACTGAATGCAGCATTGTAATTCACTTACAGTGGGCACCACTTATTGCAGTAACTTTGAGACCAGGCCTTATTGATAATATTAACTGTAGTTGAATTGTATTGCATAAGATGAGACTGGAAAATTCAGTGAACGACTCGGAAAAACAAATGGGGACGGGTATTTCAGAGATGGTACTTTACTGTTCTTCAAAATAAGCCCTTATGGCCACAATAGGTACACTTTTTACATCGTTCTTAAACTGTTGCATGGTGTGTGAAAAAAAATCCTCTTTTCGGTACTGCTTGAAGTTCCTCGTCACAGCCGTTTGAATATCCAGAACGTCGAGAATCTGTGTTCTTTCATTGTTGATTTCAAATGAGGAAATGAGAAGAAGAGGTCTGGCGGTGAGAGGTCTGGAGAATATGGAGGGTGGTAAAGTTCTGGAATCTGTTTTCGTGCGAGGAATTGCTTCACCTTTGTAGCGATGTGCAGCCTCGCGTTATCATGCAGAAGGCACCAGGATCCTGGTTCAGCAAACTGCTGTGGGACCTGACAAATGCCCTAGACGATCAAGGACCTCACTGTAGAAATTACCATTGACTGTTTGGCTCTGCAGAATGAATTCTTTAGGGATTATGCCCTCTGCATCGATGAACGTAATGAGCATGATCTTCATCCTCATTTTCCGGAAGCAAAATGTTTGCTTCTTTGGAGATCTGGGCTAAGCCACTCCATGCTTTGGCTTTTTGTCTCAGGATCGTACTTTTACACACATTTCTCTGTGTTCCAGATATTCAAATGGCTCTGACGATGGAACTTCGAGCAATACCAAAAGAGAATTTTTCACTCACCATGCAACAGTTGTACAAACAATGTCGTGTGTATTGTGGCCATGGGATGGGGGTGGGGTTTACTTTGATGGACAATACAGGGTGCAGCAGGTATTTGAGAATACGTCATACTATTTAACAATTCTGAAATGAGGCAGATAAGCATGGCAGATCTAAAGATAACCCAGCAAATGAAGTGACATGCTGTCATTGTCTCCTTGGCTGCATTAGACTCCTACTCCGAGATTGCTGAATTCCTGAAAGTCGTCCGTCCGTTCGTGTTCAAAGTTCGGGAAGAACTGGATGCTGCCAGTGTTGATGTGCTAACCATTTCACGGAGGAAGCGACATTGTCGGCGCTCGGACTTTATCAGGACACCGGAATTCATCTGTTCTGTCCAAGCTGCAATCGATGAAGACCCTGGGAAGTCCATAAGGGTGCTCAGGAGGGTGCTGGAGGTTAATGAGGCGACCATTCGACGTGTGGTGCATGAAGAAGGCCCACAGCACCCAAGCACGGATGACCACGAATCTTCATGACCACATCCCTCCAAACGTGCCCCCCTGATCTCAATCCTTTGGACTATTACGTCTGGGGCATCGTTGAGAGGGAGTCCAACAAGCATCCGCACAACACTGTTGAAGCTCTCAGGCCAGCTGTTGTGGAGGCAATGGCAGAAATCGAGAAGACCTACCTCATTGCTGCCTGCCAGTGGTTCCGACAGCTTGTGGATGCTGTCATTGCGGCGGATGGTGGTTTACTTGAATAACAATATGTACTTTGTAGCTCTTTATACTTCAGGCTCAGTGGTATCTTAAGTGTTTGCTCCTTTTATCTGCACACCTCATTTTGTTCTCAAATACCTGCCACACCCTTTATAATCTCTAAAATACCTTTCCCTGTTTGTTTTTCCGAGTCATTCACCGAACTTTCTGGTCTCACCTTGTTTCGTTCTGCACAAAAATTATAATTATAGCCGATTGTAACATTAACACAGTGGATGCTGCCGTAGTATTAATTAGAAATGTGGATCAGTAATCCATCAAAATTTGACCAACCATTATGAAATTTGTAGATGTTTATAAATGCTTGCTTAGTTCATCAGCATTGCAGGATATGATATAACTTTGCTTTTATTATTTTTTAAATGGTCAACTTGCATAAAAATTTCAGGTTTTATGTAATAAAGTTAACAATAAATGAGCACAATTAATAACATACATTTTTATTTAAAGGTAAACTCCACACCCAAAACAACTTTGTTTAAAATGAAAGATGAAGGTCTCAATAACAATGTAGCATGTATAAAAATTTTCAATTCAAACACCAAAATTGAATTAAAATATATAAAAAAACTTTCATTTTTTCCCTCCCCCTGCGATCGACACTGGCACCATGTTTCGGCAACTGTTACGTCACAAGTTGCCGAGAAGTGCGAAGGAGTTTCGAATTTGTGACATCACACATTGGAGGCTATCGGTTAGTTGTCAGTTGGGCATCGCAATGGCCTATGAATTGAAACAAGACCGATAGTGACGACTACGGTTTTGATAAGAGTTACAGCGATATACAAGGGCCGTTAGCAGAATTAATTGCTACTGCAACTTCTGCGATATACAGCCCTATGCATTAAACCGTGAAATGGGATCTGCTGCTTCTGCGTCGGCGTGTGCCTTACACATCAGATAGGCTTACCTCCTCATTCCTTCGGCGTTTAGCACATGCTGTTGCGGTCGTTGTTCTTGAAGAACGCCAGGCCTGTTTAGAGATGGAAGAGCATCTAGTTCCACCTTACACGTGATCTAGTTTCAGCGAATTTCTTGTTGGAATTGATACTGAATTTAAAACTGCGGATGCGTAGAAAAAGCAAGACGCTTCAAGATGAGCATACGATGCTGTTTAGAGTTGGATACTTGTTCCCTTGCTGTCAAAAACTAATCCACTGTTTTTTAATCGATTCTGATTCTGGAAATCTATGAAACGAGAAATTTTTATCCGACTGTCTATTTACACATCCAAACAAAGAACAAATTGAAGGCATTCCGACATAAAACGGGTAGCAAAATCTTACGATATGTTGAATCGTTTTAAGCGACTAAAATCTGGGCGATGAATTTTCCCGAGGTTCTCACAGCAGGAAATGACAGCTTGTTCCGCCGTGTTCTGTGGAGAAGGAATGGAAGATCCCAAGCAAATTTTCAATTTTCCGAGGCATTTTTCTTAATAAAATATTAGGAAAAATCGAAAAAATTTGAATGATATACACTGAGTGGCCAAATTATTATGACCACGCCCTTAATACAGTGTTGGGCCACCTTTCGCTCTTATTACTGCTTGCATTCTTCGGGGCATGGAGTTGGTAGGTTGTAGGAGGAATTTAAGACCAACTCTGAAGAACTGCACCTTCCAATTCCTGCAGATTTGATGGTGCTGGATCCCGTTGCTTGATGGCCCGTTCGATCTCATCCCACAAATTCTCAATGGGATTGAGATCTGGCGATTGTGCAGGCCAACGAAGCAAGGTAAACTCTCCGGCATGTCCTTCGAACCATCTGAGGACGATGCCAGCCTTATGACAAGGAGCATTGTCCTGCTGGAAGTATCCATCCCCGTCAGAGTACACCATCAACATAACAGGATGTACTTGATCTGCAACAATACTTAAATAATCTTAAGCACGCACACGTCTGTGCAGAGGAATCAAAGGACCCAAAACAATGCCAAGAAAACATCCCCCAAACCATAATACTGCCGCCACCAGCTTGGAGTGTTGTGGCGATACAGGTGGGGTCCATGCTTTCGGGTTGTTTTCTCCATATTCTAACCCTGCCGTCTGCATGACGCATTTGAAATCGTGACTCATCGGACCACATGACCCTTTTCCAGTCATCTACTGTCCAATCCTTGTGTTCCTTGGCGAACTGGAGACGTCTGCTCTTGTTCAAGGCTGACAGTAGAGGCTTTCGAACTGGTCGTTGGCTTCCATAGCCTACACGGTGTAATGAGCAGCGAACAGTTCGTTCAGAGGCGGTCACAGTTTGTTCTTGATTAAGATTTGTTGCTATTTGACGCACTATTGCTCTTCTGTCGCCCTGGACAACTCTAGCCAATCTCAGCTTGAGCATTGAGGAGCCTGTGACGACCACACGCTTGACGTTGAGAGCCGGTTTTTTGCTTGGTAGTCCACTCTCTGTAAACATTAATAACTGCTGCTCTTGAACACTTCACAAGTTCAGCTGTTTTGCTGATACTGGTTCCGACAATGCGCGCGCCGAAGATCATCCCGCGTTCAAACTCAGTTAAATCACATTTTTTTGCCCATATCGTCGCAAAAAATACAGTGCAACTGATGGTTCATCTCAACTGCATTCCCTTTTTATAGCTATCTAGCCCTCTAGCGGCAGTGCTGTGATGCAATAGCTCATTTGCCTAAAACTGTCAGGTGGTCATAATAATTTGGCCACTCAGTGTATACTCTATTAACCTGGATTAATGTTATGATGCAAAAAAATAGTCGATTTTTTCCGTGTAGTTTACTTTTAAGTATAACGTAGTGGAAATAAATGTAAATTTGTTTAAAAATGTATTTTATTCAAAATAAGGGAATGGGCGCATGAGTTACATAAGCACTTATCGATTGTAGTTGTCTGCTTTATTCAGAGTTTCTAAATCATGGCAGCCTCCACCTCTCCTATAAGTCTATTTGTTCCAGAACACCTATAAAAAAAAATTCCATCAAACTAGAATTTGAATTTTTAATTTTTTTATCTACAGATGCTTCTAAAAACTCTAAAGCTTTCAATTCAATCAGATTCAATCACTTGTTGTGTTTTTAGCCTTTCTATTTTAAACACAATTATTTACTATTTCTATTCCAGTATGATCTACAACCCAATCTCAAAAGTATGGAATAATTCCATTTCATATGCTAGATCTTAGTTTATTCATAAAATTCTACACAGAAAATATATGCAAATAACTTCTTGACAACATTTTTTAAAAAACATGTACTATAGTTTCCAAAAAAACAGAAATAGCGAAATAAATTTATTGTTTTAGAAAAATTCTAGTTATTTAAAGTGATTAATCGTGTCTCATAATTATAGAATAACAAACATTTAAACATTATAAAATAAAATAATAATCTTAGAAATTGTGTGTTCTGATTACCATAGACTCGTATATTTTATTAGGGGGTATGAATTCATGAATTTTTATCATAAAGCATTCCATATTTCATTGAGATATGAATCGTTACTTGATTGTTTTTGTTACAATGGGCAGATAAAAAAACTGTCAGTTTCTCAGAAGGAATTGATTGTAAGTCTCAGAAAAGCTGGAAAAACACAACAGCAAATAGCAACAGAATTGCATATTGGCCAAGGAACTGTATCAAAAATATTCACAGAATTCAAGAAAAATGGATGTGTAACCCCAGCAAAGAAAAGAAAAAAAAAAAAAATGGGAGACCAAGATGCACAACTAAGCGTGATGACACACAACTCAAAATGATCGTGCTTGAAAAAAGGTTCAATACAATTCGTGGCTATCAACAAGTTTGGAAAGATCATGGTGTGAATGTTAGCATTGAAGATTATTAGAAGCAGGATTTAGATCAAGAGTTCCAAAGAAGGAACCTTTGTTGATACCACAGCAGAGATCAAAATGTGTTGCTTGGGCAAGGATCCATCGGTCATCACCTACAAAGTTTTGGCAAAGTGTTATCTTGAGTGCTGAAAGCAAATTTGAAGTGCCTGTTGGACAACATGACCATGTGTGGAGAAGAGACGATGAAGCATTGGAGCCAGGGTGTGTGAAACAAGTCGTTAAGCATCCAGATAGTGTGATGATGTGGGATGCATTTCTGTCCATAGGCCAGGAAAAGTGTTATTCCTTAAAGGAAGGATAAACTCAGAAGCATATCAGTTGATTCTTGAGACAGGAATATTAAAAACAATTGAAAACCATTTTGGTGATGACAATGTTATTTTTCAACCCGACCTAGCATCTTGCCACAACTCGAAATCTACCAGAGCATGGTTGTCTAATTTTGGAATTGATGTTTTGTCCTGGCCAAGACTTTCGCCAGACTTAAATCCTATCGAAATTGTGTGGGCGGATATGAAAAAGTTCATTCGAAACACTGAGAACCCTCCTAAAACAAAGTCTTCAATATTTATGGAACAAAATAACAATTGAAAGATACATGCAGCTAATCTCTTCAATGCCTACAGATGTGTGTCAGTAGTTAAACAGCGAGGTTTTCCAACAAAATATTAAACCTTTAAAAAAAATTTTTTGTGTAATTATTCCGTCATTTTGCGACACAATTTTTGTTATTCTTTATTTCTGAGACAGCATGTATTTGCATTTCTTACCTTTTCTTTTAATGTAATAATCATTATATTTTGTCCTTTCATTTTTCTTATGAATGTGATACACCGATTACAAAAATAAAAATTGCTAAGTTATTTTCATAAAATTTGTTGAAGAATTCATGTATAAAGTGTAAACCCATCATATGAAATTGAATTATTCCATACTTTTGAGATTGGGTTGTAGAGAGGATTTATTAATTCCACTGGATGATACTGGTTCCCGGTCCAAAAATAAAAATTTGTAGAAAATCCCGTGTGGTTTTGTTTATTTTCGAGAGCAACTGAAATAAACTCATTCTATCGGCGATAGCTTTTTCAATTTTCATGATATTCGCTTGGGCTTTTTATAAGATTATCTCTATACATTTGGCTAATAAATTATGCAAAAGACATGTTCGTGACGCTTGTGCATGGGTAGTTAAACATATTTAGTAAAAATGCTTACATTTCATCAAATATTTAATATCTACGAGGGTGGGTTGAAAAGTAATGCCTCCATGGCTGTAACTTTTTTATTTTTTAACCGATTTTCAAAATTCTTTTTGTATCTGATACTCACATTTCTCCTCTATGTAATGCACTTTTCGACATAGTCCCCATCCCTTTCCGCGCATTGTACCAACGCGTGACTAGTCGGGTGAACCCGTCGGAGAGGAATTCCGGGGTTGTCGTCGACACGAGGATTGAATGGCAGCTTTGGATCCTCTTCTGCAGC
>JAHWFO010028661.1:0-36198 GCA_023313115.1 Rhysida immarginata | reverse complement strand
TTCAGAAGTTACACATCTGGGTCCCCTTCAAAGTACTCTCCTCCCCGACGCACACACTTATCCCAACGGTGTTTCCACTTTTGGAAACAGTCCTGGAACGCTTCTTTTGTGATGTCCTTCAGCGCCTTCGTTGCATTTGCCTTTATGTCGGGAATCGTCTCAAATCTCCTTCCTTTCAAAGGTCTTTTGAGTTTGGGAAACAAGAAGTCACAAGGAGCGAGGTCAGGTGAGTAGGGTGGGTGAGGAAGAACAGTGATCGAGTGTTTGGCCAAAAACTCTCGAGTTCTGAGGGCTGAATGGGCTGGAGCGTTGTCGTGATGAAACAACCAGTCACCTCTCGTCCACATTTCTGGCCTTTTCCACTCGTCCAGTGGCAGTTTTTCCGAGTTTAACACAAAATTTCACAGCAACTCTTTGCTCGTTCAAATCACTCATTCTAAAAATCCGCCAAACGAAAACAAACACACTTCACAAACAACCGCGTAGCTAATCAACCAATACTGATATTTGCAATCAAAAAATTGCCTTGTAATCAGCGGATCTGTCAGAAGATGGCGACACCAAGCGATTTTGATTGGGACCAACAGGGCCCGCGCAATTCAAACAGTCTACGTATTTTTTGAACAGACCTCGTATATTGTAGCAGTTATGGAAGCGCTATGCGACCAGTTCCTCATTCTGAAGATCTTCCTATATCTACAGCTCCAGATAAATATACTGTTGATTCAGAGGAAGACACCTCCGATGACCCTAACCATCAAGATCCTGACTTTCAACCATGTACATCTATGATATGTTCACATCATGAAATCACGCTGGCAGAGCTAACAATGGAATGGAAGTATGCTAGCTGAATATTGCTGTCTGTCATCAGGGACACACCAACAGATGCCTACAAGAGGAAACGGCTAAAAATCATTTTAGTGTTTGTGTTTTCTGTAATCAAGCCTCTGTTACATTTCTCTGAGAAGTGCATCTCCTACAAAAACGGTACGTGATGGACCATTTTGGTTTTGATATATGAAACAAGCACCTTTTGTTTATACAGAATCACATGATTTCATCTAAAGGAACAGAAAAATATTGTACAATGTTTTTGAGCAATTTGCCAAATTCTGGCAAACACATTGTCAAAAAATAGAACACTCGCAAAAAAGAATATCAAAGTGTACATTAATCCATTAAGGCTTAGGATTCCCTTAGGTTCAGTGTAGCTTAATACTTTGTTGCGTATGCAACAGTAATTGCTTGGCAACGAGATGGCATAGAAACCCCCAGTTTGTGTATTTTTTCCAACCAAATTTTGTCCCATTCTTGACGCAAAAAGTCAAATTTTTCTGCAGAATTTCGGGCCTTGTGATGTTTGCACCTTAGATCCGGTTCCTCCCACAGGTGTCGATGGGATGTAAGTCCGGAGACTGACTTAGCCATTCAAGCAGTCGCACTTTTTAGGATTTTAATCATTCCTTAACAATCACGGCAGTATGTTTTGGATCGTTATCCTGCTGATACATTCACCCACGAGGCATATTTTTCCTTGCAAATGACCAAGATTTTCTTGTATGCCAACTTGTGCGTTGTTCCGTCGATCTTCATGAGAGGACCTACTTTATGACTACTGAAACAACCCCATACCATAGCTAATGCCATCCGATCTGAATAAAAGAAACTTTGATTCGTTGCTGAACAGCACTTTGTTCCACTCCTTCGATGTCCTGTTCAGATGGTTTCAATTTCAGTCGGGCTAATCGATTCTTTTTTGAAATAAAAAGCTTTTTGACTGGACGTCTTCCAAATAGTTTCGCATCCTTGAAACGTCGCGACGTCTTGTTGTAGAAACACTAATGTCTACGTTGTGAAAAGTTCGCATTTCGTGGTTTAGATCAACTGCATTCCTCCGCGGGTCAGCTTTTGAGAGACGTATAAGCAGTTTACCTTTCTGAGGGGGAGTCGATTTTGGTCGGCCAGATCCAGGCTTACGGTTTACATCTTGTTTTCGAAAGCGTTGTACGATCCTTGCAACAGATGATTTGGCCATGTTAAATCGATCTGGAATTGTTTTGTAGGAGTTGCCTTGATTTACTGATTCAATAATGGCTTTCTTCATTTCGATTTGTAAGTGGATTCGAGAAGACATTGCAGAGTGCAATAACAACTGAAGGCACGTTTAATAAAGTGAATAAGGACTCCGAGATAAAATTAGTAACGAGGGTGTACTATTTTTTGACCCTACCTGTATTGAAAATGGACGATTCTCGCCCAGACATCTATCGCTAAACAATTTGCATTTTTTGCAATTTGTATATTTGTATATAAACTATACAATTTTAAAATACGATTGAAATTTCTCAATTAATACAAAAGTTATCGCGATAATAGCAAGGGTATAGTATTACACCGATACAGCACCCAAAACCTGAGTTACATCCAAACAAATTCTCATTTTGGTGTGGTGGACCGCCAAAAGTGTGATGCATTTTGGATTGCTGCCACGGGGATAAACGATCAATAGCGATGTGTGCTGCTGTCAGCTGGACGAATGCCATCAGAAATTGCGAACAAAACAACCGTCGCTGGTGAATTTTTTTTCTTCGTTTCGTTTTGTTTTTTCTTTCCATCAGATTCGGCCAATACTTATTAAACAACCCAATTTTTACTACTTGATATCCCTGGCGTTGCTCGGGTTTCTTTATTGATGAAATTTTGCAATATCTGAATTAAAATATAAGCTTACAGTAAAAAATGAACACATGAATTAAAACCGTAAAAATTCATATTGAAACACCAAAAAGAATTCTTTTAAAATGTTCCCAATGGATAGCCCTCTCCAACTATGGCACAGCTAGCCTAAATAATTTCTTAGCCACGTAATCTTACTTTAGATGTAAACTCGCCCTGCTGTGGTGACCTTCGACGATACAACGGATAACCATATTCACCCGTTATAGGTGTTTGATACGCGGCCTAGATGTCTTCCTTGTGGCTTGCCTTTTCTCTTCTTGGATGGGGAAGAATATACATGTTCTGCATTTCCAACAATCACTACATATTGTTATTGTGTTATTTACTATTTGATAACATAGCCTACAATGATACAGGGATAGCCTGCTCATATAGCCTTCAGCCTATTGTTGCACTGTCGCCGCTTTATTTCATCTGTTTTCTGGCGTACCTGGAGCACCTCTGTTCAAATAGAGAGTTGGCAGAGGTTTTAAATATATCAGATGTTCAAAATGGCGTTTTCTGCAGAGCAGTGGCACTCATTGTACGCCTGTAAACAACATAAAACGGGCGACATAAAAAACTACAGATGGGCAGGCTTTCCTATATCATTATTGGCTATGCTTGGTAATGTGCTGTTGGGAATTCGCACTCTGCTCTCGATGTCTTGAAGCAAAACTTGGGCATTCATCACTTGGCGATGTATATAAATACACTGCTGGCATAAAAAAAACAACACCTAGAAGAAATGGGTCGATTATTTAAAATTTCGCATACATGTAGCATTAGTGCCATACAAGAAATGATTCAAATTGCAAGACAATACGTCCAGAAAAACGTTGTACAGGGTGGCTCCCATGCCCCAATAGACCACAATAGTAGGCCGTATAACCGCAGCAGGTTTGAATGCAGGCTTCGACTCTTGCATGCATACGGTCTTGGGGTAGGTTGTTCCAAGCTCCTAAACATGCCGACGCAGATTGTGGAATTGTTGCAGCGACGATGAACGTTAAGCCCCATCATGTCCCACACAAGCTCAATTTCGGACAAGTCTGGAATCGTGCTGGTCAGGGAAGTAGTGCCACATGCTGTAAGACATGCAAGCTAATATGGGTGTCACGTGAATTAAGCAGTCAGAGACAAGAGGAGGGAGCGATATAATAATGAAAGAAAAATATTTTATTGATTCTTAAAATTTGTTTTTTTTTTAATTGTAAAGAGATGAATTTTCAGTGCTTTGAAAATCCATTAAAAAATAAAGTTTTTGGCAGTGGAAGTTTATTTAAATATCAAGTAAGTTCAAAATTCAGGTAAGTCGAAATAAAAGCAAAGTCACAATCGCAGGTCAAATATCGGGATGACGTAAATTCAAGTATGACGATAGTCCGAACTATGACGTTCGATTGAAGACTTGAATGCTGGATGAAGGATGGGTCCCCTTGCCGTCTCCAGTTAACAAGTCCCCGACTTGGCAAGACGAACAAGGGAAGGATCCTGAAGATTAACTAGATCCAAGTCTTGGAACATCTTGGTTGATGCGAGCTTGAAGAGAGCTGTCGATATCGGGTAGCTGAACCTGATGACGCTCGCTGAGTGATGAGCAAAGCTGACTTGATGTCATAGCACACTCGATGAACTGCTTTCTATTGGCAGAAGAGCAGACAAAAGAAGAATAGATGCTGCGTTGAGGTAGATGACGCACAAAAGCACTAAGGTCTTTGTTAAGGCCAATGACCTTCACTATACATATGGGAAGCGACGAATATGTAAATGAATACGCAAATAGCACTTTCTAATTAAAAGGGTTACGATCGTAGCACACTTTCGTTTCATAGACACACACATGAAACATCAATTGATATAAACAATTACCTCGATAACCATTTATCATTTGCGAGACTTGCCGAATGCCTTGCTAAAACTTGCGTCCGCTGAATATTTATAGTTCGCTTAATGGGAAGTAATGCTATGAGGCTTCCGCACGAATCCTCCCAATACGCTGACAATATAATCTTTTAATGACCGCGGTAAGATCCCAATAACATTCTCTCCCTCGTGCCAATTATTTGCTTCGTACACGAAGAGAATGCTATACAGTTCGGTTTGCACTTTAGGGATTTGCAAACTAATTACCGCTAGTCTTTCTGTAGCGGTCGAAATATTCAGACACCTTAAAAAGTACGTGAAAGATGGCCTACCGTAATTAAAACTCCTTGTTAGACGAATGGAGATGACTTCTGCCGGCTCTGGACACGTTCCATTTGCCGCTGCCTCGTCTCCGCAGGTAACAGGTAGCTTTACCGCCTGCCGTTCGTCGCCGTTCGAAGCCTCCGCCTTGAAGAGATTTTGAAGAAGGTCTTCTATGGCTCGTACGCACTTCTTGTTGTCTGAGGCGTCCACCGTTGCTTCTTCAACGTGCGTTCGACGTGGCCCGAGATATTGCTGCCGTTCTCGGTTGCGTGCCTCGCAGACCTTTTCTGCTGTCTCCCCGTCGTCGCCGACGTCGCGCTTGAACTCGCCTGGCCTGCTTAGAATTGGCTCCTGCCTGGCTTTTCCATTCTCGTGCGCTCGGAAATTGTGGAAAGCGCCCCGGCCTTTATCATTCATGTAGTTGAATTCGGCTCGGTCGCTCCGTACGTCCTTCTTCCTTGAATTCCATACTTTCTCCCCCTCTCGTGCTCTTCGCGTAGCTTTACGAGAACTTTTTGGGATGACGTAATTTCTCCTCTCGGCGTCATCGTCGTCATCAAACTTCTCTCTTGATTTTCCCTGAGGATGCGAAAATCCTCGTGACAATGGGCAGTGTGTGGACGGGCCTTATCCTGCTGGAAAAACAAGTAAACCTTCTGTCGCAAGAAGGACAGAAGAACAGGTTCTACAATCTGCCGTACCGAATGCAATGTAATGTCCTTGTTAGTATTTTGTTGTGCCATGAACGTCAGGTTCTGATAAAACCATCTTAATGTTACCCAATGAAACTAAATCCACATACGGGATATTTGGAAGAACAAACTTCCCTGACATCTTCACACTTTTTCGCAGATAGTTCACCCTGTTCATCCTTAGTTTTGATGACTTGGGCTACACAGTAAACAAGTTTTTTTGCCTGCTTAAATTCAACTAACACAAAACTGCCTTCTTTTGGCTCAGTTTCCATGAATTCTGTGTGGTTCAGGATAGGCTGAGTGGAGTCATCATCTGTGGATTCACTTGGTTATCATCCGGTTCTTCTGTGAAGAGCCTATTTTATTTTCTTGGGCTTCGACTTGGGCTTTTGAATTATCATTCATATACCTCAACTGTATCATATGTTAATAAATGTAATAAATTATATTTATAAATTTTGAGTATAATCTTTGGATTTCTTTTTAAAATGAAACAAATAAAAAGAAACTTTAGAAAAATATATAAAACAAGTTTGTTTTATTAAGATATACAGATACTTGTGCTCTATGGAGCTATAAATAAAGATAAATATAAATTAAGATGGGTCTTTATTTTCTGATACCACAATAACAGGGACTCTCCTCTCCGGGCAAGAATTCAAAACTTGCGTAATTGCTAGTTCGCATTTTCTTCGATGTCCTGGTACCATTTCTCTTGAGATATCAACAATATATGCGCCAAATATACTTATCAGTTTTACCCAACTCCTGCATTAGAATTTGCTGTAAACTTACGAGGCTTGATTATTGCTATCCGCCCTTTTGGAACGTGTTCAGTAGATTTGCCAGATAGAATTTCGCAGTTTGGAATGCCAGGAGGAACTGGCGATTGAGTATTTTCTACGTGTTAATGAAATTTACTCTCTGCGCTACTCGTAGATGAGCTATTGATGATATCTTCAATTTTATTTGAGGATATCTGTAATAATAACATGAATAATGTGTAAAACTGAAGATGAATTTGAAAAAATAGCTTCAGAAAATCCCAAACAAAAACAAATTTTTGTAATAACATTTATATCTCCTTATAATAAAACGATAAGACTGCAATCTTCATCTGAAAAATTCTCTCCTGATAAATTGCTTGATGTTTTGTAAAAAGAAAAACATTATATTACACAAGAATAAAAATAAATAAATTTAACACAAATTCTGAAACTTCTCATTTTATTTCTAAAAGGCATGTTTTTTTAATTTTGATGAAAATGGCATTTCATCATAAAAACCTTTTATTATTAAAATACGAGGGTTGGGGCATAAGTCATGGCAACTATTTTTTTGTGAGAATTCGACCGTGGGTGGAAAATGCGAAATATATAGATGAAAGGACAAGGAATGGAGGAAATGTACGGACATTTAGCAACACGGAAATATTTTGCTCTTCATGTTTATTAAGGTAGTTGATATAACATTACAACTTTCATGTTCCAGAATCATTACAGCACACATACCCGTTCTAAAGGGCCTCAAAGTAGTCCCCTGAACGTTCACAGTACGCTGCCAACGATGTGACAGGCGCCCATATCATCTGCTTCACCATTTCTCTCACCATGTGGAAATCTAGTCATCTCCTGTTGTACAATACGCGTATTTGCAATGTCCATTCGTGTCCGAAGCTGTCTATCACGTAATGGTTCCTTACCGTCCGTATAAGGTCAAAATCACATCGAGAAAAGTCCGGAGAGTATAGTGGGTGCGCCAATTCTTACCAAAGCCAGCGGAGACCGGCTATATTGATATACGAGCGTTGTTCAACTCGGGTTACATCCATCCTGCACGGCGGTTGACTAAGAACTGATTTAACATTGTTCTCAATGCAACAAAAGGAAATCGCAGAGCTATCTGGTGGAAATATACTATGAATGAACGGTTTCCTCGAGACATATGACATTTTGTGATACCATCCCCTTAGCTATGAGAAAAAGAATAGTTGCCATGACTTATTGTCAGATCGTCGAAGGGAAAATAAAAATATAAAAGAAGAAATCGACGATATAACTCGAACATCAGACAGAGGGAGAAGGAAGAGCAAGGAAAAAAAAATATACGAAGAAGAAATCGAATCCCCTGCCACCCCGTGAAGAAAGTAGAAGAGGCACGAGAGCGAGAAGGAGGAGACCAAGTCGCGGATTGATGGAAAAGGGGGAGGCGCAGGTAACAGAGAAGAAGAAGAGACAGAAAGGATCTCGAAAGGAGGAGAAGAATGGAAGCATGTGGACCGTGGGAGAAATTGGAAGGAAAACCGAAGAGAGACACGCCGAGAGAAGTTTCACGGCATGTGATAAGAAATAAGGTGGTTTCGGCGAACGCAACTGGAGGAAACAAACGAGGGAGAGACAGGAGCGACTTCAGAAAACCAAAGGAAGTGGACGTCTCGAGCGTTGGTGTTTCCGACCAGCTTTCCCATTCCAAAATTAAAGCTCCGGCCCGTGAAATTAAAAGACAGGATTCCCATGACTTTTCTCAGGCAAGTGAACGTAATATTAATTACTGGCATAGAACTTTCGTTAATTCCACTAGACCTTGTACTCGCCGACGAAGGACGCCGATGAGAGGGCAACGAACGCGCCGCCAGCAGTGCTTTTCGCCACGGGATCTAGAAGGAAAGAGGTACGAAAGGATTCCGCCGCTGCCCGAGAAATCGAATAAGAATATTGACCCGCCCTTGCCGGACGACGGACCCGAGCCTGTCCAGCCAAATTCGGAGAGGAAAAACGACTGCCGTCATTCCGACACGACGACGAGCCCAGCCGACGCCGTCGTCGGTGCTTCAGCCTCCGAGGACCACGTCGCAAGAGAATCGACGGACCAAGGGAACGACGCCCGGATTTCGACTCGCTCTTTAACGGAGGAGGAGATTGACGGCCTAGCAGCAGCCACGACTGATCTTACTAATTCAGCTTCTGCAAGCAACGCAGTGAGCCTGCCGAGCGACCCGGACCGCTTGCATTCGGATACAGAGTGCTTCGCGAGCGCGCGCCCGGCCGAGATCTCGAGCTGCGAGCCGCGCTCGGCTTTAGCGTCCCCGTCTCAGGGTACTGTAAACTTTAATCAATAACGGCTAAGCATAGTGAACTTAAAACCAGTAGTTTCGTAAAGTTGAAAGCTAATTTCTTTCTCTTAGATTATGACTATCCTCGTTAAGAGCTAAAAGTGGTCTCATTTCATTGCTTCCGTAGTTTTCGCATTTCGTTGAGTGTTTTTGATGATTGACTCATATATGTGCCTTTTTCATATATTTTTTTAATTCCGGGCAACGCTCTAATAAACCCCCAGGGGTCGCCGCCTTCTTCAGTAGCGGTGACGGGCATACCACATATTCGACGCCATTGGCAATTTCAACAAGTGGTGACGGAGGCCTTCATCCGGAACCGAAATAGATGGAACCCGACATTGTCTCAATTTCAATATTTTTCTTATAAATGTATTAAAGATTGAAATCAATGAATATTTTATATTGATTGTAAAATACTACCACCGAATTTATTAAAAGTAATAATTACTATTACTCAGTTTCCGTCCCTCTCCCTTCTCTTTATACGACTAGAGATAATGAGCAATTATGGTTAAGTGAATTTATTTAAGTCAAATAAAAGTCGTGAAACTTATGCCCCAATCCTCGTATTTTTTCATTTTATTAATGATACATTAATTTCTTAAGTCGACAAATTTCAACATCACAATGTTAACTTGCATCACACAATGTTTACAATACACAAAATTTCACGAATGCAATACTCTAGGCAATTTATTTATAAATTAAAAGAGGAAATTGTATCACTAAAAAAAAGGCAAATCAAAAGAGTGAGGGCATTTTTGTAAAATTTATATTTTTAAACATTAAACTAGAATGAGAAATTTTTGGTTTCATTTGATTTCACATTATACTATCTTCTGCGTTCCATGACGTCTCGCAGAAACATCAAGGGTTGAAAGAAAACCCATTTCACTTTTGCTAACTTCTCTTCTAGCCCGTCACCGCTATGGGAATTTATCAGATCATGATAGATAGTGCGGAATTGATCCGTTAAGAATGCATTGTTGCACTGTATTTCAAGAATCACATGAAAGAATTTAGTAATTATAAAAATATATCTATTTTAAACGGAACAAAGTAAAATAGAAATACAACATACTATCCCAGTTCGTGATAGCAGACACCTCGCTCCACAATGTACCCATGATTTGACGATTTTTGTAATTAGATAGCCTTTTATCCTAGAATCCATCTCTTTTCTTTTTTTTTTCCAGTTTCGCTGTTAATTTTTTCTTTGATTTCAATTTCCCGCCGCTTTTCAGTTTCTCTGGCCGATCTGGCAACAGCACGCATGGAGGCACCCATGTTCGATGAGATTGATACGCTACAGTGCGCATACGCCTATTCTCATTTTTCAAGCTGCTTGTTGCGAGAAAATCAAACTGATCTAGATATCCGCTTGAAGCTAAAAGCAGCTTGAGCTTGAAAAATCTCACGCAAAATGCTAAAAGCTTCAAGCTTCACGCAAAAAGCGATCTATGGGAACGCACCTTTAGGTGAACTTAGCGAGTGCTTGATGAAATGTCTCGTTACTTCAAGAAAAGTTCTGCTGTCACCCATCTGGATGGTGCTGCCAAACCAGGGGTACCAGGAGGAACCCCAGCCACCATATTCTGCTTAAAGTGAACTCGGGGAAAACCATTGCTGGTGGAAGGCTCTTCCCAGATGCACTTATAATGCAGAATGTTGTTTACTATTGTTCTCTTTCTCCACTGATAACTTTGCTGACTTATTTTGCACTTTTCTGGGCGATAACCTTTTGAGATGTTTGAACGGTGCTCGTCCCAGTCCCATCTAAGTTAAAGGTTATTGTTCCATCAGCGTAACGCTCAGATCTACTTAAAACTTGATGCAGATTGTCAAAAAACATGCTAACATTGTGCGAGTTGAATGAAGTTGTTCTTGACAAACTAAACCCTTATGGTGTACGAAGTGACAAGCACGGGTTGCGTTGCATAAATCCCCACAACAATTCAACCCCTGCAATCTTTTCAGCTCTCCACTTTTGTGGCATTGAAATGTTATTGCTTGTTCATAAGAAAGTTTACGGCATTCATATGTTCAACCAAAAAGGGACGGAACCTCTAACCTACAAGGAGAATAGACGTTCCCTCCCGTTTTGGTTGTTTCATTCCACAATTTTGCTTAATTTTTATTCGTATGTTGACAAACCATAAAATATCCTGGAGCATGTTAACAAATATTCTGCAAGACACGCTTCTTGTTCTGCAGTGAATATTTTGCGCACAGCATAATTTGGAGTCATTCTGATTTCAACATCCGTCTCTGCTATCTGCTTCTTCACATCTTGCTAATGTTTGAAAAGCCAAGTTACTCTCTTTGGCAACTTGTCTTAAACTTTTTCCTTTGATGATGACATGTTGCACAGCTTCTTTCATGTCTTTTGCTGTGAATGTGCCAATATTCGTCTTTCTGATTGTCTTTCGAGGCATTGTATTATCTATACAATAATGTATTAGAAAACTTAACTATGAATATATAAAAAGCAACAATATTTAGGATATATCTAACAATGTAGGCCTACTCACAAGAAAAAATTTAAAACTCTCACATGTACGATTTCATTAAAATTAGAGTGAACAAAAAAAAAATTGACGGAGGCTCTGGTGACTGCCAAAGCCGCGGGTTTTTAAGGCGTAGAACTACTATTGTATGTTATTATTGGTTACCGTTTGTGTGTATTTTTCTGGAGAAAAAAAGAACAAAATAAAAAAAAAAGTTACTATATTCAATTACATTACAATTTTGTGAAGATTGGGTCTGTGATATGAAAAGCAACAATTGATATGAAATGGGGCATACCTGCCATATTGATAATCTACCATTGAGTTATTCTAGATACAGTCTTGTATTGTTTTCCGTTTGCACAAGTAATTGGGCCAGAGCTCTCCCATTGGGTTTGAAATTACGAATGCAGCAATCTCCTAGACCCCCCCCCCCTGTTGTTGTTTTACCCGCCTACCCCAACCCTCTCTCCCCCTCGAGTGTTCTTCTAAGCTTCTTTAATCAATATACACACAGTCCTGAAGAAAGCCACGGCTGAAACGCGTTGACTCTATGTCGTAAAATCACTGTTGTTTTAAAGACCCAAATATTTATATTTTTACAAACAACTAAGACCAACATGTTTGAAAACGTATATTATTTTAGTCAGATTTATTGTTTTGTTTTAAGAAATTAACAAAACTTCAAAGTTCATTTCTTAAAATAATTAATCTGCTTAAAATAATATATATTTTATTATTTTACATCATATTTTGAATAGAAAACTAAAAGCGAACCCACCCGTGTATAATCGGGAAATAACCCATTGTTAGATTTTTTCTTTGTTGTGACAACGACCACCGTCGCTGATTTTATATAAATGATGATGTACTGATTTCGCCGGCAGATGACAGGATTTCATGATATTTTCTTAAAACGCTCGTGTTTCCATGTTTTAATACCTAATGCACAGGCCTTCTTTATATTAAATGCACAGGCCTTTTCTCGTAGGCCATGGTTAGCTCCAATTAGTTCCAATACACGCCGCACACGTATATGCTGCAGCAGCGCCACTCCGTTATTACGATGGCGAGCATAAAATTCACTTAACTTTAACTTGCTGTAACTTTTGACCCAGTGGCTTATTTGATGAAATTTTTGCTTATTATTCAAGACTCAACCTTCCTCTTTCCAACGAGATAATGATCATAGTTGCAGGATATAGTGATAGAAAGATATAGACCGAGATATGTACATCACTTTTTGAACGAAAAATCGCGTCTGAATTTTTCCTCGGCTGCATCCCTGATAGACGTAGTTCTACGTCAAAAACGGGTAGACCACACTCGGAGTCAAGTAGGACTGGGAAACGTTGAGACGCTGCTCAATCTTCCCCAGTTCATATTGTCTCACTGTTCCCCACACTGCATAGATTACAAAATCAAGTTGTAAGCCGAAGCTTAATTTTTATTTTCAATTCTTAATGTTGTATTTCAAAAGCTTAATGTTTGATGTTGTAAATGTAATCAGCTCATTTCTAAATTTTATAAACTAGACAAGTATCAAGGAAGAATTCAAAGGCAAGAAAATTTAATTTACATTCCTCATGTAGACGTGATTCAGACTGCCATGTGTTTGACAAGGGTAATGGATACTAGAACAAGCTAGTGTGCATTCAAAATGTGTTATCCTGATTAATTACAATTATTTACAATGATTAATTCTCTGGATGCTATTGTAGATGTCTCATTGTTCCATACTTTCACATACACAGTGCTCTTCATGACATCAAGAGGAGATAAATCAGGTGATCTAGGGGGCCATGCGACAGGATCACTACCCCCAATCCAATAGTTTCCGGTCCAAGTGGTCACGTACGCACCTTGCGTAATGAGCTGGCGCCCCATCATGTTGAAACCACATTTCGCGTCGAACATGTGCGGGGACATCGTTAAGCATTTCCGGAAGAAGCTCCTGAAGAAAGGCAAGATACTTTATGCCCGACTAAACTGTCTGCCACGAAACCCGCTCACACATTAACAGTGAAGCGTTGTTGTGCGGCTTGTGGTCGTGTTCCGTATGGGTTGTCTATGGCGCAGATGCGCGCGTTGTGCGTATTCAACACCCCTTCCCGTGAAAAGGTTGCTTCATCACTGAACTTAACAGAACTGGAAAATTGCGGATCGGCCGCACTTTGGTGAAGAAACCATTGTGCAAACGCGACACGTCGTGGGTGACCATCTGGCTGCAGTAATTGAACTCTGAAGATGAAAGGGATGTATGGCTTCGTCCTGCAGAACGCGCAGACAGTCGTTCGAGACGTTCCGGTGGCAGCGGCAAGCGCCCGTACACTGGTTCCGAGATTTCGGTCCACAGCATGCAACAGACAGACCCTCTTCTAATATGGGTGTTCGTGCTGTTCGCGGCTGCCCGGTATCCTGCATCGTTGGTGTCAAGGATCCACGTTCTGCAAGGTTCTGATGTATCCGAGAGAACATTTGATGATTTGGTTGGCGCCTCGTTTGATATCTTTCCCGATACAACCGAACTACAGCGCATCCATTTCCGTTGGCTAGGCCATAGACGAAATGGATATCCGTCAGTTCAGCGTTTGTGTAACGATTCATGTTGATCGCACGCAGTCGGCGTCTACAATGAGGAAGTCACACGTGCCGACCTTCAGAGCTCGCGTACAGCGCCATCTATCGATTTCCGCCCATGCTTTCCTGTGTAATTATGGTACCTAACGATGTTCTCTACCTCACCTCCCAAGTTTGTACACGAAGCTCCGGGACACTGTATATTGTCATAAATCAGGCGATCGCTTTCCACTAAAAGGCGCTATTATCTTATCAAAAGACTGATATTGATTTGGAAATACTTTGAAAACTGAGTCTGTAATAAATGCAACTATGGCCGAAGTTTCCACAGTTTATCATCAGTTTTTTTCATTTTCTGGTACGATTAGATTATCAACAAATTGTAAGTATCTGCACATTTTCTCAAAGTCATTTCTCGGCATTACGTCTGCAACCTGAATGATTACATCTGGTGGAATTTTCCCAGTAGCTTCTGATATTGGGCAATCGCACAATACCCATCCAAATATACATGTCAATAAACTGTTCCACCCGCTTAGGAATCATGTCCAGTGCAACACCAGTTTCTTGATAATAGAGTGCTGTTTAGGTAGCAAGATTTATCAACATCTCATCAGTTAGAAAATATTAAAAATACTGATACGGTATAGAAGGTTCATCTGGTAATGCCTCTGTTGTTCCCTTGAACATCGGGTAAATAGAATGCTTTTCTTCCATCTGTAAGTCTCCTTGTTCCCAGTATCATTTTCATTATCATCTGAAGCTATTATATTCATTATCAGTCTCATCTTCATCCAGGTCATTTTCATTATCTGGCTCAACATCCAAAGCATTTGTTACCAATGGCATATTTAGATTTGGATTCAAAGCAGTTTGAACTGGTTCCTCATCATCACTATCAAAATCAATATCTTCATAGTCACTCTGTCCTCCATTTAAGATATTCAAAATATCTGTAACTGGGAGTACACTTCTGTTTGCTTGTAAAAAATATTTCATATAAATAAGAAAATAAGATACCGTCAACTGGGGCAACTTTAGCCCACTTACGGCGCAGTTTTGTTTAAAGTGCTTTTTTATGAAGTTAATTTGATATTGTTCATTTACTCCGGGGTTCTTCACATGTCAGACAGTATTATAGTGCAATCACAGAAATGTTACTAGTTTTTAAATGTTGCTATAATTTTTTTAATATTTGGGCTAATGTTACTCTGAAATGTGGCTACTTTAACCCAGTCAACATATGTCACCCAGTCAAATGGGCATTCGAGAAAACAAAGTCGTTGATCGGGCTGCCAGAAAAGCAATATCAAAAGAGGAAATCATGGATCTCCCTCTCCTCCCAAAGCATATGAAGCCAGTCATCAACAGGAAACTTTTGGGTGCCTGGCAGGAGAGATGGAATGCAGTTCGTGTTAACAAACTCTTTGAGTTGAAGCCCACTATCGGACATTGGGCATCTAGTTGTAGTTCTTTCCGAAAAGAAGAGGTCGTGATGGCCAGATTGAGAATCGGTCATTCACGACTTACTCACGTGCACTTATTAAATAAAGGAAATATACCAAATTGCTCTTGCGGAGAAAGACTCACAATTAGACACACCATTTTCAGTTGTCCAACTATGCATCAGTAAGAGGTTCAGTGGGGCGTAAAGGAGATTATCGAATACAAATTAGAAAAATATTTAAACATTTGAAAATCATAAAGATGTATATCCATATCTAATTGCATGTATACCCATATATGTCTAATTTTATAATTCCTCAAACTTACTGTTTCTGTGCGGGGGGATCAGGCAGCATACTAAACATCGCCTACAGTTTACAAAACTAGAGGGGGTTGCTACAAGTCTTTGTGTCAGGGGTGTCCATGCACTTTTTATGTTCTATCTGCAGCACTGCCACCTTTATTTTTACTTATCATGTACAAATTTTCTCTATTAAAAATAATTTAAATTATGTGCGGTCCTATCTCTTTCTGCCCATCATTCCAAGATGTCCGCTTGCCAAAATGATGTAGAAAAAGAAGCTTGATGCATTGTCTGCATGTTTTAAGGTAAGAAACGAATTTTTCTTCCATTTTTTGTTATCATATGAAAAGCGATTGTATAAAAGATTATATAAAAATGATCGTAGATTATTCAGGATTCGTACGGGTCATGGAAATCAATGGTTTCTGAATTTAGTTTTGGAAAAGTAAATGAAATAAATCACTATTTCATAAAAATTTTCTTCCATTTTTTTGAAAGATTATACCGATGCTTCGGAGATTATACGAACTAGCCAATGACGGAGCGCTGTAGCTTTTGAGTAATGACTCTATCCGGTTATGGCTTTCGTTATCTGCGCAACGATTCTGCTATCACAACGATCCTGATCCCCACGTGGTTTGCTTCCTTTCAGGGCTGTTATATTTATGAATGATCAAAAACATACCAATATAATACCATTATCATCTACAGGCAGTGGTAATCCCTCTGCTGAAGCCAGGCAAGGACAAATTGAACCCTGCCCGTATCGCCCCAGCACTTTCGGCAACTCTACAGACTTGGGCTCTGTGGGCGTGGCTTCACCTATGACGTGTCATTTGCACAGGCTACGTAGTAGAAATAGCTTAAGTAACTCCGACGTTCAAAACGGTTGCCTAATAACTAAAATAAGAGGAAAATAGGAAAATAAGAGCTTTCAGAGAATCTTCGTCGGAAAAACACTAATATGTTTCTAAAATAAATACAAAAATACGATCTGATATTTTATCTCAATTCATCCTAATATATTTTGGTTCTAATTTTGGTCCAAGTTAACATTATTGATAGGAGATGGCGCAACCAGAAAATGGCAGCTGAAGATAAATTTAATACAAGATTAATTGAAGAGTCAGGTTTATTAGGTTTTATTGGTTTTAAATTATCATTATTTCGAAAAATAAAGTCTTCTGAAACAGAAAAGAAAAAACGGTCCAGCAAGTGGGATCAAGAAGGTTCGGGCATTTGAGTGCCATGATTCCACTACGTTTGTTCCGCTTACCATTGGACAAAATTGGACAATCGTAGTATTTCTTGAATACTGTGCGCAGATTAACATCGTTTTTAATGTGCTTGATGTTTTTTGTAAGTGATCTTGCGATTTTAACGATTTTAATAAAGATGATTTTTATATTTTACTACATATGTCATGACAGGAGAATAATTACAGATTAGAATGCATAAAGTAAAATAATTAGAAGAAAATATCTCAATTACTTAAGAAAAAGCATTGGTACTCTCCATTGAGAGGTTGGGTTTTTGGCAGAAGCTTAAAAAAATTTATTTTCTTGGACAAATAAAAGAAAAACGTGAAACTAGTGTATTTTCATAATAATAATTAAAAATAATAAAATATACCATTTAAAATTAAAAAAAAAACTAGCAAAAAATGGGGATTAATACACATTATGTAATCTATTGAGTCGGGAGACCACTAGTTATCTCAAGTTATTTTGCACCACTGGATGGTACATATACAAATATGAAATATGAAATAACAATTAGAAAACATTATAGAACAAACATAATTACAGAGAGCACAAAATTAGAATGTATTTAAAATTGTAAAATAAGAGGTGGGAAAAAAACCCCAAAATGAACAAGATAAAGGCGTGCTAAAAGTTATAAAAATGCAAAGAAAATGAAAATCCGTGTGAAAATTAACAAAGTAAGTTGGACGAAATGAAGAAACTGATAACAGAATAAGATTATTTAAATGCAACCAAGTATGCAGAATCACAGCCTACATGGTTAGAGAGCTGTGATAGAGTAAAGAAAAAAAATCATTATTAAGTTTTTAATTGTAAATTGACTTTTTACGTAAGCTTACTTATGTTTGTTATTTTATTTTATTTACTAATTTTTTTTTTTTATATTTTCATTTTTACTTTTTAAATCTTTGCATTTACTATTTATTTATTCTTGATTTTATTTAATATTGAAGAAACATATAAATTAATTATTGAAAAGAAAAAAAGTCACCGAAAGGGAAATCGAACCTAGCTACACAGATGATTTTTTTTCTTTACTCTATCACGTTAACTATTTTCCTATCGGGAACCTCGACAAACGAGTCCTTATTAAATTTATAAGATTTCAAATATTATTTTTACTTAACTAATCTGCGACCTGTGTCAACGCCACCTAAAAGATGGCGTTTCTCTGTTTCTCTCTAGATGGCGGTGCCTGTGTCATGGCATAGGAGAAGCTCCGCCCAGTGAGCTCAAGTCTGTAGAGTTGCCGAAATTGCATCGCCCCATTGCACTGACCAGTCAAAGAACGTATAGGAAAAGACTGAAAGCTCTACTTGATTTAATATAAGTTTAGTAGACCGTAGCGCCGCCACAGCCTGGCGGGAAAATGCTATGTAGAGAAGCTCTCTCTCAATGCAATGTGGGCAGCAAATGCTTTGCTGTATAGTAAACTTGCTAAATTTTTTACTAAATTGGCCGCTGTAAACCGCATTCATTGAAATTTTTTTAGTAGTTTTAAAATGCTAAATTAAATTATTGTTCATTTATTTTCTCATTTATTTATTGAAACGGCTTATTATACTGAAAGTATAGTTATTTTATTCCATAACATTATTTTATAATGAAATTTGTAATTTTTTAAAATTCTACCAATATAATTTACTAAAAAACAACAAATAGATATTTTAATATGACTTTTATTCACTTACTTTTTAAAATGAATTTAAAAGCAGATATAACAAACAATTAGACATTGGAAAACATGTTGAACATAATTTTTTATTAAAAAAAAATAATCAATTGTATTAAATATGGTTATAAAATTTTTAACCTTTGGAAAATTGGCATTGCACATGTGAAAACATTTACATTCAAAATTTGCTGTTTTATAACAACTAAAACTAAATAATATAATAAACATAAAACTTTTTACAAACATTTAAATTTGTTGGAACTTAACAAATTAATTGTTCGAATGAATATCCATCTTCATTATTCGTTTTCTAAGTTACATTAGATGTGTAAATTACATGTTAATAAAATATACAAAAAAACCACAATGACATTGAAACAATTATGGTAAACATTTCAAAAGACAGTGAAGACTTTTTTGACACAGTCCATGAAATTAATATTTGATACCCTTTTAAACGACGGATGTAGGAGAGATAAGACGAGACGCAAGAACCCTGGAATACAATAAAGAATGGATATTAAAAAAATAAAATAAAATAAAATAAATCAAAATAAAAAGCTGAGGTTTCGGATAGAGTGTATAGAATTATCCTCTTGCTTTGACAAAGGATACACTCTATCCGAAACGTCAGCTTTTTATTTTTGATTTATTTTATTTTATTTTTTAATATCCATTATACCCTTTTAAACTGATTTTAATAAAAGACTTTTTTCTCTGTTCTTAAAAAAGAACCATTGTTAAATAATAAAAAAAGTTTTGAACGACATAGCCTAAAACAAAGTAACATAATCAAGCTTTCAAGCAGTTTCAAGTTTGTTCAACTTTTTAATCTTTTTTCTAGCATTAGGTATATTAGAACATAATTCTTTGCATTTGTATATAATCATTAAATGAGCATAAAATGTCACAAGAGAATTCCACACAATTTCCTTATGAATTGAACATTTAAGCCATCCATGGTCAATTTTTATCAATTTTTCAATTAATTGTTTTTTCAAGTTTGGTAGGCGACAAACATTTTGAAAATATTTAGTAAAAAGAGACCCCAAAGCATTAATTGCAATGATCAAATCATTAGCCATTCTGTAACATCATCAAATTCCTTAAAATGTAAAAAAATTGTAGAATCTGATAAACTTCTATCACCAACTAAAATATTCTTACAGTCGATGTAGTCATTTTTTGCAAGAATTTTTTTGGCTAAAAAGCCTGTAGCAGCCGAATTTCTTTCAAATAAATTTGCACTTTCAATATGTAGAGTTATTGGATCTGAGTTAATTTGTGAGTCAAAAGAAGACTTTGCAATTACTTTGAATTCCTTGGATGTTTTCTGCAAAATTTCAGTTGGCAATAAAAGTTCATCATTATCCTTTTCACAGTTTCCTAGTGGCCAGGATAAAATAATATTTGTAGCCATAAGTAACCGTGCTCTTTGTTTAAAATCAAATACAGAAGGATGATCATTATTACCACCTTTCCGTCTAACAACTGAAAAAAAATTTTCTAAGGCATCTTGATTAAATCTTGACATTAAAACAAAAGGTATGTGATTCAGTAAAATTGGAACCATCTGAATTACAGCAGATAATGTGATTTGCCAGCCAATTAAGCAAGGAAATTTAATTTTTTTACCCATGGTTTCAACCTTAATTGATTTAATAAATTCAATTTGTTGCTTCCAAAATTCTAAATGCTTGGAATCTTTCTTTGGTAACAGCAGATAAAAGAGGTACAGTTTTGTGTTGTAGAATCTACTGTTTAAACTATCAAACAAATTGTTAACATTTGAACAAAAATCAGCTGTGTGAGATGCTGAAGGTGGTAATTGTCCTAATGCACTAAGATAACACAGTCCTGAGGCTACTGGCTGACTGAAAATTTGGGATGCCAGTATCACATTCATTGAATTTAGTCCGTCTACAAACATATGCTTTGGAGTAAGCTTAGGAACAACTCGATATGTCATCTTTGAATCAAATTCCCATAATTTTATAATGTGACTCCAAAGTGCAGTTTTATAAGATGAAAAATTAATTCCATATTTCTTAAAATTATTCCTTAAGCATTTTAACAAATGAGGGGCATCAAATAAAGTAAAAATTTGTTTCCCATCGCAAGAAATGTAGGGTTTTTCAGTGGTGATTGAAAATTCTTTAAAAAAAAGTTTTTGATTATTAGCTCCTTGATCACATACTATTGCAATTGGTCTTAATCCAGTTTTAAACAATTTAGATAAACATTCTGTGACAAGTTCCTTCAAAATACTAGATGTAGTATTGTTTGAAAAAAAATAACCTATGACTTGCTTCCATTTTTTACAGACTCCTCTGACCATAAAAGTTAAGACATGCGTAGCAATTTTTGAAGAATTTTCTGATGCAGTACTTTTGTCATCATAAATAGCAAATCCATCAATCGAATCAGTGATTTTGTTATATGTCAAATGAGGTTTTAAATACATTTCATCGAAAGTAACAACACAAAATTTATCTCGAACACGGAATTTTTTAGTCATGAATTTCATTGCACTAAGTATTACATCTGAAAAACCTCCACACATCTGTATATTAGAAACACTTTTAATCAAAGTTGGCCTAGATGGTAAATGTAAAAAAACTTTCAACGCATTGTATGCTTTTGAACTAGCAAGATAGAATTGCAAACATGTGTTTTTATCAGACAAAGTCCATCTACGACCATAATGGGACACTGTGCTTGCTCGTAACTGGCTCTCAACAAAACTAAACACAGACTTATATAGTAAAGGTTTAATAGCATCTAAGGCTTTGTTCACTCTGGCTTTAACATTTTCTGAATTTTTGTTCTGCAATATTTTGTTTTTTAAATAATATACTTTAGAAAATAATTTCTTAATTTTTTTAGTTTTTGGGGAAATTATGCGAACTGCAATGCGCTGTTTTGGGCTTACTGAAACATTTTGGCTATAGCCAGGATCTGGTCCATAGTTACCAGTTATTGAAGATGATTGTACTGGTACGGGTAAATCTGGTGGTGATGTCCACAAATCTTGTGATGGATCATTATATGTTGACTCTTGTACAGTTGATGAAGCTTGGAATGATGTTGAAGGACCTTCCACATGAACTGCATTCATGGAAATCTGCCTCATTACTTTTGATTTTAGCGTTATAATTGAAGGATTTTCCGGATCAGCTATTTCTGTTATATAAAGAAAATATATATTTTTTAAGGACCAAAATTTAATGTACAGTAGTTATTTATTTTGACTTAACTTTCAGTTAATTTACCTGTAAATTTCATAGGCACTGCTGATTCATTTAAAAAATGCATTTTTGTTGTTTTAAAGTCTGATGTTTTAAAATGGCCAGAACATACTCTCAAGGAAGTGTATAATGAAGTTTTTGTCTTCATTTTTAGTTCTGCAACGTCCAAACTATCCAACCACTGCTGCAATCTAAAAACAAGACTATTTATGAGATGTGGAATTTTTTTATTTTTCACATTCGTTTCTATGTTTATTTTTTAAAAATAATCTAATTTAGGACTATATACTTTGATAACTGATCTAGCAACTATAATTTTTTTTATAAAAGCTTCATTAAGCCTACTTTCTATGAGTAACATTGGGATTTTTTTTAATTAAAAGCTTAAAAACATCAAAAAATGTAAAAAGGATTAATGATTAATAAGTCGTTTAACTACACATACTTTGTCAACTGCAAAACATCTATATACAAAAAAAAGATAATTATCAATCATTCTTTTTATTAGTTGAAAAAAAAGGGTTCGAAATACGTATATGCTTAATTAAAATTCTTTTTGTGGACAAGAGGTTTTCCTTTGTTATTATTCTTTTTATTAGGATTAACAATAAATGTGTAACGTCTGCCAATCGATTATGCAAGAGACCTCGCCTCCACAAAAACAGACCAGCTCAGTATAAAAAAAATTTAGGAATCCTTCAACATAACCAGCTGCCAAAACGTTGGGTTCTTTGAATTAAATAAAATTGTAAAGGAAAACTCGAGAGTGAATTACTTCAGTTGAAATAAAAAGGCAAAGTGTTAAAATCAAATAAAATAATCTTTATTCAAGAAAATAAAATCAGATGAAAGGAGTGGGTAAATGCAAATAAACTTAACTACTAAACTTAAACTCTAAGGCTATATCAAACATAATACTATTCTCTTATTTAAAATTTCAACCTGTGCTCATATGATCAATCTATTAAAAGTATCTCACCCAATCTTATCATTAATATTCACTTATCTCTATCAAAAAAAATACAGGTTCTATCAAATATATTCACTTACAGTTTGTGTCCACTAAGCAGAAGTTGTTACATCCATATATCCAAGGGCACACACTAGAAAACACAATATAGATCGCAACACCAATCTTTCACTTCTTTGTGAAGCACACTTAATTCCGACCTGAAAACTATTCACTTTGTTTTGATACAGGAATCTGGATCGATTGCTCTGTGAGTCTATCAATTGCTCAAAGTGTCCAAAGCAAGTTCAACGGATATCTGCACAATCTCTGAATTTCTATGCGTAGCTTGTAGATTATAGGTTGCCTTCTCTACTGATGCGGATCTCTAAAGAAATCTCCTCCCTGGTTAAATTTGTTGTCTCACACAGAGCATTGCCTTTAATTTCTAAATCGCAGAACATCATATTATCTCCATGGTTTGATCAATTTGCCATCTTATTCACAGAAACGGAGGATTTGCATATTTCACCTCTCAATTGGGATTCATCTCATTTTTCATCACTCATCCAATACTTCAAAAATAAAGAAAACGCCAGAAAAGTAACATGACGAATCTAACAAAGGTTAGTTAGATTAACATGAGGTGCCTGCTTAATTTGGATTTAGAATTTACAGTTTACATAAATAGATTGGGCCGATAAAAGGTTCACACAGCAATAACCAATATTTATTTTTGGTGGGACATACCCACTTGATTTGCTGAAAATGTCGGGAGAAGGGTCGCTTGACGGTTTCTGACTTCCAACTATAAGTTTACAATTGAAGTTTACAATCATCAAAAGAATCAGATTCGAAGTTATCCTCCCCAGACAAAATTCAAACAAAAGCATGAGTTCTGCCATGCGTCTACATGGGAGCTCGGGGATTTTGGTCTCACACCCCCCCTCCAAGACGTCGTCTCTTTTATCACCTCTCAGCATCCGGCCTCACTTTCATCCACAAAAAAAAAAGAAATTGAAAGTAAAAACTCCCAAAATTGCATATTTGCCTAATAAAACATCATCTCCTCTTGAATACATGAGAGATAACTTTCATTATTTATTGTAATGCTTCACATTACTATTCATGTCATAGACCAATATGATTCTAAATCACCATAATTCACAATAATCAGAAATTCTATTTCCACTGACATCCCCTCTGGATGAAAACGCATTGTAAACGTATTATTTATTCAATTCTTTATTCAATTAATAACTCAATAATAAACTATTCCCTCACAATAATCCTTACAACAACATCATCACTATATTAAATGTCATAATGAATTCCTCTTCAAAAGACAACAAATGAATCTATAATCACTATGAATCTCTTAATATTCAAATTTCCTTCATTAAACACGTGAAACGTCACAAATGCTTATAAACGACAGTCTATTAAAACCAAAATTAAACAATTTTCTATGGGTGATTATTTTGGAAGAAGTGAAATATTACAAATAATCTTTCTACTATGGAATATAATCACATTTTCTGTACTGCAATTCTGATTTGCTGGGGCATAAAATCAAATAAGTTTACTTTTATTAAAATTGGAATGATACAGCATCAAGCAGTAACCTTCATATAGTGAATTTAATTATTTTTTTAACAATTCTTTTTTCGATTAACTCGAATTTCAAGCTTATTTGAATTAACGTTTTTGTATTATTTTACTTCATTTTTCACAAAATTGTATCATTTTCATTTAATTAATTTGTTTAGGGTGTCTAGCGAAACGATTTCGTAAAATTCCCTGACTTTTCTCTGACCACCAGCAGCAAAAAAATCTATCTTGATAGAATATTATTGACATTTTTCAATATTTCATTCGCATTTTTTTTGGCTGATTTTGTAAAATTCCCTGACTTTTCCCGGTCGCTAGTCACCCTGTTTGTTTTTCATTGAATTGTGTTCATATAAAATATAACTAAACCAAAAAATACTAGCAAATTGATCAGCTACCAAAAGCTTCATTAGGCCTTTATTAGAAAATTTTAAAATTGCTTGGAAATGTTTCTTGTTTTTTGAAAATTTGGCTTCGAAATATATGAATACAAAATATTACCTTTTATTTTCTTTGGGAAACCTAAAGAATTTTCTATTTTCTTCGGGTGGGTTTTTGAGTTTGCAGCGCATATGCAGCACTTACAGGAATTCTTTTTGATAAATCTAAAATAAAAAAATTAAAATTTTTAATTTTTTGAATAACTATTTTCTGTTTTTGAAAAGCTATTAGTGCTTCATCTAATTTTTTTTTCACGATTATACTTTAATATTAATGATTAAAAACTGCATATTGATTCAAATGTTTTAATAGTTATATGCTAACAGAATACTTACATTTCTGATGCTGAAGGATATTCATCGTTTTTATTCATGGCAGAACTGGTGAAAAATTACCAAGAAAGGAAATAACTCTTTTTCTTTCGATTTCCCAAAGACGGAAGAAGGTATTTGAAATATTGTACGTTTATATTATATTTTTTGGGGGGGATTTCCATTGATGTATCATTTTACTTTATTTGATATGGTGTTGACCGGCTGATATTTTTTTACCGTAGCATAGTTGTTTTATTGCTTGGCAATTGTTTTACCCTTAGAACGCACGCGCAAGTAAAATAATATAAGGATACGTGATAATCTGACGCCGCTGAAATGCATTGTTAAAACAGCAAAAAGAATCAAAGAATACGATAAACAGCTGTGTTTATATCACGTGATAAAAGCTGCCCGATCATCATACAGGGGCTTCTCTGCAGCACACATCTGTCAGACTTGGGCGGCGCCACTTACGTGTACGCGAACCTTTCCTTCTTATCCTTAGACGTTCTTTGGACCAGTGTTCTCTCCAAGATATGTGAGCGAATCATCAACCGACGTCTTGTTTGGTGGCTTGAGAGCACTGGATTCTTCAATAATATACAATGTGGCTTCAGAAAGAGCCGTTCCACTGTGGACCAACTTGTCTGTCTAGAATCGGCCATTCAAAATGCATTCATATACCGGCAACATACTATCTGTATGGCATTCTGCGTAGTCTCCATGACTGGGGGCTACGTGGGTACCTACCTAAACTTATACAATCCTTCCTAAGTGAGAGAACTCTTCGAGTACAGATAGGTGCTAGCCTATCAGATGTCTTTGTCCAAGAGACTGTTGTCCCTCAGGGAATTGTTCTCAGTGTCACACTTTTTTGCCATAGCTATCATTTCAGTTGCAAGGGCGCTATCCACAAACTTACCGGTGATCTCCAGCATATGCTGGGGAATTGTGAATGCAGTATCATCGGCCTCGGTGGCTCAGCGGTTGCGTGATCGCCTCTGATGCCCGAGTACGCGGGTTCGATCCCGGCCGAGGACGACGAGGATTTTTCAGGGGGAAATCCTGAGATCACGCACTTCCTTCGGAAGGGAAGTAAAGCCGTTGGTCCCGTGTAGTCGTTTGCCGGCTGCACGTTAAAGAACCCTTGCGAGGCAAAATTTGCGGCCCCTATAACGCCGTCCTGAAATGACCATGGCAGTTGAAAAGGACGTTAATACCAAACAAAACAAACAAACCAAACCAATGCAGTATCAAAGCTGTCTTCAGCTCTCTGCGTACTACTAACTTATTCTCTTCAATTTGAATATTGCTTCGCCATTGATTCCCAGGCTTTGAAAAGTCTGTTTTTGAGATGAACTTCATCTTTATATAGAGCTTATATTTGTAAATAATTTGAAATAAATTCCACTTTGTGAATAATGTAAAAAGAATACCACATTGTACATATGTAACGCCAAAAAAAAAAAAAATTTTGACGTTTCATAACTGTCTCGAAATAAAATAAAGACTTTTTTGGTTTTATGAGTCACCCCATCTGCTACGAAATTTATCCAATTTTTGCTGTTGCGAAATATTTTTTAATGGGACTTGAAAAGACATAGAATAAATGGAAATGACTGAAAGCGAACTATGAAAAAGAAATTGAATTTTGTATATTGAAACGGAATTGTGATAACTGAAATGAATGTGGATAATTTTAATGTATTTTTAACATGGACACTGTTGGAAATAAGAATTTTATTTACACTGGAAACAGATTGTTGCGCGCGTGCGGACAATAACAATGTGAACTTGAGTTTTTGGATTGGGAAGAGGGAGAGCAAGAAGAGACTTTTGGGACGAGAGGCTTTTAGGATCCCGTCATGGAACTCCAATGAGAATATTCGCCCCACGATGAGATGTTCGATTGAGATCACGCAGAAAACTGAAAAGTAGTCCGCTCAAAGACGTCTCAATAGCCTGGAGATGGTCGTTCTAGGCTAGGATTCTGCTTCGAATGTTCACGGCAAAGTTCCACTCATGCTTCTGGTAAAAGCGTTCAATTTATGGCTATGATTATTAAGTTTTACCAGAAACTGTCGTTTTGTTTTTGGATTTTGTATTTACAGAGAGCTGCGAAAGGAGAAAAGGAACGATTGACCGACCCACTACGTAAAGACTTCGCATGGAGGAGATGTTAATTGGAAGAGTGCCGGAGTTTTCTTTCTGTCAGCAGAAAAGATGCAAGACCGAGTCCGACTATCTCCGTTTGTTTTTCAACGAATTTGGTGAAAAGACTGTGAGGTATCATGTAGATTAAGATCGGCGTCCCGTACTAACCAACCCCCCCCCCCACTTACCTTCCCCGTCGGTCAGGCTGTGTTACCTGTCGGTCCATTGACAAAAAGACAATCTAAGGAAAAATAAAGAAAAGGAAAGATAGAATTAACCCCTGGAAACCTTCATAAACATAATAAGAAGTTCTATCCAGTAGAGATTTAACAATCCTAAAGATATAAGAGAAAAGGGAAAGATTAAACTAATTCTTGTATACTTACCTTTTTGAAAGAAAAGCATGCATACGTGACTCAGAGAAAATTATCCTCCAGGGTGAGGGATCGTCGTTCAGACTCCTTTTTTTAAGCTTCTTAAGAAGAATACCTTTATGTCTCGGGGAAAAGTTAAGTTCTTGAATAAGCCCGTTAGGAATTTAATTTTAAAAGAAAAGTTGGGAATTGTTTTCAGGGAGTTCTAATTTTTACTGAATATTTTTTATTTTTGGTTCTGACTGCTGTGGGCTGTACTTTTCTTTTTGAAGCAATTTAATTCATAGGAGAAAGAGACTGAATGACTATGGAATTATGGAATCACCCGTTTTAAAGACAGAAACTCTTGCTTCAAAATATAAAAGTGATTTACCTGTGATATTTATGGGTGATATTATTCTTGAGAATAAAGCCCCAGAATTTTGTCAGAGTTTTGTCTCATAGATCATTAATTTTATGTAAGGATAAGTATATTAAGTAAGATGAAAACACACACACTTCAATTTCGATTCAGCTAGTGGCTAAGGTTTGGGGTAGATTGAAGGTATCTGTTGGTGACTTAGCTTTGGAGTCAGGTGTTGGCGGTTATGTCAACCCCTGGCCCCAAGAGATCGACAGTTTAAATTCAACACATAGAAGATTCTCCCCTAAAATTCTACTCATACATTTATATTTTATATATTATATATTGATTTATTTATTGATATTGAATTGTCTGATTGGTTACCTACTTAACTATTTGTATTTACTTTTGAGGTGCATGATGATGACCTAAACGGTCTTTGCACCAGAACTAACTAACTAATTTATCATCTACATCTTCAACTATACAGAATTATTCTAGTTATTAAACTACTAGAGAAAACTTCTATAACGTATCAACTTGCATGCTATTTGATTTGCCTAAATCCACTGGAAATGAAAAGAAATAAAAAATTTTGTGTTGCTAACATGAAGAATATTTTTTTTTGTTCGTTACTAGTACCGGTAGTACATATTTATTTGTTTTGTAGGTTTTTTTTTTATTATCTCTTAATTTTAATGTAATCTTTTGATTTCATATAATTGTATTTTATATAGCATGTTATATTCGTTTTTACTAACCTTTTGTTATATTATTAAGATACACTCTGATGCCCTTAGGGCCTAACTCGTCAGTTATCTTTAACCATATTGGCCCGACGGGTATCTTTGCTTTTTACTCGTATTCAAATTTAAAATAAAAATAAAATAAATAGTATAAAATAAATTTACAAATTGTGTTCGATGCTAATAAAACTGAGGAGGGTGAGGCAGATGAAATCTAAAAACAGTTTGAACATTATTTACAAGATCCAGAATCTTTTTTTTTTAACTTCTGTGATAATTTTAAAGAAAGTTCCTTGACCTATTTAAATACTTTCTTTTTTGCTAATATGAAAAAGAATAAAATATATGTTAAAGAGCTATTCCCATTGGGTCTGTACAAAAAGCGGTGCACCGCTACCCCACTGGTGCACCACCGCTGCACCAGGCTGAGGCAATAGATATTTCCCTTCCTTTTTTGTAAAAATTTTTATTAAATATTTTAAAAATATATTATAAATTGAGAAAAATATTTATTTTTTATTACTTTTATAACAATTGAATTAATTTATTTTTTAATTTCAAAAATTTTTAATTTTTATTAGAATTTTTTTTAGTAAAAAATGCAACATTTCATAAGAACAATTTTTTCCTTCCTTTTTTTGTAAAATTGTTTAATAAATATTTTAAAAATTAGCGAAATGCACATTCTTAGCCTCAGCTTATTCAGAGGAACAACTTAAAAACATAGCAAACTCTTTATTAAAAAGCTTCCACTAAACCTAAATAAATCATATTATATGATATTTCATCAACGTAATAAACAAATTGATTTCAATAAAATTAAGCTGTGTCAATAATAGTATTCTATCTAGAGTCTCTTATAAATATTTAGGAATTTATTTTACCCTTGATTTATCGTGGAGCCTTCATATAAAGAATTTAGCTATAAAATTGTCCCATATTTAGGCATTAATTATAATATTTTACTAAATTTATATTTCACCTTCATTCACACAAATTTATGTTTTGGGTTATGTTTATGGGGGTCGACTACGCTAAAAAATATTAATCTTTTAATTAAAATCCAAAAATGTTTTTTACGCATTTTGTTAAATAAGCCAGCTCTCTCTCTTCTGTCAGTTCAGAATTTAAAAAATTTTAACATTTGAAAATTTGATGAACTTTATTTTGTTCAATTAGCCCTATTCCTATTTAAGATTACACATAATATATATTGTCTTAGAAATTCCCCTATATTAACTATAATTATTATTAGTTGCTCTTCATATGTTTAATTTAATATTCATTAGTTTATACAGTTTATATATATTAATTTCAAAGAATGAAAGATGCCCCTAGACAGGCCTCCAGATCTTTTGGGCACCTTGATATTCATAACAAATGTTCTTTTTAGAATATGATTTACTGTGCTATCAAAATGTAAATAAATGTAAAATTTATTTTGTTCAATTAGCCCTGTCCCTATGATGATGCAGATGGTGTGATGATTAGATAATCAACTACCTCAGCCTGGACCAACTGCATTAGACAGGAAGTTGGTGTTGATAAAAGTTGGTTCGCTTGAAAGCGGAAAATATCTTACCGCCTTGAGTGGTATGGTAGTGAAAACTAAAACTCACGTCCTCGTTTTCTATGGACCGGTGCACCAGTGGTGTAGCGGTGCACCGCTTTTTGTACAGACCCATTCCCATTTGCCATTGGAATTCGCCCACAAGTTTACAGCAAAATGAGACACTGTAAGAAAAGCTTCTAAACGGAACGACACCTTGACCATTAAAGTCCATCAACTCTTATCAAAAGTTTGGTCGAGATGAAGTTAACATTGTTGTGAATCGAAATTGATTCTTTTTTTTTTTCGAAAATCGATCAAATCGCCTTAAGCTAGAGCAATGTTGAAGTTTTTTCGGTCCCTGTTTCGGAGGTGTTCCGCAAAACCGCTGTGACGGGACGTGCACGATATTAATTTATCGTACACGGCCCGACACTACAGATATGCTGAATAGGCATATCTGTGTTAGCTAGCTATGAAGGTATGGGCTTTGAAAATTAAAACGAACAAGTGTAGATCGTATAGGGGTAGCGCTAAGATATATCAGAGAATATAAGAGGAATTTGGAAGTTTGGTTGACTAAGATAAATTAATTAATCTTAGGAGGCAGGAAGACATACAGGAGAATAAGCTCAATCAAACCCAAGGGTGAGTGACTGATCTCTATCGACTCAAAAAGAAATTTTGTCTATTTATTCATAAATGTTGTGTAGATCGAGCCAAGTTAGAAAAAGTAGGCCTAGAGCCTGCTTTCGTGTAAAGATTAAGGAATGAAAAAGGTGAACAATGAGCGAAAAGGGGGAGGTGGGGTGATACCCAGACAACGGGAGAAGGAGGAGGAAAGTCCTAGAAGTGAACTGTGAACAAAAAGAAATCAAGGTCAAGAAGGAGAGGAAATGACTGGAATAAAAGTAAAAAAAAGAGACAGTTGTGAAAACGATCTCAAAGTGTAGAGTCGACAGCGAGTGGCAGAAAGTTTTCAGCGAGCAACATTCCGAAATAGGCGGGCGACGCCGGGGACCTAGGCAGTAGCGTAGGCCTAGCAGGCCCACGCATGATGAGGAGTGAGCAGGAGTGCGGTAAGCGGATGTGGCCAGCGGCTTTTGTAACAGGTGACCAGAACGCAGGGGTGCACGGTGAAATAGTGCCTATGTCTTGTACACCGGGGTACCCGGGTGCGTTCGGCCTACGTTATTTCTCTTGCTGCGAATCACTCTGCAACTGGCCATGAGAGCGAGCACAAAAGAGACAGCAGATCTGAGCCGGCCTGACCACGTAGCGCAACCACGGCAGTTTCCACACCGAGAAGGGAGCGAGAACGCCCAAGTCAACGCAGCTGATAGAATGGACAGTACATGCGGAACCCTAGGAAGACGGAATGAGAACCGGCATGAGACCAGCAGGAGTCATGGTACCGACTGTACATTCAGATAAGTGCACGAACTATAATTACAGGCCTGCGCGCAATATTTTGGACAGCAATTTTTTGTGTTAATGTGATTCAGAAAGTAGGAATGGGGATAGTCTTAAGCAATTAAAGAAATCGATATGGCTCATGGAAATTAATTGATAGTAAAAATAGATTCTAGTGTTAAGATAGTCGAGAGAGAGATAAAGTCGAATTAGGAAATAAAAGAAGAAAGAGAAAGAGGGAGAGCAATTTTGGGTATATTGTACCCTGTTGGTTATGTATAGAGGATTATATAATTTTAGTGATGAAAGGTAATTATTAGTGTTATACCTGTATGTTATTGTTTTATGTATTTTACTTGATGAGGTATTTGAATAAATGTGTTATATATTTAGTTATTGGTTATAATTGCCTTATTTAAAAAATTATCAAGATTCCTGTTTACTTTGGGGGGGGTGGATAAGCATCACAATTGGGTTAGGATTGAGCAATTTCCCTTGGGCTAGAAATTAAGGAAGAATGAGAGGTAAGGAAGGGGGTAATATGTTTCGTTAAATATTTATTACTAGAATAAGCCCAACTTGCAACCAGAAGCAGATTATTGATTAAAGGGGAGCGGGACAAGAGGGGCCCTAGAAAGTACGTTATTCTTTTCTTAGTTTTTTTTGTGTTTTATGTTTATAAATTCTGCCTGGTGGGATATAAGTTTTTTGGGACTGATTGTGAGATAGGGGAAGAGACTAAGAAAAATCAGAAATACCACTATACGATCCGACCTGATAAGAATAAGAACCTTAGACAATTAGAAATAAGAATGTTTAGTTAAGTGAGTAAAGTAGGCTATTGTTACAAGAAAAGTGCGAAGCGAGGTGCTGTTGCGTCACAAAACAACACTGGGACGCGTCAGAACAACGTTCCGTCACACCGCCATAGTGCCATTAGATGCTCACTCAAATGTTCTATAATAAGAATCAAGCGTTGAGCGTCCGACTTACGGCAAATTATGGCTAATCGCAAAAAAGCACTTCCTGCCATAGACAATAATGTTAACTTCAACTTGACCAAATTTCTGATAGACTTGACGGACTTTAATGGTCAAGGTGTCGTTCGTTCAGACGCTTTTGTTGAATTAGTTACCGTGTCTCATTATGCTGTAAACTTGTGGGGGAATTCCAATGGGAATAGCTCGATGGTCTCTAATTAAACAGTGGAAAGGGAGTTTTCAAGTAATAAGAACACTGAAGTGGAGAATATGACAGAAAAACACTTTAGTCGCACAAAGAGTGATTACTAGGTCATATTGATTCCGTTGGAGGACTTGCCAACATTAAAATAGACAAATTATTGAATGCTGCTGCAAGTGCAAGACAAAAAACATATGACATTTTTAGAAGAATGTCAGGGGCCCTCAGCATTGAGAACAAGCTACTTCTGTACAAATCGATTATCCGGGCCATACTCCTCTATGGCATGCCTGCGTGGGCGACTATCTGTAAAACCAGATGGAGTGAACTACAGTCATTCCAGAATGTTACCCTGAGGACCACTGCTCAGCTGGACAGAAGGACGGTCAGGGGTTTGGTTGCTTCAGGGATTCTGTGAGCTATGCTGGTTGTAGCACTGCTACTTTAGGGTCACCCTTACCAGAAAGGTCATGGTTGAGAAGTGAGACGAAGAGTATCCAAACAAACATATATCTCATTATGTCGACGAATGAGAGAATTCATACTGCACCGGGTGTGGCGCAGGTTAAAGTCACCCGCGTTCGGGAGTTAGGCAGAGGCTCTCGTTCGAAAAATAGTCGACAGTCTCCCGGCTGTTATCTCGGAGCAATGCCTCCGAGAAGCCCCACCAGTGCACTCGCTATGCGCTTGGGGAAACGGTCGGGGGCAGCGCATGCCTTTACCCAGGAGGAGAAACGGGTAAAGCGACAACGGGATTGGGTGCTGTGAATTGGCACTTGGAACGTATTCTCCATGACAGGAAAGGAATCAGAATTAGTGGAAGAAGCCAAACGGTATCGACTGGATATCATAAGTTTTACCTCTACGAAACGTCCGGGTTCTGGAACTGCGGACTTAGAAAGAGGGTGGAAGCTTTTCTACTCTGGTGTCGACCCTAACATGACTGCCCAGGCGGGAGTGGGGATACTCACAAGTCCCCGGCTGGCAAAATATGTTGCAGATTGGACCCCCTTAGGTGGAAGAATGTCTCCTGAGGCTTCAGATAGGGAAACGGTCTCTCTCTCTCTCTCTCTCTCTATTCGTTGCATATGCTCCGAATGCAGTCACAGAGTACCACTTTTTCTAGATGAAGTTGATGCTGCTCTTAGCAGGAGACGGAGTGCAGATTCTGTCATCCTGGTGGGCGACTTCAATGCACACGTAGGGGCTGATGATCAAACGTGGAACGGCGTGATTGGGAGGAATGGCAACCCAAATTTAAATGCGAATGGGAGGTACTTGTTGGATCTCTGTTGCAAAAATGGACTTTCCATCACAAACACCTTCTTCCAGCACATGGATGTCCATAACTATACCTGGTACAGGGATGCAATGGACTAGAAGTAACTGATTGATTTTGTAATCGTTTCAGCTGACTTATTCCGATCAGTGTTGGATACTCGTGTGAGAAGAGGGGCAGAACTATCAACTGATCACACCTTGTTGTCTGCACTTTACGGTTCTCTGAATCCATGCCAACCAAGCGAAATACTAGGTTCAGACAAACTTGGCGCATCAAATGGGAAGCATTGGAGGATAGAACAGTGAGGAAGACCTTTGCAGATACCATATCTTCAAGTTTCAAAGAACTACCCAGTGATCGTGGTACTGTTGAAGAGGAGTGGCAGTTGTTTAAAACTGCTGTGATTAATTCGGCTGCATTGTGCTGTGGTCGTAAGCGGCTGAGTGTGGCGCAGGGCTGTGAGAAAAGGACTGCATGGTGGAACGGTGAAGTCCAAGAAGCTGTCAAGGCAAAGAAGGAAGCCTATGGCTTGCAAAAAGTCAACTTCGAGTCGAGTGCGGTACACTGAGGCGCGATAAGCATCAGCAAAGACAGTATCAACAGCTAAAGCCAAGGCCTGGGAGAAGTTCGGGGAGAAATTAGAGGCAGACTATGGTTCGGCAAACAAGGTGTTCTGGCAGACCGTTCGCCGCCTCCGTGGAAAGAAGTCTCTTTCATCACAAACTATTAAGAGTTCAGATGGGAGGATTCTGAAAACGGAGGAGAACGTATTGCATAGGTGGAAGGAATACTTTGCATCTTTTCTTAATCCGGTGACAGCAACAACTGAGGCACATGAGGTGCACCTTGGAGCGGAGAATAGTCACGGTAGTATCACTGAAAGAGAAGTCAGATGGACAATTAAGTTCCTGAAGACTGGCAAAGCTGCAGATGATGATGAAATCCGGTCCGAGATGTTAAAGGCCTTAAATGAGAATGGTATCCTGTGGCTGACTCGAGTGTGTCAGGTTGCTTGGATATCTGGACAGGCCTCTAAGCAAAGGCAGACAGGAATTGTGATCCCTATCTTCAAAAAGGGAGATCAGAGAGATTGCAACAACTATCGAGGCATCTCTTTGCTCAGCATTCCTGGGAAAGTTTACCTTAAGTGTCTGGAGAAGAGAAGTCGGGAAATAGTCGACTCCAAACTGTCGGGGGAGCAGTGTGGTTTCCGACCTGGCCGAAGCACGACGGATCACGGATCACATCTTTGCTCTAAGGCAAATCTTTGAGAAATCCTGGGAGTATGCAAAAGAGGTCTACGCTTGCTTTGTGGACCTCGAAAAAGCATATAACAGAGTTCCTCAGGAGAAGCTCTGGCAAGTGTTGCAAGAGTATGGAGTGGATGGGCAATTACTGGTTGCTATGATGTCTCTGTACGAAAGCTCTGAGATGTGTGTCCGGATAAATGGCATTAAGTCAAGACTGTTCACCGTGGGTGTTGGACTCCGCCAAGGGTGCGTACTGTCGCCCCTCTTGTTCATTATCTTTATGGACTGGATAGACAGGGGCAGCCGAGGCGATGAGCCTGTTTGTGTGGGAGACTGCCTGGTGGAGAGGTTGCTCTTTGTTGACGACCTTGTTCTCCTTGGATCTTCTCGCACGAACCTTCAGCATGCACTAGACCGGTTTGCAGCCAAATGTGAAGAAGCTGGGATGAATATCAGTGTGGCTAAAACCGAGGTTCTGGTCCTTTCAAGAAGCCTGCTCAGTGCGCTCTCCATGTTAGGGGAGCCTCATTGAGACAGGTGGAGAAATTCAAGTAACTCGGGATTGCATTCATGAGTGATGGACGGCAGGAGAAAGAATTGGATGCTCGAATCGGTGCAGCAAGCTGTGTCAGACGTGAACTGTGGCGATCCGTGGTAACGAAATGTGAGCTGGGTAACAAAGCCAAGCTCTCAGTCTTCAAATCTAGCTTTGTCCCCATGGTCATGAGGCTTGGGTAATGACCGAAAGAGTGCGATCGCGGGTACAAGCGGCCGAAATGAGATTTCTGAGAGGTGTGGCAGGTATTACCCTACTAGATAGAGTGCACAGCAGCACAATAAGGGA
>JAHWFO010028613.1:0-13850 GCA_023313115.1 Rhysida immarginata | reverse complement strand
GGCACTCAAGCCCCTCCACCACGTCAAGGTAGTGCCCACGGAGGGGTCATGGTTATGGCAAGGCACATTAATGAGAAATGTCTCATGACCAACAATGCAAGGAAAAGTTTGTGCAAAATAGATATGTTTCAATTTGTAATAATGCATAGAATTCCCGTTATTCAGGCTTTTCTTAGAAAAGAGAGTTGTTAGTACTTAACAGTTTCTTGAAAATCTTTAAGAATGATCAGTAACTGGAGATAATGCAGAATTAGCAGATTATTAAGAAAGAGTGCAAAGACGACAGAGGAAGCACTCCTTTAGCTCCGTGCTGTATTGAGCAAATTTTAAGCAAGTAAATAGAAGAATAAGCGACTGCTAGACTACACACAGTGATGAATGGCCAAGTTTTCTTTCAAGACATTGAGAGAAGAGTCGGAATTGCAACAATATCAAGTGTATATCTAAATTAAGAAATTATTTGAGAGGTCTATCCATTTTGAGCCTTTATAATTTTTTTTTCAAATTTTCATTAAGAATTTTTACCGTATTAATTTTAAGCGTTTTTCTGTGTTTATTTGTAAGATATTGCAAAATTTAATCCAAAAAAAAGGTCTGTACCACGCCGGGGTTATCACCTTGCTTATTTGGTAGCACATCAGATCCAAACATTTCATAACAATACATTTTGACTATATTCTGTGGGAATGTGTATATTTTGGAAACTGAGATGTTGATAATGCGGTAATTGAACGTTCGTTTCCGAAAACTATTAATACTATGCATAAAATGATGATGCAATTAAAATATATAAATAAGGCAGCGTCTATTGATGAGGCAAAGGAGTCACGCGTGTCTCCCTTGAGCTCCCTATCAAACGTCCAGACGACTGGCAAAAATTTATGTGCCTGGAAAAGAAAGAGAAAGAACGAGTGTTGGTCAGAGAAATTCTGCAACTAAAACAGAAAAAGCTATACGGGCATTTGAAACATCTGAACAACTGGAGTTTCGAATAAAGCAAGAGCTTCTACGTCAAGAGCAAGAAAAACTTGATTCTAAAGTATCTGGTGATGCTCCGCAGTGATGAGGCAAGTCAGGAAAAGTTAGATAAAGTCCCGGTATATCAAATACAATTCCTGTTTTTCGTATTTTTCGTAGAATAGATAGTCCCTTTGCTCTCTATTTTATTGATTGAGTTATTATTTAAACAACTGGAAGTTATAATTTAATTTTTTGAGATTGTTCTGTTTACCTACAAGTGGAATTATCCCGGGCAACGTCGGGTACGTCTGCTAATGCTTTATATTTGTTGATATTATTGTTAAATTGTTTATTCTCTAGAGTGTCCATCCTGATTCTCTTGCCTCTAATTCATCACATCTTGCAATAAATAACTCCCTTTGTTCATCCCAATAGTTTTCTAGATCACCTGCTTCTCTTAAAATTACATTTGACAACCAAAACTTACGAGTCATCTTACTTATCTCATACTTGTCACCTTCTATCTTAAACTCACACTCCATTTCTAGATTAACTTTAATATTCTTATGAAGATTCAACGTATTTTCGATAATATTGATTGCTTTTTCTTTTATCTTGATTATTATGCTGGTATGTTAATTGTATGCCTTTAAAGGCAACTTCAACCAATACAAAATGGGGTTCTGGATTATGACGTGCTTTGTGTAATGTCATTAGAGTTTCTTTGATGTATTTATCGCATATCTCACATTTATTCTTCGTTACACTTTTCTTCTTTGGTTTGGTAAATATTTCATCGTCAAATAGAAATATTTCTGCAATTTACATGTTTTTCCATTTCTTTTTTGTTTTTCTTTAATTAACTTTAATAATTTCTTTTATTAGATCAGTTTTTCTATATCTTTTGATATATTAAATATCTAATGACCTCGCAATGATATATATTTCTGGTAAACGAAGTTGGTATACGTTTCTGTATTATCTGTTCACAGTCCATTAATAGAGATAAAAATCTAAGAAGCAATTTATGGTTAATAAAAAAATTTCAATAATCTGTAGAGCCCTGGCTCTTTTCAGGGTAACACTTTGTTAATCGCCAGAGAATTATATCATGAGTTGCTGGCTTTGCTAATGCATAAGTAAGTTATTCTCGTGTAATGTTGTTTTTAAATGTCTTATACGATTTGGTAGAACATAGTATCTGCCACATTCACATAATAACCGCTCACAATTAATTGCTTTTTTTTTTGCATTCTTTACATGTTTATTCATATTTATTCTTGTAAATATAAAATCATCTGGATGTTTAAATTCTAAGCAAACAGAATAGCGTGACAATGATTCTTGATCAAGGATGTTTAAATCCTCCATTCATTAGTTATTTAATCTTTAAAAGATATCTTCATTATACCAAGTCTAGATAAAGCTAAAATTTTGTTTTGATACTGCTAAATTGTTCCTTCTTATTTTTAAATATTATCCTTTCAAAATTTTTTTTGCTGTATTTTCTAAATTAGAGAGATTTTTCATTCTGTTCTTGAATGCATTTTCTGAATCGTGTTTTAAAATTTTCTTCAGAAATTAATTTTAAACACTTTTTAAATTTTTATGATTTCACAGCATTAGAATGTTATGTTTAGGATTCATGATGCATTTTTGTGGTATTACATAAATTAATAAAATGATAAAAACTATAACGATAATAAAAATTAGAACAAAAATGATTATTTTAATCTTGTTTATTTTTTTAGAGAGACTTATTATCTTATTTTGAAGTTTTGGATATACTTTATTAAATTCTTCTAAATTTTTAAATAAACGAAATTGATTATCCATTTAGTTATCTAATTTTTCATTTAAAGCCTTCATATTTTTGTGTGTTTTTCAAATATTTTTGATATTCTTCTCTTTGCCTCATCTATATTGGAGGGCATTACGACTGTTTTATTCCTTAATTCTGTTATATTAAATTGTCTAGCTTATATTCTAACTCGCCTATTTTATTATTAGCAACTTCTAATTCACAATTGGTCTTAATGGGTTCCTCAAGAAAAAAAATTAACAGCTTTCTTAGAAATATATTTAAGTACTACTTCTTGCTTAAACCCAGGTATCTTCGTTCCTTCCTCTAATTTATCTACGTGAGAAATAATAGGTTTAATCTCTTCTCTCCGTTTTCATCATTGGGAATGTACGTAGTAAGCTCCATTTAACTCTAATGTTTTCTTATTTCCATTCAGAAGATATTTAGAGAACATTACAGTAAATTTTGTTTAAAAATGCTCTGAAACGTTCTCTTAAAACGAGTAATAATGGTCGTAAAATGATCTCTAGATGGGATTTATGAAATATTTTGATCTTAAACTGTTAAAATTGTTGTAACATAACGAGTAATAGGGCGTTCCCAGAATTATTTCGTCTGTTGCCTTATACCGTTCTCAAATTGTATGTAATTACATGGTATTGTTCTGAAATTTTCTCAAGACTCATGTTTAGTCACTTATATGGATGCTCCCATTTGTGCTCATTTTGCTCTCAAAATGCAATTATATGATGTTTAGGAAATACTTTGTTCTGAAATTTTATTTTAAAGAAGTAATTTTATTTTTCTCTTTTGTTCTCAAAATGCCTACATATACTCTGAGGCAAAAAAGAAGCTGTAATACTCTGAGGCATACATCAAATTATGTTTTTGTAATATAATGATTTTAAATGTTATTTTAATATAGTAGTAATATGAATGTTCCCACTGTTCTTATTTTTAATCCTGGTTTAGCTCACAAAAGTTATTTAAAGCATTCTTTATTAATTCATCAGTTTCATCATCTGGATTAACACCTCGAAGTGGTTTCTTTTTATTTAGGTCAGTTAAGTATGATTTCATGTCTCTTTCAACTTTAGATTTTGACTTTTATTTCTTTTTATCTATTGTTTCCATTTGTTCCCGTTTCTTCTGTTTTGTTCCTATTTGTTCTGGACGTATAAGTATTTTTAATGCCATTTATTCGCGTTAGGTTAGGTTAGCTTGATATTAAACATTTAAACAATTATTATAAACAATATTGGTGAAGAAGTACATCTTCTTCGGTGTTCTTCGGCCGACAGTTCGCGCATGAGCACCATATTGAATGGTCAGCAGAGACCACAGCCCATTTTAAAAAGACGGTGTAGTTTTTACTTCATGTATAAAATTAATTTTTATATTATTAATTTTTTGTCCATGTATATAATTTTTTTAAGGAGTTTCATTTATTTTCTGGCTTGATATACAGGGTGTATCAAGTTCGATGGTCATAAAGTACCTAGCGTGATCCTTTGCATGATTACAAACTTAAAGTTCCTTATCAAAAATGTCGAAAACTTAAAATTTAAATTGCGTCGTTACGTCATTTATGAACTTTCCGCACCAGCAGTTCATTAAATTCAAAGGGGCGATTACAATTAAATCGGCGGCAATTGTTGAGATTAAATGACGTTTTCGACAGGTTTTCAGCAAACTTCGCGTGATGTTTAGACCCTTAACATTTGAGTTTTGAACATTTTGCATAAGGAACTTTAAGTTTGTAATCATGCAAAGGATCACGCTAGGTACTTTATGACCATCGAACCTGATACATCCTATATTTTACTTTATTCGTTCAATAAATTTAATTGCAATTATTTCATTTACCATAACCACGGTCTTTCAATCTAACCAACATTTAGATGTTTACATTTAACATATTTCATCTTTTTACATTTAAATAGGGTATGTTTTTATACACATTTATTTTTTATATACATTTTTATATACATGTTTATTTTTACATTTATATATGTATGAATAGTTTTCTAAAGTGACTTTCTGAACTTGGGTTTAATTCTGGGTTTATTTTTTCCATCTGGTTTTTTCTGGGTTTTTCCTGGGTTTTTTCATCTAGGTTTTTCCTGGGTTTTTTTCATCTAGGTTTTTCCTAGTTGTTTTTTTTTCATCTAGGTTTTGTCGCTGGGATAGGGAAAAAAAACTAGATCTGGGTGGAAAAACCCAGGTCTGGCATCGCTTGTGTGGGTTAGGCTTATATAAAGTCAAAAATATAAAGTTAAAAAAACCGTCATAATGTTCGGCGTGCTGGTCTAATTTACACAAAGTACATAAGGTCCAAATTACACAACACGCCAACAATTCTAATATCAAAAATGGCGGCCAACCTTCAAAACCTTTCCAACTAAAACCATGCCTATTAACAAGTACATACACCCCTTTTCTTTAACCCATCCCTGATACATACTAGCACTGATATTTATAGTTACATACACGTTTATTGGGGTGCCGTGGGCTAGGGGCCTTCACAGAGCAAGCCAGCTCTGAAAGTTAAGCTCCGCCTAGCATGGCTAGTAACTGGATGGTTGACCCAATTCAGTGAAGAGAGTTCTTACTCCTCCCCCCGTGCTTCAGAGGGCACGTTAAGCCGTCGGTCCCGGATGCTACGACCGCCACCTTGTAGCATTCGTCAAAAGCTGGCAGAAGCTCAGTCAGCTTGGGAGATTAGACCAAATACCCCCCCGCCCTGTGGTGGGAGAGACCTATGTCCTGCAGTGGATAAATATAGGCTGAGTATTTATCCTTTTTTTACACGTTTATTATCTTACCTCAAAGTAACATGAGACCGTACCAAAAGAGAAAATTTGATATATTTTCAGCAATAACTCAAGCAATACAGTCCGTGTTTTTCATACGCTTTTTTTAAGAGCTATGATCATTTTTCAATCAGCAGAGTGGCGCCATCTAACGTGCAATTGTGCAAAATAAGGCTTGTTCTATTTACACGACGGTCCAAATTATACGGGACTCCCTTAAACGATAATTGTTGCTGGATATATATTTGATGGATTGTTAATATTCTAAGATGTTTAAAGTACTGAGTTACCGAATTTGAGTTTGGGAGTTTTAATAATATTCTAAGAAACCTTTTTTAAAGGCGGAGGATTCTGGTTAAATTGGAGTTAGATATTGAGCCCCAGAATTGAATTCCATAGCATAGCGATGGCTGAATTAGCGTGATATAAAGTAACAATAATATTTCGGTGGGGAGATATGATGTTGGGAAATATTCCTATTATTTACTGAAAGTTTCAGATAGTTCATTTATATGATTGTTCCAAGAAAGATCGCGTGATACGTGTAACCCTAAGTATTTGAAAGAATTTATGCCAGATATAGGGTCTGAGTTAAAGTGAATAAGCAACTCATGTGGGTCGAATTATTGTTTTTTTTTGTGTAAAGATCATGTATTTAATTTTATTAATGTTAAGGGATAACTGATTTATTTATATCCAGTTGCTTAAACTAGATAATGAACAGTTGATAGCGTTTTGGAGAATTGTAATCGAGACATCTGAGTAAGAAAGGGCTACATTGTCGGCATAAAGGATTGTAAAAGTAGGTTTGAGTGTGAGCGCCAGGTCGTTTATAAAAAGGTTAAAAAGTAGCGGGGATAATATGGAGCTTTGAGGTACTCCGTGGTTGCGGCTTAGAGTTGAGGAAGTTTTATTACCAATGGTTAATGTATATTTTCGATCGGATAGAAATTCTACTAGGTAACCACAAAAGTTCTTGCCGTTTTTAATTTCGGAAAACAAAATGATGTATACAAAAAGTAGCGTATCGCTAGTCCCCAAGGTAATCCCCATTGGCATTTAGCACCCCGTTGATCAATCCCCTGGCTGTAAAAATTGTCGGTCTTGGACTCAAAGAAGTCCGTGAGTGCCTTTCGCAGGCCTGTATCATTTGTGCAGAATTTTCCACGAAGATGGTTGTCCAGAGAATATAAAAGATGATAATCCGTTGGAGCAAGATCTGGTGAGTAAGGTGGATGACACAAAGTTTCCCAGCCAAGCTGCTCTATGATTTCGCTGGCCACCCGCGCCACATGTGGCGAGGCATTGTCATGAAGGAAGATTACCCCTTTGCGATTCACCAATGGTCTCCTTTTGCTGGCATTGCCTGTTGCACACTTTCCAACTGCTGGCACTACAGGTGATAGGCCAGTTGATAGCAGCTCGTAGTGAACCATTTGGAGTCTAGTCCATCAGACACGCTAGACTACGGGGTTCATCAGAAATGGCAAATTCTTCCGATCTGAATTTCTGGAACCAATGCCTTGCGGTGCGTTCATTCACAGCATCATCCCCACACGCAAGACACATTCGGCGACTTGATGTTGCTGCTGACAAGCCCACCTTGAAGTCATAAAGCAAACAACACCTAATCATCTCCTTCGATACCTCCATTTGTCTTCACTTCTGCACGAGATGTGATTGATGTGAATGCCCAACAGCCCTGTATTTATACAGGCTAACCTTCCTGCTCCCCCTGACAGATTTTGGAACACGCAGTACACTCATTTGCATATCTTGGATGTTGTAGAAATTAGTAAGTTTGTTTATTAAAAGATATAGCGGGATAGAATCGAAGGCCTTTGAGAAATCCAAAAATATAGAAAATACTAATTTGTTATCCGCTATATTCATAGTTATGTATTCAAACAGTTCATAACAAGCAATATCTATGCCGTATTTTGGCGAGAATCCATGTTGGCGCTGGAAAAATTATACTATAGTTGATTACATAGTTAGGTAAACGAATAAAATAAAGTTTCTCTAAGATTTTTGATAAAACAAGAACAATCGAGATCGGTCTGTAGTTACCATATTCTAACGAAGTACCTTTTTGAATACTGGGAAAACCTTGGTTTGAGGCAGGTATTTGGGAAAGGTTCCATTAGCTATGGAGATATTGAAAATGTGAGTAAGGGGAAAGAGTAAACTAGAGGAGACAGTAATTATAATATCTGCTCGAAATCCTAAAGGATCAGTAGTGGTAGAGGGTTTTAGCTGATGTATAATTTTTGCTATTTCTTCTGGAGAGCCTGAATAGATACATGTGATAAATAAAGGAGTTATAGGAAGCGCTATAAAAGAGTAATGTATTTCAGAGTTGGGCGTATTGGGCGGAGGAGGTAGTAAAGTTTCTAAAAACTCCGTTATTGAGGCGGAATTAATGTCAGAAGGGTTGGAGAACGGTATATAAGATGGGGAAAGACCATGTATTAGCTGTTGTCACAACTTTTTTTTAATAGCAGAGTGATTAATTAATGATGTGCACAGAGAAAGAAGGGACGGGAGACGAAAATGGATTATTTATACTTTAATGGGCATAAACAATTTTAACAATTGCCGATTCGTTAAAGTAAATCAGAAATTTAGAATCATCATAATAACAATCTCGTAAATTACTGATGATAATAAATATGTCTTCAAATCTGAGAGTCCGACTCGAGTTTGATGGGGCTACTTCATCTGGCACCGCAACGATCGGAGAGGACAGCGTCTGGGGCAGTATGCAGGTAAGAGCCGTGGCTTCTGCGTAGATGGCTGTCTGGGACCTCGGAGAAACTAGTGGCGATGACAGGCAGATGACTACGATCACCGTAAAACTTGCAAAACGGCGACCTCTTAAGATTTGGCAGCTCGGAGGAGATAACTAAATATAGTGAAGGAGAAACACAAATATTAGTCAATATGTCAAGTCTAAGTAATACAAGTTAATGAGGGTATATTTAGTAAATAAAAATACTCGAACCACTGAACGCTGCGTAGCCTACCGAGCGCGGTAGGCCGAACAGGGCCCTGTCGACGCTACCGGCCGCGGATGATTGGTTGGTTTGTTTGGTATTAACGTCCTTTTCAACTGCCATGGTCATTTCAGGACGGCGTTATAGGGGCCGCAAATTTTGCCTCGCAAGGGTTCTTTAACGTGCAGCCGGCAAACGACTACACGGGACCGGCCGCGGATGAGAAGATGCACGAACGTCGTCGGTCCTTTGGATCCTCCGAACGCGATGAATGAATAATACCCCATTCGCACTACACATTTCAATCTAGCTCCACTTCTCAATCGGGTTTGAAATGTGCAATGCGAACGCATCTAGCTCAACTTAAGCTAGATTGAAACTCCTAGAACTGGATTGAGACGTCGAGCTAGCTTGGCCGCGTTGCATTCTGGGACTAAAATACGAGAAAAACATGGAGGACTGTTCAAACAGTTTCAAATAGTGACGATAAAAAAAAGAAAAACTTGAAGTGACGATGCCAAACGTCCATCCAAAATCGTTTGTGGCAGAAACATATAGACAACTTAAGAAGAACAAAAAGAAACAAGTCGGTCTACGAGAGGATAGCGGCAGCGATGAATGATTACCGGCTCTATCGAACATGGGACACGTTCAGCAAAAAATTAAAAATTTGACTTTTAAATATAGGCAAGACTTTAATAAATTATTCAATGAATACAATAAATAAGATTACATTAAATTAATGCAATTTCAAATTAGCATTAGTAGGACGGTACTATGTTAAAGAGTATGAAGTAGATTATTAAATTTCAGTAGTGACGTAGTAACTAGCTCAGGTTTTAGTTATACCTAGGCAACCGCACTACACATTTCAATTTAGCTCAACTTCTCAATCGGGTTTGAAATGTGCGGTGCGAACGCATCTAGCCCAACTTAAGCTACATTGAAACTCCTCGAACTGGATTGACTGGGGCTAGTAGTTTAAACTCGATCAAGATGTTGAGCTAGCTTGGCCGGGATGCATTCTGGGACTGGGAACACGAGCATGGCCATGGTCTTTAGATATAAAACAAAATATAGATATAGATGGTCATCCACAATGATGTGAATAAAAGATGGTCATCCATAATGAGGTTCTTTTATTCACATCATTGGTCATCCAGCCCCACTTAAAAATGAAGCTAAATTTTCTAGCTCCCACTAAAGTTTCTAAGGAACTCCTTTGAAAAATAGCGCTACATATACAATCGGACTAAAAACGCTTGCAGCACCGCCCTATCGTGAGCTAAAAAATTTTATTTATGATTTCCATGGTCTAGTATCGTTGTGAATAGGAAATAAAGGATTGGTATAATACGATACGGATACTATTAACTTTATTGCCGACGCACGTTTCGGTATTATACCATTTTCAAGGCTCGCATAATAGTAACAAAATTAATTTTTCCGGTTTTACTATTATGCGAGCCTTGAAAATGGTATAACACCGAAACGTGCGTCGGCAATAAATTATCCGTTACGTGTAGTATCCGTAGCGTAGATCCATCCTTTAGAAATTTTAGTTTCATTTTCAGTTTCAATGCAGCCAGAATTATTGACATAATACTGCCGAAATTAATGTATTCTATAAAATTTTAAATAAATAATTGATAAACCGACTATTGAATGCATTACATAGCTCACTTTTAATTTTGGTCATCAACTAAATACAGAGATTGAATCAAAAGTAGTGGCCGATCACCGCGCAAACTTTTAAATGGGCACAAACAGGAACCACTCATTGCTAATCTTCAAAGGCCGGGCAGGTGGCCGAGAGGGCTAGGGCGTAGGCTTTCTAGTTCTCGAGTCCGCCTAGTCATGGGTTCGAATCCCAACCATGGCTGCGTACAGATATATCTTGGGCATGGATATTTGTGTTTGTCCGGGGCTGCGTACAGATATATCTTGTGTAAAAGGCGCAAAATGACCTTAGTAATCGACACGAAAAATTCTAATAAACCAACCAACCAACCTAATCTTCAAAGTAGAGTCCATCATGCTCGATGGTGTTCATCCGACGATCAGCCAGTTGGCGGATGCCCTCGCGAAACCACTCCTCCAGTTTCTGGGCGAAACAGTCATCACGGCGTCTTCAACCTCACTGACATTGGCGAAGCGCCGTCCACGCAATAGAATGGCGGCAATAGAAGGCTGGCAGATGATATAGGCGATATGGGTCTTTTTTTTTTAAATGCTGAGCAAACAGAATGTAAAGATTCACAATATTCTTCTCATTAAAATATTACAATAATGTATTTTAGATTTATTAAGCTAAACTGACTTTTTCAAGGAGAATTATTTTTTCTTACTAGATTTTAAATAGTTACACGATTGTAATATTTTAATGTGAAGACTGTGTGAATAAAATAACATATAGTGCATTTTTTACATTTTTTGGCTGAACATTAAAATTCATCCATCTCAGCTGTATCATCTGCCAGCCTTCTATTGCCGCCATTTTGTCTGAGTGAGCTGGCCTTGTCTACAGGAGGCCTTGCTATAGACCGTGATCTAAAGACGCAGATATATAGTAAAGACAATGGCATGGCCAACTAGATTATAGAAGGCCTGTCCATTCGATGTTTTTCCGCAAATAGGTTTCTTATTTTTGCCACAATGGCGCTAAAACTCGTCCCCATGCATGAAAATAATGCGTTATTAATAGCCTTTATTTGATCTTAGTTAACAGTCATTTTTGCATTATTAATAAAAATTATTCTCAAAAATTTAATCAAAATTGAATTTTGAAAATTTGATGTATGTTCTTTTCAATGACATATTAAAGAACTTCATTGGTTTTTTAATATAAGTCATTGGTTCTTTTATATCACACCCACATCGTAACCATTCAATATGCTTTGTTCTTTCTTTTAATTATTATCCTGATGTTTGATCATCTTATTGATCTTTTATATGATTTTAGAATTACATATGCCTTTGAAAAAAAATTGATATTTCATTAAAAGTTTTTGAATTTGCATTTTATGATTAATTTTATAAATAAATAAATGCTTTTCTTTATTTAAGGAAATAAATGCTTTTCTTTCGTTCAATATTTATGTTCTCCTTTCATTTTTAATGACCCATTTTAAATTTAATAATGACCCGGTTTTGGAGCATTTTTTTTAAATGGTAGAAAAATGTTTTGGAATTATTTTTTTAAATTGATTTAAATGGTGCAGGGGTTTCCGTGAAATTAGGTGCTAATTTCTAGACATATTGGCTGAGGGAAAGGGCAATAACGAACAAACATTCTTCAAAATATCATTATTTCAGTTATTTCACGCACAAAAAAAGACATGTGAGAGACACGGCAACATAAAACATGGAGGACGACGATGCAAATAGTGGCGCTGATAGCAGTGACAGTGACTTATTAACAAGCTCAGGTTTTAAATGGTACAGAGTCTGATAAAACTCGGTCAGGCTAGAATGTAGTGCGAACGGTTTGGCTTCAGCTGAGCTAGCCCGAATAAGCTAGCTCAACTTGATCTAGCCCAGCTGTAGTGCGAATGGGGTATAAGCGTTACTGCCAATGGAGCTGATCGATGACTGCGAAGACTGGATGAGGCGAGGATCGAAGTCTCTTCAGCGAACTCCGAAGCTCGGAAACCTTGTGCCAGGGATCCTTGGAGATTACTCCACAAGCCATTTCATTCGGAGTGGAATGCCGTTCCTCGATAGTAGGCACATCTGCTAGGGTGCTTGGAGTCGTAATTTTTTCCTGAAGAATTATCAGAACTCGAATCGAATGCATTAGCTTCAGTCCAATCATAAAGTTCATAAGAATTATTGTAGCTTAATGATAAATTCTTATTGGCCTTCGTTGTAGCGGGAGAATATGCATCATACGTAAAACCTCGGCGACGCTCACTTGGTTTGGATCTACGTCTTAGCAATTGACGAACGGCGGCTTATGCTGTGAGGCGTCGAACGCACGGCGTGGCTTCGTCGGCCTGGCTCGTGGCTGCGATGGGTGAAACGTGCGAGTCTTTATTCTCGGTCCCGTTTCCATTGGCAAACCATGTTCTTTTAACGTATGGCTATAGCTAGATAGAGTGCGTTTATCATTTATGGCGAGACAATACTTATCAGAATAAATTAAATTGTCTTTACCGCCACTCTTTATCTTTGAAGCCAGCATTTCTTCCTGAAGGAGTAGACGAGCATGAAAGGTATCGTCGTGGAGGCGAGCGAGGCATTGACCTTTTTGCTCCTTTTCTTCCCTCCTTTTCAAGGCGATCTTTCTTCGTCTTGATTTGCATGTCCGTCTTCTCAGCGAATCCCGAGGCTCGCTTCCCGCTCGATCTCGAGACCCGTCGATTATCGTCGGCGGGTCTTGCTTCCTAGAAACTTGAAAGAATTCTTTTTTTTTTTTTTACCTTCTTTCTTAATGTCGCCTTATTCGATCTTTTCCGCGATCGAATAAAAAGAGGTGACTGCTGGCTTATTGCTCTCTGTTTGTGTTTGGTATTTGTGATTTTTTGGGAGAAACGTGCATAGAAGATTCGTTTGGTGGATTTAATATTTCGTATAAAATTTGATAAAGACTGAAATTTATCTTTAATTTGTTGTCATGCTTTGCGGCGGAATTTTTGGTATAGAGCGTTCTTGTGTGAAATGAGATTGAATATACAAATACTCAAATAAGCTTAGTTTCATTTTTACAGATATCTGTCTTGGTTACTTTCTTTTTACAGTCAAGTTGAGATATTCTATGGCAAAATTACGACTTGTCATTTGAGTTAATTCACTGAAGTTCTTGGGAATATTTAATTTTTTATCTTGAGTAAAAGATTTGTAATTGTTTTTGAATTGTTGGAGATCTGATTGCGGTCTTGATTTTAATGGTGTGAAATATTCCGCAACAATTTTACTTCCTTTAGAATTGCTCATCGTTATAATTTATTTTAGAAATTTTATTTATATTTTGTAAAGTCTTTATTTAGGTGTACGGAACAAAAACCTTTTATGATGAGAGGAAAGGCAAAGCAGAAGAAAGTGGCAAAGCCTACCAAGAAAGCATCCCTTGGCACTGGAACACTTAGCCAAAGTTCCAGTTTACCCCCCCAAAACACCATTTTGTGACTTCGCTTAGAAACCAGAATAAGTCCGGCTAAATTTGTGCCATGACCAGGTTGAGAATAAAACTTCTCATCAAAAATTTGCGATCTTTGTGTGAATTTAAAGTTTTCTTTCAAATCGAAATTGCGTGAATTTCTTTATTTGTAGAAAAGT
>JAHWFO010028604.1:0-17182 GCA_023313115.1 Rhysida immarginata | reverse complement strand
TTTAAATGCTCCTTAAATCTTGTTTCAATGCTTCGGAACGTCTGCCCTTTGTACATCATAGGGCATTGGTTACATTGAGCCTGGTAGATGCCTGATTTTTGTAGTGGTGGGATCTGCTCCTTAGGGTTGCCCAGTAGTTGTTTCATTTGACCTGGATTACTGAAAGCGAGAGAGACATTAAAGGGCTTAAGTATCGAACTTATTCCGCTTATTGGTCTTTGTTCACTATATATACCTTGCTAATTCAATAAACAAGTCAGTTCTCTCAAGAATCTCTTGAGGTTCTCCTTGTCTGCTGAAGATGAAAGCAAAGCTTTCGAAAGACGTTTACAGGTTGTATTGTTTTTTTCATTATTTTTGTTTTATATCTTGTTTAACGCCTTTTTTAGTTGTGGTTAAAGAGTGTTGTGCTTTTAATCTGTTCATAAACTCAGCTGATGCGTATATCTCAGCTGATGGACATTTTCTTGTTGAAAACAGATAAAAGAAACTAGAATTAATTTGTTTTTAACTAAGTGTTATCTCTCATTATATACAGTGGATTATTATGACTTAAAATCTTGCTATTTCCCTTCTTAAAAGTTAATTCTATTGTGTTAACATCACAGGATGTGTACCATTAAACCATTCCTCGTTGTGGTATTGACGTCAAAGCAATTATTATTGCATATATGAAATAAGGAGGCATTGCAATACATTTGGATGAAATTTATTTCACAACTGATTTCGCCATCTTTTGCCTTCGTCAAGGTGATGGAAGATGGCGAAACCGGTTGTGAAAAAAATTTCATCAAAATATATTGCAAAGCCGCCATATTTCATATATCTAATAGCGATACAAAGACCTGGAACTATAATAATTATTATTGTGACTTAAAATCTATTATTATTATTTTTGTAACTTTAAAGAAACATTATTTTTTGTAATAAATTAAGTGAATTATATCTTTGAATTTCTTTATTTGCACCCTTGAGTAAAAAAAAAAAAAAAAAAAAAAAAAACAATGGGAAGATATTGCATCTTGAGATTTCTCTAATTAAAGGTTATTGCGGCATTCACGACGAGTTTGATTATCTAAAATTGAACACGACAATGTTTCAAAATGTTTGACACGAACAAATAGTATTTTATATGCTATGAAGATTTCATAACTGTATATAAATTTTGCTTAACGAAGATAATATATACATGAAATTTCTAATTTTAAAATTTAAAACACAAGCTTTAAATGTAAATGAAGACGGATTAATTGGAATGCCTCCAATTTTATTAAATTGCTTATTATACCCATTAGAAAAAAATTTAGCAAAAAAAAAATTTAAAGTACTCTCTCTGATAATAAATTTACAATCGATACGAAAAAAATGTAAGATTTTTAAAGGGAGAGTTTAAAAAATGTAAGATCTTAAAATAATATTTTCCTTTATTTTGCAGATTATGATATGATCCATTACAGCAATTGAGGTTTCGAATTTGTTTTTGAAATTGTTCTTAGTTACAAAACGGAGAGATAATTAAAAAAAATTCAAGCATTTTTAACAATTTTTTTGGCAGATATCCTAAAATTTAATTGAGTTTTTAACATGCTTAGGAAACTCTTTAGCTGTGTTCATTATTAAGGGTAAATAGGCGTTTTCTATTATTTTAACTCCCGTGTAGTTGTTTGCCGGCTGCACGTTAAAGAACCCATGAGAGGCAAATTTTGCGGCCCCTATAACGCCGTCCAGAAATGACCATAGCAGTTGAAAAGGACATTATTATTTTAACAGATATTATCAAATTGCAGTCGTTTAATTAAATTAAGGCTAAATAAATATAGCTATTCAGCTGTTTTTCTCAGGAAGATTAGTGAAATATGCAATTTGCAAATTATAAATTAGTACAGTATTTGACCCCCTCCCTCGTTTTTATTATAAAATATGCAAAATCCAATTAAAATAATAATATATACAGGGTGTTTTTGAATTGAGTACAGATTTTTTGGGAGATGATAGAAGAGGTCCTTAGAAGTATTTTTTGTCATATGAACATGTGGTCCCCGCAGCTCCGTTTACTTACAATACTGCATTGAACAATCAAATGACACCGGGACGCAGTGTGCGTTGGTAGGCGTAGATTATTTTATTTTTAACAATTAACACAAGCAATCTACTGTAATAACTTTTAAAGTTATTGTTTGCAAAAAAATTTCAAGGTGCACGTGCTTGTTTGTTGAAAAGTCTTAGGACAAACTTCGTCGAGGAGATTGGCCACCGAGATCGCCAGATCTCACACCGATGGATTTTTTTTTATAGGGAAGCATAAAATCAATGGTGTACTCCGAACCCGTAGATACCGAAGAAGAATTGGAGGCTCGTGTTGTCCCGGCAGCAGGTGACATCAGCGACCGTGCTAATCAACTGTTTCCACGCGTACATCAATCCATCATAAGCTGTTGCGAATTGTGCTATGAAGCAAATGGCGGTCATTTAGAACAATTACTGTAAAAGTCATACAGTAGATTGCTTGTGTTAATTGTTAAAAATAAAATAATCTTGGCCTATCAACGCACACTGCGTCCTGGTGTCATTTGATTGTTCAATGCAGTATTGTAAGTAAACAGAGCTGCGGGGACCCCATGTTCATGAGACAAAAAATATTTCTAAGGACCTCTTCTATCATCTCCCAAAAAATCTGTACTCAATTCAAAAACACCCTGTATATAACAAGAATGATTTTACCGCCAAAGCGGATAGAGGGAGCACATTTTTATGTTATAGCATCGTACATGGATATATTGAATTAATCAACATTTTAAAACACTTATAAGAAAATAAATAAATATGAAAACTAAATTGTAAATTACTATTTAAGTAAGCTAATGTATAGAGAGAATTTAAACGAATAAACTTGAAGAACTGAAAGGTAAATGGAGAGGGAGTTATTCCTCATACATTTAAAAAAATAAAAGTTCTTTAATTTGTAAGAATTCCCACATAATGGTAAACGAAGTGAGCCTCAATTACTGAAGCGTTGTGTGTAAGCATCTATTATTTTTTCATATTAAATTACTACAGTGTTTCTACGTTATCGTCTATTATTGAAGCAAGCGATTAACTACTATTAATTAGCAATATGTATAACAGTAGTCAGTTGGTTGAAATATTACACGCCATATCTTAGCACTGAAAGTTCTAAAAATACTATATTGTACCATTAGGGCACATGCAACAAAACCAACTCCCAGTATCATTATTTACTCGTTATATTCACTCACGGTACGTTGTTACGAATTATTTGATATATTATATGTCATGTATTAGAATTGAAAGTTCCAATGGTACCATATGATGTCATAAGGCACCATTAGGGCACGTCCTACTAAACAATAACCATTATCATTATTTACTCGTTATATTCACTCATGGCACGTTGTTACGAGTTGTTTGATATATTACATGCCATATATTAGAATTGAAAGTTCCAATGGTACCATATGGTATCATATAGCACCATAAAGGCACGTGCTACTAAACAATAACCATCATCATTATTTACTCGTTATATTCACTCATGGCACGTTGTTACGAGTTATTTGATATATTACATGCCATGTTTTAGCATTGAAATTTTCAATGGTACCATATGGTGCCACATGAAACCATTAGGGCACGTTCTACTAATTCAATAACCATTATCATTATTTACTCGTTATATTCACTCATGGCACTAAGTTACGAGCTGTTTGATATATTACATGACATCACTTAGCATTGAAAGTTCCAATGGTACCATATGGTATTACATGACACCATTAGGGCACGTGCTACTAAACCAATAGCCATTATCATTATTTACTCGTTATATGCACTCATGGCACGTTGTTACGAGTTGTTTGATATATTACATGCCATATCTTAGCATTGAAAGTTCCAATGGTACCGTATGCTACCACATGGCACCATTAGGGCACGTGCTACTAATCCAGTAACCCTTATCATTATTTACTCGTTATATTCACTCATGGCATGTTGTTACGAGTTGTTTCATAGATTACATGCCATATCTTAGTATTGAAAGTTCCATTTGGCACCATTATAACACGTACTACTAAACATTTCACACCAACATTATTTACGCGTTATATTCATTCATGAGACAGCCTTGCACGTACACGTGCCATTAGACCAATAACTGCTATCACTAGTTACTCTTATATATTCGTTCATGATATGTTGTGACGAGTTGTTTGATATATTACATGCCATATCTGGTTATAGGAAGTTTTTAAGGGGGTATCATAATGGTACCATTAAAGCACGTGCCATTATAGTACTAATTTTTTTATCCGGCTATCTCACGTTCGCACTTGTTCGTGCTCTGTCCCATATTAATGGATTGGTGAAAACAGACTTTGAAAAAGTTAATTCGTTTTCAAGTTATCATAATAAATACTAAGCTCCCCAGGAATAAAAAAATTCTCTTGATTTAGAGACCGAACTGCCCTTTCAATAATCGTCAAACACGTGCATCCTGCACGCGCACCATCTCATTAACGTTTAGAGCACGCTCAGAGCCGAACCCATATATGTTCTCAACACGCGTTTTTCCGAATGCGAGGATAATTCGTGTCTTCCAGCAATTCAATACATGCACTCTTTCTATTGCAACACAATGAATTGTGGGATTGTCTACAGTCAGACGGACGGACGGACAGCTGGACAAACTGATCACATAAGCACATTTCTATATATAGAAAATGTTGCTAAAAATTATAATATGAACATTAAGAATGAATAATAGTAGCCTATATTAATGCAACTGTTATTTCTCCATTTACTGTCTGTGAAATGTAATAGACAATTTTATTTAAATATTATTATGTTGACTGATAAAGTAAAATGTATGTATACAAAACAGACCTTAAAAAGAGTTTTTTATGCGTATGGGACTCTAAAAATATGGAAAAATACTTCACTGGGAGTTTTTTTTTTACGCAAGAATTTATTTTGCTCTGAATATTGGCAATGCAATTTATTTTTCATTTGCTAAGGTAATAAAGACAGAGGTTGGGGAGTGGGGTTATAGATTCTTACAAATTAGACCTACGAGCATAAAAATAGATTTTTATACTCGAAGATGTAGACCGATTTATGGCTTCTAAACTTGTATTGGTATACACTTACCTGACAAAAGTATTCAGACACAACTATATATAGACGTTTTGTCGAATATTTAGAGAAATACTTGACGAATTATCCTGAAACTTCAGGAGTATAAAGAGCATGTTACATCTCATATTTCAGCGAAGGTTTTGTCCCGAAGGCAAATAGGGAATCACCAACACATTGAAAAAAATAAATAATGTTTGTGCCAAAACATTGGAAGGTACGATTTCTATTATACAAAGTGTAAATTATCTCCTTCAAAAAACTACACAACGATGTAGACGAAATTCAGGCGATTAAAATGATATAAGACACTTGGGATCGCAAATCGCAAGCAACGCCGTAAATTGAACCACAAACTAAGCTGAATAGCGTGGCGCTACGTAGCACGAGCCAAATTTGGGCGACTGTGTTCGCGCGGAGCGGCCTGGCTGGTTCCCCCGCTCCCCACAACCTCGTCCCGAAGAGGTCCGCCTTCCACTCCAACATGCGCTGCGTAGTACGAGGATGGTACTGACTCCGGTCGTACGAGGATGGTATTGACTCCGGCGCGAGAGCAGAGAACGTCACGTTGGAGTGGAAGGCGGACATTTTCGGGATGAGGTAATGGGGAGTAGAGCACTGTATTAGGAGCACTGGACATCCTAATACAGTGCTCTAGTGGGGAGCGGGGGAACCAGCCAGGCCCCGCCGCGCGAACACAGTCGCCCAAATTTGGCTCGTGCTACGCAGCGCCAACGCCATTCAGCTTAGTTTGAGATTGAATTTACGGCGTTGCTTGCTATTTGCGACCCCAAGTGTCTGATATCACTTTAATCGCCTGTATTTCGTCTACATCGTAGTGTAGTTTTTTGAAGTAGATAATTTGCACCCTGTATATGCCCGTCTTCGCCGAGCTTAAACATGTACGTGACGAATTTGAAAATGGTAAGCACAAAACTGGCGTATCGTAACACGTTTGGTATGAGCATTGTTCTTCGACGACATAGAAATATGCCACCCTTACATCCCTTACGGAAACATAAGCACACAGCTCAGAGGATCATACCATGGGTGATTTTCTAAAATCAACGAACCCTACCATTTGTGCGCTGGCGTAAAATAATATCACGTAAAATAATATCACGATTTTAACTCCACTGTCAGTTAAAATCACAGCAACGTCCGAAGTTGTTAGTAAATTGTAGAGTCGACGGTCAATAGGTTGAACGTTTGGAGTATTAAGCAATACAACAGCCAATTCTGAATAATTAGGTTCGTTATAAGCTGCTATACTCAGCGGGGATAACACAGGACAATTCGTTTTAATACCAGGAATACCGTTACAGGCGACGGATCATTTTGTGGACTTTGAATATCGACAATTTCCCGCTCGCCCAGCTTATGCAATGACAATTATCAAGTCCCAGGGTCAAACCATAAACAACATTGTTATATAGATAGAGTAGATAGATACTGATACCCTGCCTTCGTTTTGCCTTGAAAAGCTCGGCGAAGATGGGCATCTCAGCCAACGCCTCCTAAAGATAAGGCCTGAAAGCGAAAACGTCATACATTGTTGCATCAACATCCGAAGATACGTTTAATCGCATTACTACCAATAATAAGCCCTGAAATGCAATTAAACGTAACAATGTCTGACGTTTTCTCGCTCAGGCCTTATCTTTAGTAGGCGTTTTCTCAGCTAGTATAGCTACTATAGCAAAAAACTACGACGACAATATATTTTTGGATTTTAACAATATATCGGATTTTAGCAATCAGTGTTTTTTCGTTTGTTGGAAAAAATGAAGGTTGGATTGTTGTTAGGCACTATGGAAGTTAGCATTTTATAAATAAGATTTTTACTGTAATTAAACGTATACTTCTCAGGATCCATTGGAAACCTAAAGAACGAAAGGTGTTTTACACAACGACATTGGGCACAAAATTTTGGAACACACCATACCAGACATGCTTTTAGAAAAAGAATTTCACAAGTTCTATGAAAGTTTTCGCTCGTCGATTTGCTCCTTGCAAAACTTTGAACATTTTGCGAAACTTAGAAGCGAAACTATGACATCGTTGTTACAGCGCCATCTGAACTTCTCTAATGAAGCACCCAGGAATCCGTATTATATGCAAATTAAGTAAATGACATGTGTCTTTATTAATTGTCTGTTAGCCACCTCCCATTTTTTATCTTGTTTATAGGAGGGATTTCTCATGTTTATGTTGACAAAGAAAAAACTATTGGAACCCATTTCTCCATCAACTATTGTGACCCTTTTGTATATTATATCTCAGATATCTTATTATTAAGTAGAGATATAATATACAACAGAAAAAAAGATTTCGCTGTGTGATAGCTCTTTCTTCTAGCAATATCTTAGTTTCTAGCAATCTTTTCCACGTCTCTTGACAGGCTTTCCATAATTCAGAAAGTGTTCTCGGACGTCTTACATTAAGAGCTCTTTTAAGAGGACCACATCCCCAAAAATTCACGGGAGAGGCATCGGGTGACTTGACAGGAAAGTCTGAAAGTGGGATAACCTTAATTCCGGTTTCCTCTTCCATTCGAGCACAGTACGGGACTGTCGATTTAGCCGTGTGACTGGATGCTTTTTTCTGGTGGATATACAGGGTGGTCCATAAGTCTGTCCCCCCCTTTTATTTTTTGAACCGAAGCAAATATGTCAATTTTTATGAATCCAATGAATAGGAAGTTGTGGGTGGCATATCCCATGGTGCACTTTTCATCATCCCAAATATGCAAATTAGGACACATTAAAAATTTATCTCAAAAACCGTAAGGGATAGAGAAAAAAACCCAATTGCAAACTTGTTCAGCATAAAAAAACACACAAAACAAAAAAAATCATCCAAATCGGACCAACCAATCACCCACAATCAGAAGAGCATGTGGACCATTTCCGGAACATTGTAGCTTGCCATCCTGGAATTGTTCTGTCTTCTGTGTGCTAAACATGCCTTTTATTTGCTTTTCCGCATGAAAGTGAATGCGAGTATGGTAATTTATGTTAATTTTTTGATTTCCATGCTTTACATGGCGGAAATATCAACATTCAGTTTTCCTTGTGCAGTGTGACTGTTTGTAAGCACGGATATCGATTATTCGATATTATTTATCGATTAATGCCATTTAAAGAAAAAATGAAAGGCTTTTCTCACACTAAACATGTACAGGGTGACAATTATTGGGCTATATGAATAAAAACCATCAAATTTTCAAAAACTACTAAGTTCAAAAATTTTATTCAAATGTTAAAAGTAACTACAGATATTCGGATTTAGTTTATGACATGTTCGATATGCTTGTTATCAATGACTATGATGTGGCGCAGACGAAGAGTAACATTCTGCAAAACTCGTTGAAGTGATGCTTTCGCTGACCTCCTGAATGGCTGTTTTGAGGTCAGCGATGGTTTCGGGATTATTTGCGTAAACTTTGTATTTAATATTGCTCCACAAAAATGGGTCATAAAGATTGAGATCAGGAGAATATGGGGGCCAAGCGATTCCCATTCCAGTGGCCTCTGGGTACTCCAATGCCAGAACGCGCTCTCCAAAGTGCTCTTCCAGGACTTCACTCTACTGGTCCGATGGGGTCTGTTGCGTCCTGCATGAACCATATCTTTACGAAATCCGGGTCACCTTGGGTAATAGGGATGAGATCATTTTCTAAAAATTTGACATATCGTTCAGCAGTCACCGTGCCTTCAATGAATACCGCACCGATTATTCCGCGACTTGACATTGCACACCAAACAGTTACCCGTTTGGGGTGGAGAGACTTCTCGATCGCGAAATAAGTTTTTCTAGCCCCCCAAATGCGGCAATTCTGCTTATTGACGTACCCGTCCAATGAAAGTGGGTTTCGTCGCTAAGCCAAACCATATTCACATCAAACCCTAACATTCCCTGGATTCAACCGCCAAGTGTTTTCACTGAAACTCGCCAAAGTAATCAAGTGTTTTTCATATAGCTTAATAATTATCACCCTGTATCTTGTTCAACTAGAAAGCATTTCTATCATACACCAGCCCTACAAAAGGCTTTTTTTGAGTGAGGGAAAAGAAATTTCTCATTGAAAAAATGAAAAGTACTTGAATATTTTTATATTTTATACTTATTATATTTTTTCTTTACAAAAAAATTGGAGGATCTCACAATTTCCCACCATTTCCCACATTTCCATCTTTCCCGCAAGATATCCTGCAAAAAGTTAAATTTCCTGCAAATCGGGAAATTTCTCACAAAACGGCAGCACTGGTTCATGCGGTTGGTTCGTTCTATGCAATGTGTCTTGGCAATAAAACGTGATCCTCGGGCCTTATGATGTCAAATCTTGACGAATAATAGGGTTTACCGATACAAGAGAGGTTCCAATTTTCCGTAAGGACTAGACTACTCGCTATTCAAAAAGCGCACCCTCATTATTGACTGTTCACTTGAAAAAAATTATTTTATCCTTATTATTATTATTTTTTTGACTTATTCAATGCATTTTTTGACTTCTCCAAATACGATTTAAGGCAAACTCTACAATCACTCGCTACTCTGCTTGGCGCTATAGCTATTTATTGTGTCGGGGGGATTTCTTGAATTTGTGCGTTTTTCATTTTTAGGGTTTTAGCATCATCTAAAACTTTATTAACGACGGTACAGATGTATATAACATGGATGTCACACGCCATAACTCTTGAAAGGATTGACCTAGTGGCTTGAAATTTTCTACACACGTATGCCCTATACAGAGGACGGTGAGAAAAATACAGCGAATCCTCTAGGGTGGCCCGGGGCCCCTCAGGGGCCATTTGTATGAATTTCATGGTTCCTTTTTTAACTTTTGAACAAAGAGACCTAGAGGCTTGAAATTTTGTACACACGTAGGCCCTATACAGAGGACGGTGCAAAAAATATAGCGAATCCTCTTGGGTGGCCCGGGGCTCCTCAGAGGCCACTTGTATGAATTTCATGGTTCCTTTTTATCTTTTGAACAAAGAGGGCAAAAATCCTGAAATTTTTTAAATTTATAGCGCGATCCTAAAAAATAAAACCAATATACAAGAAAAGTGATATAAGCCTCTAGGGCCCCGCCGGAGGTCCCCAAATACAATTGAAGCTATAACATTTGAACGGAACGACGTAGGAACCTGAAATTTTATATATTTATAGTAGTGGTACTAAAAAAATATAGCAAATATACAAGAAATGTGATGTAAGCCTATGGGGCCCACCAGAAGACCCCGAGGCCTCAAATACAAATCAAGTTATTACTTTTAAACGGCAAGGTCTAGAAACCTGAAATTTTGTATATTCATAGCGTGATACTAAAATATTATTACAAATATACAAAAAAGTAATATAGGCCCCAGCAGAGCCCCACAGGATCCAACCACAAACAAGGTTCAACTTTTCAACAAAAAGGTCGAGAAATCTGAAATTTTGTCTACTTATAGAAAATTACTTAAAAATTTAGCTAATATACACTAAAAACTGGTATAAGGCTCTTGGGGCCCTGAGCTTCCAGTCACAAATCAAGCTATAACTTTTGAACCGGAAGTCCGGAAATTTAAATTCTTGCATAGTTACGGTGTGTTACTTAAAAGTTTAGCTCTTATACACTAAAATTTATATAGTCCTCTGGGGCCCTGGCAGGGGCCCTAAACACAGAGCTATAATGCTTGAACGAAAAGGCTTAGCAATCTGAAAATTTGTATACTTATAGTAGTTTACTAAAAAATTTAGCTAATATACATGAAAAACTGATATAAAGCTCTTAGGTCTCCACAGGGGCTCTGAAGCCCAAATCAGAAATAAGCTCTAACATTGAATAATAAAAAGGCCTAAGAACTTGAAATTTTATATTTTTACAGTGCGTTACTTAAAAATTATCTTCTATATATACAGGGTGAATACAAAAGTCTGAACCCCCCCCCCTTTTATTTTTTGAACCGAAGCTGATATGTCAATTTTGATGAATCCAATGAATAGAAAGTTGTGGGTGGCCTATCACATGGTGCACTTTTCATCATCCCAAATATGCAAATTAGGACACATTCAAAATTTATCTCAAAAACCGTAATTGATAGAGAAAAAAACCCAATTGCAAACTTGTTCAGCAGAAAAAAACAAACAAAACAAAAAAAAATCATCCAACTCGGACCAAACAATCACCCACAATCACGTGGTGAACTGTTTGTAGCTTACAAACAGTCACTCTGCACAAGGAAAACTGAATGTTGATATTTCCACCATGTAAAGCAAATCAAAAAATTAACAAAAATTACCATACTCACATTCACTTTCATGCGGAAAAGCAAATAAAAAGCATGTTTTAGCACACAGAAGACAGAACAATTCCAGGATGGCAAGCTACACTGTTCCGGAAATGGTCAACATGATCTTCTGCTTCGGAGAGGCAAGGAGAAACCTACAAGCTGCAGTTAGGTTGTATCGAGACAGACACCCTAACGAACGCCATCCATCTCGTGAAACAATGCGTCACATTATTCAAAGATTCGAGGCTACAGGGAATGTTAATGCAGAACGAGGACGACCAAGGGCACAAGGCGACGAGGATACAACAATACTATTTCTGGCTGCAGTTGCTGCAAATCCCCACATAAGCAGCAGAGCAATTGCTGCAGATATTGGGTGACATCAGAGAACTGTTCTCAACATTCTACATGCACATCATTTTCACCCATCCCATATTCATTGTCACCAGGAGTTACTGCCATTGGATTTTGCTAGGGCCGCCTTCTGCAACTGGTTACTTACCTGCCTGGATGACGATCCAAACTTCATTCATGAGGTGTTGTGGACAGATGAAGCCCAGTTCACCAGGGATATGAAGCCCAGAGTTATCAACAGGCACAACCAACATCATTGGGCAGACGAAAACCCATGAAGCAAGAAGCAACTCATCAAGTGAACTGGAGAATCAATGTGTGGTGTGGATTGTACAATGACACTGTGGTTGGACCGTATTTTTACGATGGAACACTGACTGAAGAACGCTACCAGCCGGAAATTCTCAACGTGGTAGTCACAGGCTTCATTGACAATTTGCCATTGGCCTCGTATCAGCGCACGTGGTTTCAGCATGATGGAGCTCCCCCACATTACGGATTGGTCGTTCGCGAGCGTCTAAGTGAGATGTTTGGACAACAATAGATTGGCCGAGGAGAACCAGTTTGTTGGCTATCCCGCTCCCGTGATTTTACACCACCTGACTTTTTCTTGTGGTGATACCTGAAGGTCAAGGTTTATGCTACGCAGCCCGCCTCACTGGAGGATCGGGTTCAACGAATCCAGGAAGCGTGCCGAGGAGTGACACAAGCATGCTTGCTGATGTTTTAGCGTCAGTTAGGTTCCGTGCCCAATTGTGTTATGGTGCCCACGGTCGTCACATCGCGCATTTTTTAAGCAATTTGAAGTAACTTGTTTGTGCAGTGTGACAGCTTGTAGCTACAAACAGTTCACCACGTGATTGTGGGTGATTGGTAGGTCCGATTTGGATGATTTTTTTTGTTTTGTTTGTTTTTTTATGCTGAAGAAGTTTGCAATTGGCTTTTTTTCTCTATCCCTTACGGCTTTTGAAATAAATTTTGAATGTGTCCTAATTTGCATATTTGGGATGATAAAAAGTGCACCATGGGATAGGCCACCCACAACTTCCTATTCATTGGATTCATCAAAATTGACATATCTGCTTCGGTTCAAAAAATAAAAGGGGAGTTCAGACTTTTGTATTCACCCTGTTTAAAGAAGGATGTTTGTGGGTTTGTTTGTATTTTTTATACAAATCTTCAGTTTTATTCCAATCTTGATGAAATTTTGCATACTTGATCTTCAAAGCATGAGGAAGGTCACTGTCTACCTCAGATTTCGGAAAAATAATAAATATCGATAAAAAATCGATATTCATGGTTACGGTAAGGCATATTAATGAGAAATATCTCATTACCAAGGCAAGAAATATGCAAGGCAAAGTTTGTACAACAATAGGTGTCAACAATGGTATCAGCACGCAATTCACAAACACTCTGCATGGACCAACAATATATATCTCATGACCAACAATGCAAGGCAAAGTTTGTGCAACAATAGGGCCGTCGTGTACGCATCAACAATGGTATCAACGCGCAAGCGCAAAATAACAATGAGCACAAAATGATGATGCAATAATAAAGCAATCCTTTCCAAGAATAATAACAATGAAAATAAAATGATGATGGAATATGGTTAAGTTTCAATTTATCATTGCATAGAATTTCTGTTATTCAGGCTTTTCTTAGAAAAGAGGGTTCTTAGTACTTAACATTTTCTTGAACATCTTTAAAAATGATCAGTAACTGGAGATAATGGAGAGTTAACAGACTATTGAGAAAGAGTGGAAAGACGACAGAGGAAGCACTGCTTTAGCTCAACACCTCCTAAAAAGAAAGCCTGTGCACTGAAAAATCGTACATTGTTACATTGTAACACCCACAAAAATTTTCGAAAGCGCGCGCGAAATTTTTGTCGTTGTTTTTTTGTCGTTTTTTTAGTTTTTCGAAATTATCGTTTCCGTAGGACATGACGATGCCCCATAGGAATGAACATTCGGTAATTTTGGGAGAACCCCGTGAATCAGAGGTGTTTTGACTTGGGAGTTTGTCGTCTTCAATTTACGGGAAGAGAAAAAGAAAAAGAGAAATTGAATGTCATATAATTGATAAAAAATTGATTACTGAAAATATAAAATTATTAAAACGTATAAGTTTATTGTTAAAACAAACAAAGGAATTTCAGCGATTGTTTCGTCCGCGGACAATAAGCACGTGAATGGAACCTTGCAGGCTTTGTTGGAGGAATATTAAGTTTTTTTTTTAGTCTTCTCTTGGTCTCGATGTAGGGTAGTTGCTAACAAAAAAAAAATGGCGTTAGACAACAAGGAAGTCGCATTTTTTCAAGACAATGTCTTATAGAATGTGGAAGACTCGAAAATGAAGGAGTCTACATTGTGTCGCGTATCCAGTCTACGCCAAAGAATTTTAATCATTTGAATCTTAAATTTGATAATTAACCAAATGAAAACATAAGACAAGCCCTCGCTCTGAAATTAAGTCCTGTAGAACGTGGGAGAAAGTGAAATCGACCCAATGAATTTTTGTTTTCAAAGCCACGCCAGGACGTTAATACATAGGACGAATGTTACTTTCACGTATCCGGTAAAGTAGTAGTTATTTTGGGCCATGACCTTTATCATTGGAAACACTCTGCCGAGTTTTTTTTTTGTTTCGAACAGGTTTTGAAGACAGCCAGCCCCAATGCCAGCGCTTAGGATTTAGAAGGGCAGGAGTCAAAGAATGAAGCTCGAAGCAACTCGAAAACCAAATGTTGTGTTCAAAAATCTGGGAAAAATTACCTTTCGAAGAATTTCTACACAAATTCCATCGATGTTTGTCTGAAGAGAAATAAGAAAATTAGGTATATTTATCGGCGGTCCTACCACATACTAACCATATTAACCCGATCCTATAGAATACTCCCCCCCCCCCCCCCTTTTGACTTACCTTAATCCCCCGTCGGCTGACTTTACCTAAGTCAATAATGGTTGCTTTCGAGTACAACGTAACTTCTCATCAATGGCGAGAATTTAGGTTCCAAAACCTATCGAAGTAGATGTTATGATATGAAAGAGACATGATTAAGGTTATGAAGAATACCAAAGTTTAAAGTTTTAACACTTACTCGGAGAGTAGTTAAGAAAGTAGAATTTAGCTCCGTTATTGGGATGTCTTAAGAATTAAAAGAAATTTTGAAAGATAACATAAATTTGAATGAACTATTTAATAGATATAGAAATGATGACTTGAAGATAAGTAGATGTTTATATCGATAGGATACTTAGCTTAAAGAAAATTCTAACATTTGTGTTTTTTTTTTTTCGAATGGAACTGTGCCAAAAGGTCGATTCAGACCTCCTTGTACATACATAGATCCCGAACTTGTATATATCGAAGACCAGGTAGTATGTAGTACTTTAAGACTATACAATTAAGGATAAAACCCTACCTACAAAAGATACATATAAAGTCTAGCATCGAGAGTGACAGAGAGGAAAAGAAAGTGTTAAAAAATGTCAGTTGAGAAAACTCAAAATCCGAACAAACGATTTATAGAAATGTATGTGAAAAATTAATGAATAAGAATCAAAAAGAATAAAGCACAGTTTTGAAATTCGAAGACTTAGCGTTTAGCGTATTCTATTCCTTTACTTAATGATTAATCGTATTTTATGAATTCTTAAAGGTCAGTTTTAAAAGTCTGTGCTTGGTATAACACTTTGTTTTCTAAAGTAAAAACACAAGTTTAATGTACTGTAAGTTGTCCGTAGAACCGGAGCGTTACAACATCATCATACAAAGGCATTGTTAATCATATTTCTACCAATAATAAGCCCTAAATTATGACTTCTTATGATGATGTAACAATGCATGAATTTTCAGTTCACAGGCTTTCTTTCTAGGAGGTATTGTTTAGCTCCGTGCTGTATTGTGTAAGTAAATAGAAGAATCGGCGACCGCTAGACTAAACAAAGTAATGAATGGCCAAGTTTTGCTTCAACACATCGAGAGTGGAGAGGAAATTGCAACAACATCAAGTGTACATCTGAAGTAAGATTACAAGATTAAGAAATTATTTAGACTAGCAGTGGCATCCTTGGAGAGGTCCATCCATTGTGAGCCTGTAAAAATTTTTTCTTTGAATTTTCATTAAGAATTTTTACTGTATGTATTCTAAGCATTTTCATTTGTTTATTTTTAAGAATTTGCAAAATTTAATTTAATTTTTGAGACTGTTCTGTTTACCTACAAGTGTAATTTTCCCGGGCAACGCCGGGTATCTTTGCTAGTAGACAATATACAAGGAGACTGGTGTAGGCCTTGGGGCCCCTGGCGGCCTGAAATACAATTGAAGCTATAAAATTTGAACAGAAAGGCCTGTGGTCCTGAAATTTTGTTTAATCATTGTGTGGTATTTAAAAATTTAGCTAATCTATATTAAAAATTCTGTAAGTCTCTTGGCAGAGGCCTTGCGGCCTCAATCTCAAATTAAGCTATAAATTTTAAACCAGAAGTCCAGAAACCTGAAATTTTTTATATTTATAATGTGTTACTTAAAAATTTAGCTATTGCACACTAAGAATTGATATAGTCCTCTGAGGCCTTGGCAGGGGCCGCGAGGCTCTAAACACAAATCTAGCTATAACTTTTGTACGAAAAGGCCTAGGAACCTGAAATTTTGTATTTGTGCCCCTCCACATATTATAGCAACGAGCCGCTACTACTCGTAACATTTTGATGCTAAAACCCTTTTACAATGGATAACGATGCCTTAACTAATTTTTATTTCTATCTCACACTGGTTTCGTGCATCGTACGGGAAGAACGGGGTGCATTTTTCTTTCAGCAGCGCTGTACAGTTGATTCTTTTGATCCATTTGTCTTCTCCGTTTGATACTGTAACTTTTGTTACACTATTCTTCCCTGTTAAATAATAAAACCCTTTTCTTTACACTGTTCTATTATTCTGGCATAAGCGTAACCAGCGTAGGAAAGCGCTACATGTCACGTGCCGTAGCAGTGGAAGACAATAAACTAACGAACACAAGAAATGAGGGGGGGGGGAAATTAAATTTAATTCCGACTTCGAATTAAAGTACTAAAGAGCGGGTCCCGGCGCACTCTTTGAGAATCCAAAATTTAAGCATGGATAGTTACAGTCATGTACAAGGAATTTAATTGTCCTTCATACGTAATTCACATAACTTTTACACAACTATAGTGTACAATAAAGGTGTACGTAGTACCCAGTTCACGTTAACTAAAACAAGCGTTAACACAACACAACTTAGTACGGGAATGGCTTCTACTGAAGTTTAAAGTTCCATCCCCTAATGCGCAATAGCATTAGTAATTAACAGTCTGGATTAGGAGCAATGGGTCGTACATCAACATTGCTATTCAATCCGCCTAAC
>JAHWFO010028549.1:23344-35638 GCA_023313115.1 Rhysida immarginata | reverse complement strand
GATAATGGTTAACAGTTTAGTAGCACGTGCCCTAATGGTGCCCTATGACATGATATGGTACCATTGGAAGTTTCAATTCTAACACATGGCATGTAATATATCAAACGACTCGTAACAACATGTAATGAGCGAATATCATGAGAAAATAATGATAATTGTTATTGGTTTAGTAGCACGTGCCCTAATGGTGCCCTATGAAACCATTGGAACTTTCAATGCTAAGATATGGCATGTAATATATCAAACGACTCGTAACAACATGTAATGAGTGAATATCATGAGAAAATAATGATAATGGTTATTGGTTTACTAGCACGTGCCCTAATATTGCCCTATGAAACCATATGGTACCATTGGAACTTTCAATGCTAAGATATGGCATGTAATATATCAAACGACTCGTAATAGCGTGCCATGAGTGAATATCACGTGTAAATAATGATCATAGTTATTGGTTTAGTAGCACGTGCCCTAATGGTGCCCTATGATACCATATGGTAACCTTGGAACTTTCAATGCTAAGATATGGCATGTAATATATCAAACGACTCGTAACAACGTGCCATGAGTGACTATCACGAGAAAATAATGATAATGGTTAACAGTTTAGTAGCACGTGCCCTAATGGTGCCCTATGGCATGATATGGTACCATTGGAACTTTCAATTCTAAAACATGGCATGTAATATATCAAACCTCTCGTAACAACATGTAACGAGTAAATATCATGAGAAAATAATGATAATGGTTATTGGTTTACTAGCACGTGCCCTAATAGTGCCCTATGAAACCATATGGTACCATTGGAACTTTCAATGCTAAGATATGGCATGTAATATATCAAACGACTCATAACAAGGTGCCATGAGTGAATATCACGAGAAAATAATGATAATGGTTATTGGTTTAATAGCACGTGCCCTAATGTTGCCATATGATACCATATTGTACCATTGGAAATTTTAATGCTAAGATATGGCATGTAATATATCAAACAACTCGTTACAATGTGCCATGAGTGAATATCACGTGTAAATAATGATAATTGTATTGGCTTAGTAGCACGTGCCTTAAAGGTGCCATATGATACCATATGGCACCATTGGAACTTTAAATGTTAACATATGGCATGTAATATATCAAACAACTCGTAACAGCGTGCCATGAGTGAATATAACGAGTAAATAATGATAGTGGCAATTGGTTTTGTAGCACGTGCCCTAATGGTACAATACAGAATTTATAGAACTTTTAATGCTAAGATATGGCGTGTAATATATCAACCAACTCCTTACGCGTTATTAGATCTTTTGTTATCCATAGCTTATTTGAATCAAGAGTATAGTACTCTTAGGCTTAATAGTATCTGAAACTCATCACTAATTAATTTAATAGTAGTTAATCGTTTGCTTCAATAAGACTTTAGTAATTTAATATGAAAATCTAATAGATGCTTACACATAACGCTTCAGCAATTGAGGCTCACTTCGTTTAACATTATGTGAGAATTCTGACAAATTAAAGAACTTTTATTTTTTTAAGTGTATGAGGAATAACTTCACTCTCCATTTACCTTTCATTCTTCAAGTTTATTCTTTTAAATTCTCTCTATACGTTAGGCTATTTAAATAGTAATTTACAATTTAGTTTTCATATTTATTTATTTACTCCCAAGTGTTTTAAAATGTTGGTTAATTCTATATATCCATGTACGATGCTATAACAAGAAAATGTGCTCCCTTTATCCGCTTTGGCGGTAAAATCATTCTTGTTACTTATCGAATCAATTTCTTCACTCAACTTTTCAACATTAGAAGGCTTAATAGCTGTTCTATAAAATACAACGTGAATTTTTCAACTTTTAATAGAAAACCAGAAGATATGATTTCTTTATTGGAATTCGACTTCAAATTACCGAACAGTCATATCTAGTGACATGAAATAATTGTCACGGAGGCTTTGTCAGGTCGAGTGGACTTATTCATATTCCTCTCCCTGAATAGTGAGCCCAGATTGGAATCCATCATCATGTGATTGTTCAAATTCCATGCATTAGCGATCACTCTGATTGACCCGCCAAAAATTAATCACCTTTCAAGGTGATGTGACTAGATCATTTTGCATCATCTCCTAAAAAACTAGTTTACATCTCGTTTTGAGTTTCGAATTCTTCTTCCTTTTCGTGTGTGCGAGAGAGAAGAGACGAGACTTGCACATTTTCCGTTCTCCACATCATGGACAACACGTCAAAGAAACAGTCGACTTATTTAGAGTGAAAACCTTTTTCACAGAATTTATCTATTGATGCAGTCTTAACAACCAAAAAAATGAATAAAGAAATATTATTAGATATTGTTATTATATATCTTAGAAAAATTGAAAGCTAGATCTCATCATCGCGGAGCCTACAGCGGACCACCTCCCTCCAAGTCTTCACGTCGAAGCCAGATGATGACCAGGACAATGGGTATTATGCATTTGCTTGCTCCTCTTTAGCCTTGCGTTGGTCATCATTATTAATTATATTAATATGTCTATTATCAAATAATTAATGATTTCTATTTGAAAATAATATTCAAGTTCCTAAAGAAATTCATAAAAGAAATTAATTCATTCTTGGAAGTTTAAATCTTTTTTAAAAACCTTATAATTAAATTGAAAGAATAATGATCTACTGTCAAGAACACTTACTTAATTGTCAATTGAAATACAGTCTCCATTGATTTAAATTCTATATAATTCCTTTTGATTAAAAAACCTTTAAATCTCCTTTAGATATCTATATAATTGAAATTAAAGGAATAATAATTATAATGAACCAATATTAATTGAAATTGTTTAATTCCTACCTGAGATTTCATCTGATTCAATATAAATTCTTTCTAATACTTTTTAATTAAACTTTTTATTACCTTTTTATACATTTATACCATTTTGTACATTTGCTTATTAACTTGTTTACATTGTTAATAAATGTTTATTTTTGATAATTGGTGTCCATCTTATCAAAGAAAAACAAATTAAAAAGCCTCAATGCTAACTTACATAGAGCCGAACCATCCACTCGTACCCTATCCGAGAAACACGGAAGGAAGGTGTGCTCAGGGACCTCAAAAATTGGCTTTAACTGAATTTTATCGATATTTTCTAAATTTTAATAAATAATAAGGTCCTGGGTCCTCTCAGTTATATGACATGCTATTATATTGGTATTCTTTACAGTCACTGTTTTGCACGTGAATTTGACTTGAAAGGGTCCACAAAAAACTCTGAAAAGTTGATACGGCCGAGCTAAGACCTAAGAGTCCCTACCTAGAGCTTTAGTAGGGCATAGAGTCCCTATATAAAGCAAGCAAAGCTATGCAAAAATTAATAGTTTATACAGGATTTAACATGTTGCTTCTTTTTATTAGATTATTATCATTGTGCCGTACATATATACTGAATTAAAATTTGTTTTGTCTTTAAATTGTGATGTCATATCATAATCATTTAACTGTATTAATAACATTAGTTTATTCTTATAAAAGAAAAGGAGTGGTATGATAATCATTAAATTAAGTAAATTAAATACAATTTTTTTTAATAAAATGATAAACAAAATAAAATACAATTAATTAATTTCTTGTAATAGGTTTATATACAGAAATACATTTATACATACATTAAAAATAAATTAATCCGCCCCCCCCCCCTCAATAGGGTAAGGCAAGTAGCAGATCCTGCAGTCATCTATTTTTACCCCTTTATCTGCACTTTTTACTTCTCCCAAGCTTTTAATCAAAAAATTAATTTTCTAGAACGTAATTTGTAGAAAACGTAAAAAAGCTCGTATTTTCTTTCCTTTCTCATCATTTCCGAACGTAAGATATAATCACCTGCCACATGTTCCCATAGTTCTAAGAACCAAGTGACTGCCACCCCCGCAAATCTGACCCACTGGAACAATTTGGCCTAAATTTCATAGTAATGTACATCTTGTCTAGAGGAATCTGAATACTGAATTTCACGCCTTTACGTACCTAAATACCACACAGATATATTGCCCTCCCTGAGTCCCACCCCCGTAATTCCGACCCCAGTGCACCAATCAAAATCAAACTAAATTGTGCAGATGGACATGCCCATATACTATAGTAAGCTACACTCCGAATTTCAACCTTCTACCTCAAAAATATAGAAATTATGAAGGAGACGGACTGGCATTATAAAATGGTAAAATTTTAAAGATGCATTCAAACTCTCTTCATGGATTTTCAAGTTTCATCGAAGCGGATAAAATTGATACGAACACGAATTTAAATGACGAACGCAGATTGCGGCAGTCTAGTAGTTCCAATTCTGACTTTCTTTTCATAAGCGGCTCCTTTTCATTTGCAATAATGAAGTAAACATCTCTCCTTTTTATTATTTTTACAAATAATCTGTTGGCATTTTCACAATGAATAGCCACGAAAGGCATTTTTCATTATCAATAGCAAGGAATATGCACCTTTTGATGCCGGCAGAAAATTAGAGCATAATTCAAGCTCCATTCTTCCACTACTTAACAAGAAATTAAGTCTCTCGAGGAAGGTATAGGAAAGTAGTGGAAGCCCTGAGTTCATCTTTTTTTTTATTCCTTCATCTGCACTTTTTAACCCCCCATTTTTTAAGATCAAAAATTGATTTTCTCGAACCTTGTATTTAGAAAATATAAAAGAACCCTATCTTCTTTCCTTTCTCATCATTTTCGATCGAGTGATATATGACACTCCATATGTTGCCATAGTTCTAAAGACCAAATGATTGCCACCCCCATAACTCCGACTCCATTGGGACAATTTGGCCCAAACTTTACAGTAATATTGATCTTGCTTAGAAGAACCTGCATACAGAATTTCACTCCTTTATATGCATAAATACGCGTCCCTTTTTGGTCCCCTCTAATTTCCGACCCCGAAACTCCGACCCCAGTGGGTCAATCAAAACCAAACTAAATAGTGAAGGTTCCCATGCCCATAGTAAGCTACATTCCGAATTTCAACCTTCTATCTCAAAAAATGCGAAAATTATGAAGGGGACGGATGGACGGACGGACAGACAGACGGACATTGTGAAACCAATAAGTAGCTCCATTCTTCCACTACTTAATAATATAGATTATGAGCACTTGAGCAATCGTGCGTCGACAAAGCGATTTCACGTGCGCGCGCCGATGTCAGTAATGCTTAAAAGATGAACAGAAAGTAACAATGTATTCCTTCTTGACAAATCGATTGTTATATGACATGCCAGTATCTTGATATTCTTTACACTCACTGTTTTAGCACGTGAATTCGACTTGAAGGGGTCCACGAAAAATTCTGAAAAGTTGATAGGGCCGAGCTAAGACTTTGATGGTCATATTTCTGAAAACAGAATTTGAAAAACTTAATCCGTTTTCAAGTTATCGTGCAAACGGCGGAGGGCCGGATAAACGTACAGGCCAAGGGCGCATTCTTATAAGTAGCTTTTATACTAAAGCTCCTAATAAATCGTGTTTGTCTTCTATATTGTATTTTAATAAATCTTATGTATTGTGTAGATTTTGATTGCTTCCATAATATCGATTATATTTTTGTTACGAAGATTTATAATAATGATGAATGATGTAATATACCGCTACTATTAGAATTGGTATTTACTCTTCTTCTCAGATCATGCAATATTTGAACATTTGTGATTGTGGTGACATCTTTCATGCGGAGATTTTAAAATTTGTTGCTGATATCATTAATGGAAAGATTGAGTCCTTTTTGTTTGGCTTACTTAAACTTTAATTGTAATACACGGTTTAGAAATCGAGAATTGTTTTATATTCCTTGCTTTAATTTTAATTTATTATTCAAAATTTTATCTTGTTTTAATCAACTGCATAATGCTAAGAGTAATTTGGATTGTTTTTTATAATATTGTCTTTTATATAATTATTTAATTTTATCAATAACTTCATTAATATATACTTATTGTTTTTTTTTGTTTTGTTTTTTTTTTTGTTTTGATTTGTCTTTTTGTCTTTGTTCTCGGTGCCTCGGTGGGGATTCCTGTGTGGCTCCGAGCTACCTTTATCCTTATCTTTGGTAGCAATCAATCAATCAATCAATCAATATTAAAACACGTCCGGAGAAATATACTTACAAGGGAATCCCTCGAACATGTATGTCACAGATTTCCACTAAATTGAAATATGTTACTCATCTGAAGCTACTATAGATGCTTGCAAAATAAAGTGCAAAATTTTGTTTCTTTCAAAATAAACCGCGAAAAGGAAAAAATTTGAGCACACATAGCCATACAAGGACTCCATTGTCAAAGCGAGCTGTTTGTATTAATGCGCTTAATGGAACTTCTTTCTTCAACTACTCAGCAATAAGCACGAATCCACTTCACATGAAATCAATAGAAGTAGACACCAGCAGACGACAATTGAATGGCTTCTCAAGTTTCTAAACAAAGTTAGTTTTTAAAAATGGATTATTACAATTAGCTAATTGCCTTCCAGTATAAAATGTGTATAGTAATTAATAACCATTTCCTTAATTTATTATTTCATTTTATTAAATAATCCGGTAATCAAACACCGTGTGGCTATGGGCAACGTCGAGTAATACGTTGCGTTGGTGAGGGGGTATGTTTCGCGCTGCTTTATAATTTGGCAAAATAAAAATAGTATTCATGGATGCTTACCTCATCTTATAAATTATTTAGAGACGAATAATTGTACAGCAAAATTAAGGTTTTATGTTTTATAACAGTGCTCTAACTGCAATTCTTTGGCGACCGCCGCTAACGATTTTGCTTCCACTCTTACCACCATATTTGTTGAACTCAGCACTTCCGGAGCGCTCCGCTGCCGCGCAATGCTATCACTGCCGCTGTGTGCTTGCGTACAAAAAAGTGCACTAATGGGCTATGTGGGATTCCCTTGTTAGTAAAAATGTTTAAATGATATAAATAAATGAAATAATCGACCATTTCCACGAGGTCTTATGGATGAAATTAATGTATCCCCTAGCAACACCTCTGTTATAGGAGGCGTGTCCCTAATCGCTTAAAAGCCCTAAAGATCTCCAAGCCCTACTAACATGCAGCGCCGCCAGAAGCGCCAGATTGTAAACTAGCTTCAATTATTTAGCCAAATAAATAGCGAACATTTGAACACCTTTATATCTCCATCGTGGTACAGACCAAGCGTGCATACTTATAAGTACCTCTTTGCTAAAGCTCCTATAAAAAAAAAAGAGTTGGCGCTTATAACAAGAAATTAAATCACCCTCCCCCGAGTAGGGTAAGGCAAATAGCAGATCCTGCAGTCATCTATTTTTACCCCTTTATCTGCACTTTTTAGCTTCGCCCAATTGATTTTCTCGAACCTAGTATGTTGAAAATGCAAAAAAGTTCGTATCTTCGATGATGAATCGACAAATCGTGTTCACGTCAGCAATGCAGATAAACGTACAGACCATGCGTGTATGCTTATAAATAGCTTTTTGCTAAAGCTCCTAATAAAAGCCAGTGAGATTTTACACGATTAAAAGAAAGTGAAAACCTCTAATCCACAAAGACTAACTAGAAAAGAAATATCGGCTATGCATGTATTTCGGAGCTCAAATAACAAAGATTATAGAGTGTAGTTGTATAATGACAGATTTGGTTAGTTGAGAATGAAGAAAGGCAGACTATAATTATTAGTCTTTTTCGTATGGTGTTCACCTGTTTTTCAAAATGATTAATATTCCATGCTTGTTCAAGAACTTAGTTCCCCCTACTCTCAATAAATGACGTCATCTATTTTTAAAATCAACAATTTTGATCTATATAACATTTTTATGACTTTTATTTCATTAATAATAATTTCTTTATGGTCTCCAGGAAATTAGTCATTATACGTCTTTTTCTCGCTAATTAAAACATTAAAATATACGTAAATTCAATATTTCACTATCTGTAACACAATTAAATTTGTTATCATATGTGATTCATGCTTATTTTCAGGAATTTTGCAGAAAAAGCACTGATTAGCAAAGGTTCGTGAATTCGAACATGTTTTCCATGCAAATTTGAATCTAGTGAAAGTGTTACACAATCTGTACAGTGACTCATGATAAAATGGGTGCATTTTATTCCGGGAAAATAACATGTTGAGGAAAAACATTAAATAAACCTTAACGAACATAAAATAAATAAATTCACTGGAATTGAAAAATGAACACCTGTAGAGGAACATCAAGGAAAACAACACTCTTGTGTGTTTTTTGCGTGCAAAACTACCAAAAACTTGATTTTAGTTGAATTCCTTTCTCTTTCTGAGAACTATAGTTCGGCGCAAGATAGAGCAACATTCAAAGAAAACAACATTCATAGAAGGAGTGATGTCACATTGCTGATTTTACATATTTAGAAGTTAAATAGGAACATTAGCATATGATCAAATTTTAAAGATTGTGGAGTAACCCACTTCCAGTGCAGGGGGGGGATAAAGGAGCCTGCTTGAGCATTATGAAACCAATATCAGCGTTTGTTTAGGCTGTCCAGTACTGCTAAAGATCGTGAAGCATGTCTGAAAGTCGTCGCCCTTCACTATTTGTGCAACTGACGAAGTTAGAGTGGAGTCGCAGAATAGGCGTTTGAGAGACAGGATGGTATTTTCGTAAATTGCGCAGATAGTTGGACAGAAGATTCCTCAGAGTTATTGGACAGAATTCCTGCAGTGTATGGATGTTGGAGGCGGTTGGAAGAGGAAGAATTATTCACCAGGAGACCTGATTCAGGACAGCTAGAACTTTCGGATGAATGTGAGGATCGCCGCTATAGCAGACCGAACAGTCTACTCAAATCAGAGTCACAGTCAGACTACATGTGTCATCTCAGACCATCCGGAATCATCTCCTGGATATAGAACCGCAGTCATTGGTTCCTTTGGCGAGACTGCCACTTACACCATGTCAGCAATGCCAAGAATGGTGGCCAATGAATGGAGGTCGAATGTGTGCAATGATGGATGTCGTTTCTGTCTGGCTTGAGTGACAGTCTAAGATCAGGTGAGACGCGCATTCCATCGCGTTCATTCTTGGAATAATGGTGTGGGATGCTGTAACGTTCAACAGTCGATCACGTCTGGGGTTTATGGAAAGGACATTGAATACAGTAATCTAGACATCATCCAACCCGTCCTGATCCCTTTTCTGAACGACATGTGAGATGTGCTGTTCCAGCAAGACAGTGCCCATCAACATGCAGCTTGTGTAATAATCATGCTCTACAGCGGATCCGTCAACTTCCCTGGCCAGAACGCTCGTCAGACATTTTTCCAATCGAGCATGTTTGATACTGGATTGGACGATCTTTCATAAGTATATCCGCACCCATGAACCTCCTATGACTCTCACCCAGTTAGGCCTACATGTGAAACGAGCATGGAATAACATTCCTCAAAATGATATACGTTATCTGTATGATCGAATGCATGCCAGTTTTGCATCGCAGCAACGAGGTGGGGGGAAGTTGTAGACAGTACTAATGTTCGGGCTTAAATAAAATGTCACCCTCTACAAGGTTGTACTTGTGATGATAGTGTTGTTTCATTCGTAGGACTCTGAACCTAAAATCTCAGCAGTGTGGTATCATCTCTTCTAGGTGTTCATTTTTTATTTGCAATCTAAAATTTCACTTCCCTTGTTGCTTCTAAAGTTCAGGACAGGTTAACCTTGCAGTGAAGTAACAAGTACAGTCAACGAGAAGGACATGTGCATGCGCGCCTGAAATACAGTATATTCCTAGCATTTTTTAAAAATAATTATATAGTAAATATCACGAATAAAATCATTTGCTCTTCATATTTTACAAACTTAATACACAACTTTCCAGGCCTTTTCATACTTTTTATTTAATAATGGATGCGTAGACACCTTTTCGGAACTATATTTTATCGTTCCCACGCTGTCGCTGTTCAAGCCACCACTTTCAACAAGGCAAATGAAGCAATTAGTTTATAAATGTTTACGTAAGATTGCGTGAACACTATCCAAATAATTCTATAGCAAGCAGTTGTCCTGTCTTTAGAATAAAATTTTCTTATTGCCTACCCATTTTTCCTTATTGATACCGCCCATTGATAAAATGATCTCGCAACTGTACTTGTTCCTTCATTGCAAGATTTTCCTGTCCACTCAGCGGGCGGCAGGAGAGAGGAGAAGAAAAGTGCCGCTTTGCCGGTCCAGTGGGAACTAAATATTTAGAACGCCATAGGTGGAGGTCTATTCGTCTTCCGACGAAATCGTCATAACTTCAGTAGAGATTGATATTACGCCTGGTTGTTCTTCACTACCATACAGAGACGCTTTGATGAGATGAAGCGACTCCGAAATGCTGATGGGCTAATATGTTCCACTCCAAAAGGAGAAAGGGATTCAAGTCAAGCGGACACCACCTTTCTCCAAATGACTCTGGGTAGGATTTCGATCCTTTGATACCGCATCACACACAATTTTTTTATTAAAGAACGAAACAGGAACGACTAGGTTCAGCTTATACGACTAGATTCAGCATACTTCTATCACACATTAAAGATCCTGCATACCCGATTACCTTCCACTTATGAAGGCGCTGAAGAAACCAAAATCCGTAGTGCAGCACCCGCCATTGAAATTATTTACAAAACTAAATACCATAAATTAAAAATAATAATAAAAAAAATATGTAATTTTGTTATTCACTTGCTTCATCACTTGAAGACTTTTCCTCCTCTTCTTCCTCCCATGTTATTAGAAACACAACTTTTTTTTTAATCCTTTAACAATAGATTCATTGGAAATACCATTCCATGCAATATTGATCCCATTCACCTAATTGTGGAACGACAGTTTTATCATTCAACAACCATTTTATATACCGTGTGTTTCAAAAGTTCCCGAACGCAGGAAATGACTTTCCCTCCATAACGCAATGTTGTGCAGGTATGCTGAAGGGCTGCTAGACAGGAGCCACTGTCTCTCAACCTCTTTTTGAAGTGAAAACTTCTATAGGCGCACCACATACAAAATTTTGCTGGAGAGTGAAAGTGTCTGATCCGTCACGCTCGGAAGTGAAACGTTTTCCGGTAAAACTCGGGAAAACTCGGATTTCTTTATTTTAGTCGTAGGAAGTTTATTAATTATTAAGATAACTTGAAAACGAATTAACTTTACCACACTCAGTTTTCATCAATCCATTAATATGGGACAGAGCACGAACAAGATCGAACGTGAGATACCATGAACAGGTACGCGCTCTAATAGCACGTGCTCTAATCGTACAATTATGATACATCCTTAAAAATTTACTATAACCAGATATGGCAGGTAGTATATCAAACAATTCGTCACGACGTTCATGAATGAATATATAAGAGTAACTAGTGATAGCAGACATTGGTCTAATGACAAGTGTACGTGTAAGGATCTCATAAATGAATATAACGCGTAAATAATGATGCAGGGAATTGTTTAGTAGAACGTGCCCTAATGATACCATATGGTATCCTATGTTACTGTTGTTACTTATAATGCGTACATATGGCATGTAATATATCAAACAGCTCGTAACAACCTGTCATGACTGAATGTAACGAGTAAATAATGATACTGGGAATTAGTTTAGTAGCACGTGCCCTAATGTTACCATATGGCACCCTGTGTTACTGTTGTTACATTTAAGGCGTAGATATGGCATGTAATATATCAAACAACTCATAACAACGTGTCATGACTGAATATAACAAGTAAATAATGAAGTTGGAATTGGTTTAGTAGCACGTGCGCTAATGATACAATATGGCACCCTATGGTACTGTTGTTACATTTAATGCTAAGATATGGCATATTATATATCAAACAACACGTAACAACATGTCATGAGTGAATATAACGAGTAATTAGTGATACTCGATATTTGTTGAATAGTACGTGTTGGAATCGTATTATTAAAAGTTTCATTACAGTATCATTGGGCTTTTCAATGCAAATATATTGTATGTAATCTAGCAGTGATCTACTAGATGGTTTTGAAAAGGATGTAGTGAAATACCTAGCGGTTCTGCACCTTAAAATAAACACAAGTTTCCTCTTTCGTTCTGTCGAAATTGCTTTCCTTAAATTAGTACACAGCTCGTGAAATTTGGTTAAACTCTGCCCATAACGTAAATAAAAGCACATGAAAAAAAACTAAACACTACCACGCAGAGCCGTACCCAGAAATTTTTTCGGGGGGGGGCTGAGGGGGGCTGTCCCAATCCTG
>JAHWFO010028549.1:0-23244 GCA_023313115.1 Rhysida immarginata | reverse complement strand
CCCCCCCCCCCCCCCCCCCCCTGGGTACGCCCCTGCTACCACGTGTTCCATTAATAGGTTTCTGCGAAATACCTGTCCACTAAATTCGACCATTCTCACAGCCTATTGAAAGATTCGTATTTACTAGACCTCAGAATTGAACTTGTCAACAAATTAGGGAAGACGTGCAAGTGGATAAATGATCGAGAGATACAGTATTAAAGTCTCTTTAAACCAGTTTTTATTTCTTATTGGCTGGATTGCTTTTTGCGGTACGACGCACATTCATACTAGCGAGTGTTCAACGAACTGTATGATTTACTAACGTCATTCATGCGCTTTTGTTTACTTTATGGGCGGAGTTTAACCAAACTTCACGAGCTGTTTACTCATTCAAGAAATGCAATTTCGACAAAACGTATGAGAAAACTTGTGTTTATTTTAAGGAGCAGAAATCGCTAGATATCTCACGACATCCTTTTCAAAAGCACCCTGCAGAAGTAAAGATCTAATGAGAAAACAAATGAAAATAAATGGTTTTATACTATATAATATTAATTTATGGCTTGTTCCTTATTCGTCCAAGTAATTACACCCATAATAATATACTGTATATCATTCACCTACACATTACTTAGAATCGATTACAGTCGCCATAAAGGTTTTCACTTCGGTCGTGTGATCTTAAGCACACTCATTTTTTTTCAAATAATGGATGCTTCCAGTCATTACGACTCCCGCTATTTATTTTACATAAATGCAAATACGCGAATATGAGAATGAAATAAAAGGTTAAAGTAAAAAATACTAGAAGTTTTATTTATAAAACCTACAGTACACGGTATTAAGCTTATCCCAGTACTGTAACAGTTTAAAAAGCGATTATTGTGTGAAAACAAACAAATGAAATACAGTATGCAAGAACGAACAGAGATGGTTCTCCTTTGCACGAGAGGGAATTTGACGTTGCACAATGCCACTGACGAATTCCATGCCCGACATCCTGACCGCCCGAAGCCTTCAACCAGTACTCTTTGCCACTATATAAAACTGATTTTATGTAATTTATTTCAGCTCATGGTTTATTTTAGTGGTTGGCCGAACATTACTCCTGCTGTCATAGGTTAGGCTTTCCCTACATACAGAAGGGGCAGTTCGGGAACTTTTGAAACACACGGTTTAGCAGTCTCAGACAATTCTTAAAAAGCTTGTTTGCAGAGATATCTAATACCTGCAGTGGCCGGTCATCCCTCCTGGGATTATAACGAAAAAGAGACCATTCGCTAAAAAAACGAAATGGCGCCTATAAAAAATTATTTTCCTTCGCTTGCGAATTTAACCCGAGATCGCTTTTTTCTATCACTTTTCTGAAAAAAATCTCGGCATGTATTCGCGTAAATACGATATATATAGTACATATATTATAAATTGAATTAACCTAGAAAAGAGTGGATATAATTAATGCTTCTTTTTATATCTTGCAATCTCCATGATTGGCATAATAAAATAATACCAATGTACCGGTGCGAAGCTTTCGCACTGCAATATTTGATTATTGAAGGGGGTTAAAATGCGTATGGTTTTAAGACACTGTGTGCATAGAGTAACTGTTTCGGCGATGACGACGAAATCAAGTTCTCGCTACAACTCCCCCCCCCCTGCTCCCTCGCTATCTCCGCTTTGTTTACTACTTTCTGGAGTCAGGTCCACTATACAGCAACGGGGAAGCTGATATCCACTAACATTTTTCTTTTCGTTTTACTTTTAATTAGCTGCAATTTTTAATGAAACAACGTGTTTTAACGAAATATTAGTGTACAACAATGTTCCACAACAAATAAAAGAGACTGACGCTACTTTGAACGTGTTCAAGCATATGCGACAACGACGATGCGTGTTTTCAATCTATTAACTATCCTTATTGCTGTTGCCGTATGTACAAGTTGCAACAATAAAGTTGCGCGCGCCTATATATTCTCCTGTTTGAACCGCACGCAGTCATTAGTTTACGTTCCAATATTAAACATGGAACAAGGGCAAACATTACGTTCTGTTTTAAACTTGGAAAAACCGCTACGGAAATTTACAAGTTGATAAAGCAAGTGTATGGTGATGATGCACTGTCTCGTGCACGTGTTTTTGAATACTTCGCTAGATTTCGTGATGGAGGGAAGAGCTGAAAGACGACGAACGAAAACTGTTTGAACACGGGAAACGATCGAGAAGGTGAGAGAACGTTGTTAAGTGATCGGCAAATGAACCTGAAAGTGCTGGAAAAAGTATTAATTAACCAAGAAACAATTCGCCTAATATTGACAAAAGATCTGGGCAAAAGGAAACTGCGTACTCGGTTTGTGCCACATTTCCTAACAGATGCTTGGACGGACTTCATCGCGGCCGTAAATGTCAACCCGAAATTTCTGGATTTAATTGTGACAGGGGACGAAACCTGGTGCTATCAAAATGACCTGAAAGAAAACGACACACCATGGAGTGGCGGTCCCCAATATCCCCGCGAAAACAGAAATTTCGGTTTGAAAAGTCAAGATCAAAAGTAATGTTCATTACTTTCTTTGACAGTACTGGCATTATCCATAAGGGAGTTTGTTCCGCCTGGACAAACATCAACAAGGAGTACTATAGGGAGATTTAGCGGCGTCTGATTACGAGAATATGGCCACTATTTCAGCAAAAGGGTGTTGCTTCTTACTGTACGATAATGCCAGAATGCACACAGAAGTGCGTGTCAAGGAATTCTTAGCCAGTAAAGGAATTCTTAGCTCCACGGAATTGTGGAGCTTTATCACCCTCCCTATTCCCCCAGGTTTATTTTCCTCTTCCCAAAGGTGAAAACAATTCTAAAACGACACATATTTGAGAATATAGAAGACATCAAAAAAGAACGTTGCAAACAAAAAATTTAAAGCATGTTTCCAACACTTGTTTGAACGCTGCAATTAGTGTGTAGCCTTAGAAGGTAACTACGAGGGGCGTTCAAATTTGACCCGGACTTTATTTTTTATAAAATCAGGAAACTACAAAAAACACGATCACACACAAGTTATTTTTCAAAGAACTCTCCTTGCTTCTCTACATATTTTTTTCGGCGTTCAGGGAGCATCTGGATACCGGTTTTATAGAAATCTTCAGGCTGATGTCGGAACCACGTCAGGACAGCCCTTTTCACTTCCTCATTGGAGCCGAACCTCTGCCTCCCAAGAACTCTTTCAATAGTCGCAAGGGGAGAGATCCGGACTGTATGGAGAATGTGGTACGATGTCCCATTTGAGTTCCATCAGTGTGTCCATAGTCAGTTTGGCTGTGTGTGGTCTGGCATTGTCTTGCAGAAAACAAAAACCGTTGGTAAGGAGTCCTAGTCGCTTTTTCCTTAGTGCCGGCTTCAGGGACGTCCTTAAAATGTCACGGTAGTAGGGTGCATTTATAGTTCAACCTACTTTCAGAAAATCGACATGAATGGTACCCTTAATGCCCCAGAATACAGTCGCCATCACTTTCGTTGCCGACGATGTTATCTTGGGTCGTGGTGAGTCAGTGTGTCGCCACTCCATGCTCGCACGCTTGCTTTCAGGAGTATGGTGATGAATCCATGTCTCGTCAGTGGTCACAACACGCCTTTGGAAGCTGTCATCGTCCCTGTCATATCGCTGCAGCATCTTGGAACAGATTTCCGCCTGGGTGGTTTTGTGATCTCGGAGAGTTGCTTAGGGACCCGTCTGGCACAGGTCTTGTTGAATTTTAGCTTATCGTGGATGATGGTCTCCACACTGCCAGTGCAGATGTTCAGTATTGAAGCCAATTCTCGGACATGAGTCCGCCTGTTGTCCTTTACCAGCTCATTTGTTCGTGTGATGATGCCATCATTATCAGCAGTTGCTTGCCTTGCCTTATGAGGTTCATTGCCGGTGGATTCTCACCCTCCTTCAAACTTTTGGCACCAAGCAAAGATGGATGATCGAGACAAACATGACTCAGTGGACTGTCTTTGAGGTCTCTAATGAATTTCAGATGCTTTCACACCTTCGTTGTGGAGAAATTGATGATTATTCGTTGTTATATTTTGGTCGACACATCGCTGTCCGCCTTTTTGTTTAAACAAAAAATCTGTTGTCATGGCAACCGGATGAGTGGTGCTGCATTTGCATGACGAGCGGTAATTTCCATCCCAAGAATGAAAGTATAGATTTTTACGAAAATGAAATTTACACAAAATAAAGTCCAGGTCAAATTTGAATGGCCCTCGTACTTTGAAAAATATTAAACAGTTTTGCCAGATATATGTCTTGTATTTGTTAAATTGCTCCAATGTCGTTTATTAATTGTCTCACCTTATATGTCAGAAACCTGTTCAAAACCCTATCGTTTGATATCTCAATCTTTGTTGTGCGTTTTGTATGTCCATAGAAAGGAGTGTTTACATTATATAAAGGATTTCCGTGATAAATAAACAATGCTTTTGCATTCTACTAAAAGATTTTACATATCTAAAAACTGGTTCATTTCATTGTAAACTGTAATGAACACAACGAGAAAACGTCTTGGAATTCTTAAAAAAACTTAAAGAAAAATTAAAATTTACTTTCAAATACAGAACGATTATACCTATGCACATTTCCTACTAATTCTGTAAAAACGACAGGGAACTCTTTAGTAACACGTATATCTTTCAATACTTGTTCAACCTCTTAAAAAGTAAAGTCTGTGCATTTGAATTTCCCACTGCGCACTTGCTAAGATTGGCTTTCCAACTTAAAAAAAAATCCATGAGGTATAAGTCCATTTGGATTTAATGAATTTAGATATTCAATCAGATCAAAATGTTTGACAATTTTTCACTATCTGCAACTGCATTTAATAATATTGTACATTTAATTCTTTGCCTGTTTTTCCCAAACTACGAGGAGGTACCCAAAAGAAATCGCAATTGTGGTGTTGATTACCGACTTCTCCCGCTAGGTGAGTGTAGGCCAACACTTCCTCCGTCGTTATACCAAGCGCCTTGCTAGAGAAGCTTGTGCGCAGTCTCTGTGACCCCTTATATAAAGACTTTTTTGTTTGCGCGGCGTTTTTTGATGTTTGGGGTGTTGGTTAAACAGAATTCGTTTCTCCCAAACTCAACAGTGATAGCTGAGTAAGGGGGGTGGGTCAATTTTTTTTTGGTCAAAAAATGGCATACAGTGAGGGCTGTGTGAGCGGGCGCATTGTCCTGATGGAAGAACCAGTCCCAGACTGCCGCAAATCGGCACGTGTTTTTCACAAACTGTTGCGCAGACTTTTAAAAACTTCCCGGTAGAATGCTTGATTGACAGTCTGTTTGGGAGGAACGAATTCTGCATGCACAACACCCCTCACATCAAAGAAACGCCTCGCAAACAAAACAAGTCTTTACATAACGGCCCACAGAGACTGCGCACAAGCTTCCCTACCAACGCCGCTTGGCATAACGACGGAGGAAGTCTTGGCCTAAACTCACCTAGCGCCTGGCTATCAACAATACAATTCCGGTTTCTTTTGGGTACCCCCTCGTATTTGATAAATTCGGCCCAATTAGACAGCTACCATAAAAATCTTATATATGAAATTACCCAGTTCAGATATGTATGGTAAAGATAAGATAGTCATTTAAGGAAACTGTCAATATTATTTCCAGTATTGTCACCAATTTAAGGTAAACAAGAAATTAATCCCCCTGAGGAAATTAGCGGAAGCTCTTGAGTTCATCTACTATTTACTCTTTTTATCCGCACGTTTTAACCTCCATTTTTATTCAAATACTATTTAGAAAATGCCAAGGAGCTCTATTTTCTTTCTTTTCTCATCATATACGATCGAATGACATGTCTTTAATAGTTCTAAAGATCAAGTGACCGAATTTCACTCCGACCCCACTGATCCAAACTTCATAGTAATGTATTATTTAGAGGAACCTCCATATCGAATTTCACTCCTATGCACTGAGTAACCAATTTACGAGTGATTCGTATTATGTCAAAATCGCTTCAAATATGTCGTTATCTGGAATTCGTTTGGCACGGCAAGCGTAGGACGGGTCCTGCTTTTTCGCAGTTCCCACTGCATCACTCTCCTTTTCCTTGGAATTTCGTGGGTCTTCCGAGGCGATGTTCATTCCTGCAATTTCAATTCTTCTTCCACGTGTTGATAACAAAGGATACAGTTGATTATGGGACCTGTCGTATATCAGCACTGAATCTTATACTATGGAGCATCCTATTATTATGCTTTTTTCGAAATCGGAAAACTGTCTCCTGGCAGCCATATTACCTGAGAATTAGTTCAGCACACTCCCCGTTCCCGTTTTTAAATCTCACTGACCACGTGTCGATGGTAAGCTCAAATGCTCATAAAGGGAGCTGTCGCAGCAAAAAAAATGTCAAGACCGAAAGACATTTCTTAATAACTTCATTTAACTTCTTTCCATGAATATTGCAAAGGAGAAATTACATTCCGGCACTGGCTACCTCAAGAAATTGGGAAAGACTTCAGATGATTATCAGGTTTTGACGAAAGTTTTGACTTCAGATGACCTTGGATTTGACGAAGTTGATAAAGCTCCCCTTCGAGGCACTGAATTGATCAAATGTCTTTTTTGTAAATTATTTATGAAAATACGAAAGAAAATTCCATAGCCTATTTTCTTTCCTATTTTCATCAGTAATTTAAACATCTGAGGTTTGGAGTATAAAAATCCTCACAAACTATTATTTATTTACTTTTTTTTGTAAATGTTCAGAGTGTATGAGTTTGATGCGAAAAGCAGAATATCATCACCATTAGCGAGCGTCATGGTAATGATGGTGATTGATGCTGCTGATGGAGGAAGAGGGGCGGCGATAACACTGTACAACATGAAAAAGGTCCTTTGGAAGAAAATGTGTTTCTTGTATGTATTTGGCTGAAAATAACGAATCTGTAATTATTTTTTGTTTACCACGCACCATTTTCCAAAAAATCCGCATTGTAGCACATATAGAAGCGCTATGCGACCAGTTACTCATTGTGAATCATTCAGATCTTCCTATACCTACAGCTCCAGATAAATATACTGCTGATTCAGAGGAAGACACCTCCGATGACCCAAAACATCAAGATCCTGATTTTCAACCATCTACATCTATGACATGTTCACATCATGAAATCACACAGGCAGAACTTAACGATGGAATGGAAGTATGCTAGCTGAATATTGCCGGTCTGTTATCAAGGAAACACCAAAATGTGCCTACAAGAGGAAACGGCCAAAAAATCATTTTAGTGTTTGCGTTGTTTATAATCAAGCCTCTGTTACATTTCTCTGATAAGTGGTTCTCCTACAAAAACGGTACGTGATGGACCATTTTGGTTTTGATATATGAATCAAGCACCTTTTGTTTATACAGAATCACTTAGTTTCTTCTAAAGGACAGAAAAAAGTTCAAATATATTATACAGTGTAATCAAAATGACTCTCGTCTCTTTTCTACCTACCTCAGATCGTTGAGTCGACTTTATATTCTTAGGCAGAATACACTGTGCACAAGCGCGAGAGAGCCTGTTTGAATAGAAGATGCATTAACATGAATTAACATTACCTTCTATTCAATCGTGACATGCAGGATATGAAAGAAGACAAGTTTTTCAAACGACTAATATTTTCGTAAGTACCAACGTTTCATTTCATTAACCTTCGTTTGGTAAATTTAGTCACTATAATGTTAGCATTTGGAGGGGGTAAAAATCCTTGCGTAATCATCCAACATCAAAGACACTTGAATATGTTCTGCGCCATTTTTGTAAGATAAATTTACGGACTTTTATTTTTTGCGAAGCAAACAGAGACAAGATTTTCTTAAGTGGGCTTGATACAAAAGTTGTTGCTTCCCCAACTTCAAGAAGATTTGTATGGCTTCAATTTCATGCAAAATGGTGCTACTCTGATGGTGTCACTCGGAAGGACGGCATTATCTGAACGACACCATTCCAGAGTGATGGATTGGATGAGGCTGACAACAAAATCTTCATCCATCTTTGGCTTCCAAGGTTACCGGACCTTACTCCTTGCAATTTTTTTTCTGTAGGGATACATAAAAGAAGGTGTTTGTCCCATCTATGCCTTCTACTCTTCAAAAACTGAGAATTCGAAGTTCTTGAAGCTGTGAATTCATTTTATAGCGACCGGTTGATTCTTGTGTGCCAAGAATGGACTACCATTTTGATGTTTGAAACTTTCTCTAGCCACTTTAAGTAAAATAATATTGCTTAAGTTTCAGTTGTGTGAAACAAGTCTTATAATGACAAATTTAAACATTGGTAGTTTCTACAACTTGAGAAATTGACAGTTTCTGTATTTTCTCCAGTAGCAAAAATATTATTGATCAGTGTAATCAGAAGACTCGAAGCAGGACAATCACAAACGGAAATCTCCAGAGAACTGATTGTTCCATAGAGTGTGATTTCCAGACTTTGGAGACGGTTCCCAAACATAGAGATGTTATATGCCGTTCAGTGCAAGATCGCCTAAAGCTTTTACAACCACTCAGCAGGATCGATATTTGCAATTAACCGCAAGACGTCATAGGACCTTATTTTACGCAAACAGTTTACCGGAGGCTAAAGGAAGCTGGTCCTTATGCCAGACGTCCGACAGTTTGTGTCCCGCTCTCCCCTGTGAGGTGTAGGGCTCCTTTAAACTGGGGTCGAAAACATTATAACTGGACTTTGGATCCGTGGAGCAACGTGCTATTCATCGACGAGTCCAGATTCAGCTTAAAAAGCGATTCTCACTAGAGAGACCATGAAATCCGTTATAATCCCAACAACATCCAGGAAAAGGACTATTATGGCGGTGGTGGAGTTATGATTTGGGGAGACCACACTCTAAACGGACATACAGAGATTCACATCTTTAACAGAGTTACCACATCTTTAACAATTACAGAGTTACCGGAGATACAGAGACGAAATACTGGAAGATAATGTTAGATGTTTCAGAGGTACTGTGGAACCAGATTTTATTCTCTTGACGATAATGGACGTCCCCACAGAGCTCTGTTAGCGGAAGACTTTCTGCAAAGTGAGGATATCCAACGCATGGACTAGCACACATATTGAGTAATATCACAGTGATATACTTCCTTGAAGCAACACAGCTATGAAATTAGCGAGAATGCACATTTCTTACTCTGCTATGGCTCTCACTGAGCACGAGAGAGTGACAGCCGCGGTCAATTTTGGAGAAACACTCCTGTCATTGCATTGCGCAGACATCATTCCCATCTTCTATTCTCCAGATATGACCCCGATTGAGCATGCGTTGCATGTACTAGAAAGATGAATTGCATTCCGTCAGCCTCAACCAATGATCATCCCAGAGCTTAAAACTGCTTTTCGCCAGGAGTGGGGCTTGTTGCCAACCAAGCTCTTGAATAACCTCATAAAAAGCATGGAACGCATATGTATGATTCTATGGCCGCTAGAAGTGATCATATCCCATATTAGTACCATTTTCCTTATGTCCTTTTTCTGTTTTCATAAACTTTTTGTTATTAAATAAAACATGTTTAATTAAACGATTTTTTGCGCTTGTAATGCAGCGTTGTACACACGCACATACCAGGCTTCACCTCATTTTGAAAGTTGATTTATGAAATGAGTATACTGATGTTCAGTATGCTTAACTTTTGGACACGAGTGTATTATTCCTGTATAAATTTAAAAAAACTGATTTAAATTTAATTATCAATGTTTTTAAAATATACCGTCGTTATGATGAAGGATTTTGCTATTGTATTTCACAATAGGAATGAGTTGATTGTTGTTCAAGAAACAAGAAGAAATTTAACCCCCGGAGAAGGGTATAATAAAGTAACAGAAGTTCTGCGGTCATCTATTTTTACCCCTTTATCTGCACTTTTTTACCTCCCCCCCTCCAAGTTTTTTAATCAAAAAGTTGATTTTCTCGAACACAGTATTTAGAAAATGAAAAAGAGCTCTATCTTCTTTCCTTTCTCATCAGTTCCGAGCCAATGACATATCGCATGCCATATCATATGTTGCCATAGTTTTAAAGACCAAATGACTGCCACCCCCACAACTCCAACCCCACTGGAACAATTTGGCCTAAATTTCATACTAAAGTAGATCTTGTCTAGAGGAAGCTCCATACTGAATTTCACTCATTTACATACTTAAATACCACATAGATCTTTTGTCCCCTCTCCCTCCCATCCCCATAATTCTGACACCAGTGTACCAATCAAAACAAAACTAAATAGTGAAGATGTACATGCCCATAGTGGCTACATTCCGAATTTCAACCTTCTACCTCAAAAACTGGATAAATTACGAAGAGGACAAATAGATGGACATAATAAAACCACTAAGCAGCTCCGTTCTTCCGCTACTTAACAAGAAATAATGATTGCCCGTCAGTCGGTTGAAAGACTGGTGCACCATGTGGTCAGAGTTTTCGTGAAGAGGATACCAAAAGGCATTTTTCAATGCGACAACATATTGTGAATTCTAGAAATTATAATAAATGAATAATGTCCAAATAACGATACGGATACAATTTTTTTAATGCCGACGCGTTTCAGTTTACACCATTATCAAGGCTTGGCTAGATTGTATATTATATTGTATTTAAAAATTATACTCGTATACATATTTAAATTGTTACACTATGCTTATAAAAAGCGCTTGTTATCTTTTTTTTTTTTTTAAATCTTTGCGCTACAATAGTCAAAGAGCAAAGAATTAAATATATATATTAACGCTTAAAAAGATCATATAATCATTTTATTCATCGTTTTTAGTTTCTTTCTAAACATTTATTTACTTATTTATTGAAAAATACAAAAGTACATTTTTTGCTTCACTGGAGGCAAATTTTATTGGCTTCCTTTACTTGAAGAGCTACAATACGGAAAAAAAAGCTTTGTAAATTCAATAATGTAAATTGCAATTGAAAAAATTAGTTAGATAAAAAACCTAATACTGTATTTTGAATTATTGGTCTTATGCAAGAGCGTTAGGAAAGTCTTTTTTAAAAGCATAATATTTCTACTAAAATCATTGAAAAGATTAAACAAATGCCAATGTTTATTAAATAAGCTTTATTCGTAATACATACCTTACGGTTTGCAAAGACCAGGATAGTTTGTGGATTCACCATGGTCGCATTTACTGGCGGGTGGACCTCTCACATACATGGGCGCCTTGTCCATATTGCCCCTAGAAGAGAAAAAAATAAATTAGCGTTCCTCATTTTTAATATCACTTCTTGAAGACACAATATGCTCTTCTTATTTAGAAATGTTGTAAAACTTTCTTCAATCAAGAATAAGGAAGTTCCACTGCTAATTACTCTTTTTAAGAAACCTTAGGTTTTCATCACGGTCTATAGATATTCATGGTCATCGAGCTCCATTGTTAAAATGAAGCTAAAGTTTCTAGCTCCCAATAGGGCGGGAACTCTATTGAAAAGTGGCGCTGCATGTTCATTCGGCCCAAAAACGCCTGCAGCGCCGCCCTATCGACAGACAGAAAATTTACTTCCATTTTCAGTTTCAATGAAAAACCTCTATCGCAGGTCACGGTCAGCCATGATTCGATCTATGCGACATCTGGCGCGATCTGTTTTCTTTAGCTTCTCGAAACAATGGAAAATGGCTGAAGCTCGATGACCATGAATATCTATAGACCGTCGTTTTCATATTTGATCGTTAGAGAGTATATGTGACGATGCTAATAGAAACATAGCCTGGAGGGGAAAATCTTCTTTTGAGATATTATTATTATTATACACTGTTAAGTTTGGGCTGTAGCCAAAGTCATGCAATAGAGGGGGCAAAAATCGACTCTTCAGTAAATACCACGGTCTATAGATATTCATGGTCATCGAGCTCCATTGTTAAAATGAAGCTAAAGTTTCTAGCTCCCGGTAGGGCAGGAACTCTATTGAAAAGTGGCGCTGCATGTACAATCTGCCCAACAAGGCCGCTCTAATATTAGAGCGACCTTGCTGCCCAACTGCGCCTGCAGCGCCATCCTATCGGCAGACAGAAACTTTACTTTCGTATTCAGTTTCAATGAAATTCTCTATCGCAGGTTGCGGTCGGGAATAGTGTGATCTATGCGGCACCTGGCGCGATCTGTTTTCCTTAGCTTCTCGAAACAATGGAAAATGGCCGAAGCTCGATGACCATGAATATCTATAGACCGTGGCATAGTGTTTTAATCCCCTGGTCTGTGCCGAAGCCGACGCGATCTAAACAAGCCGTGGCACTGATTTTGTGACATCATGCAAACAGATGGATTTTGTGACGTCTTGCAAAACGAAATTTAAAAACAAAATAAGGATATTTAAAATTTTAACTAAAATGATTTATTAAAAAGGTAAATGACCCATCTTTGGCATTAATGCATTTTATTCTACTGTATTTAGTTAGTTATCTAAAATACAAAATTCATATTTAAAATACATCACGAAAACCGATGGGATTTCAACAATGCCAAGTGACGTAGTGCCATGGCTTTGTATAGATCGCGTCGGTTTCGTCTTAGCACAGGCGTTGAATTCCATTGTTTTAGTCCAACAATTGGATTGCTGTATTTACTGAAGAGTAAAGCACTGTATAAAGAAAGTATGGACAATCATTGTTGCAGGCAGCCATTTTGACTCTTATTTCATTCCTGTTTTTCATGATGATTGTTTCTTGTTTTGCAATAAATTCGAGACTTGCAGATCGAGCACTTCCTTTTTGACAAACGTTAGAGAGAAATCCGCTTCTGAAGTTTGAATTTGCTACAAAACACGACCAATTATGATATGATTATTAAGACTATGACCGTGGTAAATACAAAAGTTCAATTGTTAGCCTCCAACAATGGAATTCGCGCGAGTGCACAGACCAGAGGATTAAAAGACCATTTAACCATGGTCCAGTTAACTTTCCGATTTCAATTGTTAGATATTGATGAAAAGGAAAATTAAAAATGTCTAACAATTGAAATTTTATTTCTGCAAATCTTAATCACAAAGCTTAACTCTCTTTGGAGGAAATCCTGAAATCTTAGGAATTAAAATAAAATCATTGTTAATTACTGTAACTAAAATACAATAAATAGAATTAGTCATTTTAAATTGAATAAGCCTTGCCTTGGTTGGAGACATTAAATTTTTCCCCTCGTGGAGATGAAGGCACACATGTACTGAGCAGACACGTTAAATGCCATATTTTTAAGCTTTTCATTATATACATTTATTATAACTTGTCCATCATATAAGCGAGAGGGCTAGAGCGTAGGCTTTCTAGTTCTCGAGTCCGCCTGGCCGTGGGTTCGAATCCCGCCGTGGGCATGGATGTTTATGTTTGTCCCGGGCTGCGTACAGATATAACTTGTGTAAAAGGCGCAAAATGACCTTAATAGTCGACGCCTAAATTTCTAGAACCCCCCTCCCATCATATAAGCAAACGCAGCCAATGCAATGATTTCTTTTACAAGCGCCATGATCAAAATTTCTCAGGAAGGCGAAATAGGCGATCATGTTCGCGATTCACCATCCAAATGAGAAGGCAGGAGCAGCATACACATAATGGAAAAACTGGATTGAGCTGTTTCCTTATTTGGCGCGTTCAAACCATAGAGATAGATAACTGGTGTCGACAACAACCCCGAAATTCCTCTCCGACGGGTTCACCCAACTAGTCACGCGTTGACGCAATGCTTTGAAAGGGATGGGACTATGTCGAATAGTGAATAGTTCATTACATAGAGGACAAATGTAAGTATCAGGTACAAGTAGAATTTTGAAAATCGGTTAAAAAATAAAAAAGTTGCGGTCGGCCCGGTAGCCGAGATAGCTGGGGCGTAGGCTTTCCAGTTCTCGAATCCGTCGAGTCGCGGGTGCGAATTCCACCGTGGGCATGGATGTTGGTGTTTGCCCCTGGATTGCGTACAGATATTAGTCATGTGAGAGGGTGCGTAATGACCTAGCTGTTGACGCGCCCATAAAACCTAACGAAACAAACAAACAAATTGAATTGAATGGTATCAAGTGAGGGTGGATATGTTATGCCATTTTTAAGATAAGGCATATCATGTGCTTTGCGCCCAATACTGCACAAGGGTCCCATGAACCAGGTGCAGAGTTTTGAAACCAGTAACGACTGCTATAAGATGTCAGCAGCAGCCGGAACCGAGACTCTACGTACCCTCTGAAGCACGGGGGAGGGGGGTTCAAGATAGAAGTTTACTGGTGGTCACCCATCCAGTAACTGGCCGCGCCATTGTTGCTTAACTCCACTGAAGGTTTCCGATCAGCGAGACAACCTGACTATGACCACCCCCTGTGAAAATATAGGTAAAAATCAGAAGCAGCCCAGAGAATAATGTATTCCGACGCAAATTAATGTAACTTATTCAAGTGCTTAGGTTAGCAATGTATATAACGTCAGTGTTTAAAAATTTAAACCATTACTGGATTTAAGCGCAAATAATCAATCAAATTTATTAATTTTTTTATTTAATGAAGATTCTGGAACTAAATTAAAAATTTTGTTTCATGAAATTAATCTAATCGATATTTCCACAAAGAATTTTTGTGTTAAATAAAAGAATGTCAAATCTTCATGCTTTGTCTCCGGTCCTCTTTCCTTATAGTACTCTGCTAAATTAAATTCGTAAAGTTTCAAATTAAAAGTTGTGACACACTGATTGAATCTACAGTAAATGTTCAAAGTGGTCCCCATTCACCTACTTGCACAAACGAACGCGATGGCACATATTCTCGGAAATGCGTTGCACCACTCCGGATGGCGCGGACTTCCGAACGAATGTTTGCTTTCAGTTCGTCTGAAGTGTGTGGATTGTTGCTACATACCCGACCTTTTAAATACCCCCACAGGAAATAATCCGGAGAAGTCAGGTCCGGTGAACGCGGTGGCCAAATATTCTTCGAAATTACTCTATCCTCAAAAACAGATTGCATTTTGGGGGGGGGGGGGGTAGAAGAAATCCACGTCGGTGTTCCTACTGTACTCAACAGTTTTCAGCGGGCAGCAACAACCCCCAAGGCGATCCCTCCCGCTCTTTTCGCTTGCATGCGAGTCGCATACTTCAAGCATCAACAAAGGCTTTAGAATTTCTTAATTAGTGTCCGGCTTTTTGTTCAGTATGTAATGTTTTTATTTAGTGCATTTAATTTCTTTCCATGGCGTCTGCTCTCCATTAAATTATTATCCATAAATATTCACTGTCTGTTTCTCTTTCCGAGCAGAAACGGTTTCACCACCACTAGCTTCTGTGAGAAGCAAAGGAAGGAAGATACTACGAACCAAAACTTATCCTTCATCCCGTAACGGTCGACCGGTTAAGAAGACAAGATGTCATGAACTCGTTAATCGAAAACGTGGTCACAGCGAAGCGAAAATGCGACTTTTCTCTTTGAAGTATAATAAATTCTAATAAACATTTATTTGCAAGTGTATTTTTCAATCTCTTATTCAAACGTGTAAACTTTTTTTCAGACTGCATCCGAAAGAAAACTTGTGGAATCTATCCTCCGTACAATTATATATACAATAATCCACCCTATAATAAGGAACCTAATTACAATAAGAACATTAAACAATAGATAAGTGTCATACTTACGCAGGACCGTAGTTACAAACAACGGCGCCTGTGCACCAAGAGTCCGGCATTTGTTTGTTGGGCATAGCTACATAGCCACAACCGACGGATTCACTCTTAGCCCACAAAACCTAAATCATATAAAAAAATATTAATTATACCAGATAGCATTACACAAATTTCTGCAGATTTTATAAAATAAGGAAGTTATCGAGAAATATTTCTAGAATACAAATATGATGCTTCTCGGAAATAAATGTTTCAAAGAACTGGAGATATTGCTCTAATAATTATATTGGTATAAAGTAATAAATGAAAGGAAAATTTTTGCGACCTTGGGATCGAACCAGAACTACAACTTACCCATTTCGATGGTTCGAACTTAGGCCTCAGAATTTTTGCTTTATTTTATTATTTTATATCAACTTAATTATTAGAGTAATATATCTAGTTCTTTCAAAAATGTTATCTCTCTCTCTGCACTTTCATTAATAGTCGTTTGTTGAAGAAAGGAAAAAAATATCCCAACTTTTGGGCCAGGGCCTGCTGTGCAACCTGACTATTATGGAAATCCATAACACATGTTTAGCCAGCGTATCTGCGGTAGCTCAATTGGTAGGACAGCGACACGGTGAATCACAGTACCCGGTTCGATCCCAGGTTGCGAAATTTTTCCTTTCATCTATTACAAGATGCTTTGTATTTGCACAAAGAGAGGACTCAAAACTATCTCAAAACAACAATTGCCAATAAAATTTCCTGAAGCAATTACCATTAGATTTACAGATATTTTTAGGTCTGAATTACTTTCTTCCTCCAAGCATGCTAAAGCTTTTGATTTGAGATGTACACTGATTTAGAAATACAATCTAAAAGAATTTCGAAAATAACTGTGCGCACAAATTGCAGTTTGTCATTGCCCCAAATTACACTCATCTCTTGCGAGAACACGGAGAACTAATATCATCGTAGAATCAAAAATCCCCATAAATTTCAAGCTATTTGCTTTAAGGTAATTTAGGTATATAATGAGATATAATATAAGCGGCAGTATCTGGTTCCAAAAAAAGCAATATTGCAATATTGCGACCATCTAATGAACGTGGACGAGCAGAGAAGCAGACCAGAAACAAGCCCCAACCAACACGCCCAGCTCAGGTGGTGCGAGAAATCCGATATGAAGTGCTGAAAGAATATCCCCCCACACAGAGAAGTCTAGCCCAAAGGAAAGGTATTTCACAGGCAACAGTCTCCAGAATAATTCATGACAATCTTGAGCTGGAGCGACGTCATAAAGCGCGCGGTCACACAACTGAGTGACTGAACACAACTGAACGCTGCCAAGTCATCTGTGGCTTACTACAGGAAGATGGAACAGGAGACGGGCGTACGAGTTATTCCCTTCTCTCATGTGCCTGTAAAATCTCCTGACGCATCACCGATGGATTTCTGTGGTTTTGGTCTCCTGAAACGACGGCTCGGAAGTCGCCGACCAAGAACCGTTGATGGGCTATGGAAAGTGTGTCAGCAGGTGTGGAACGAACTTCCCATGGAGTCCCTCAAACTCAGCCTACTTCAGTGGAAATTACGGTGCTGGGCGATAGTTCAACAACGTGGTTCTCACATCGAACACAACCGATGGTGGCGCCATGGTATTACACATTCGTAATAGAACTGCAAAGTCGTCTCATTTTATCTGAATCAACCCTCTGTATAAGGTTCCGGCCCTCGTAATTAAAAGCAAAAAATTTCAATACAAGGCTTTAAAAGATACAATTAAAACTCATTTTAATCTTAATACATATTAAAGAATATTAATATGTAAGGCAGTTAGGTAAGATTCGATCCTCCTGTTCATCACTTCATGATTGGTAGTTAAAATAGTTAGCATATTTTTTGTTTTCAATTAAAAGTCTGGATAATTGATGGAAGGAAAATTTGGAGATCACATGAAGTATATGATTCTGTGTGAAGTTCCCGAATCAGTTAACTATATCCTAAATTTGGTGCTAGGCGAGGCTAAACGATGCCGTTGCAATTAGGACAGATTGCTGTTTGAGATGTGTATAATACAGAGTGATCCAAAAGTCGCGCACATCGAAATAATAATAAAAACCAGACGGCATTAAGTAATATTATTTGATATTGTATTTGCACAACACTTGCATATTTTTACAACATACGCTCAAAATACATGTATAAAAGTTTCAAAGTAGCCGATAAAACCTTTTAACTATTACATTATTTATAGATAATCGAATCTGGATGTGCGCGACTTTTGGATCACCCTGTAGTTAATCCGCCAGGAAATGTAAATCCGCCAGGGTGTTTCTAAAGGTTACACAGTTACGAGACACCAAAACAAACAGTTTTTACCATGGCAAGGGAGAGTCGGAATCCTACCACTGCCCGACTATAGGGGAGAGAAGTAATGTAATGTGCAAATGAAAACGTAACATCAATTAGTTTATTGACACGTGGAAACAACGCTTACAAAAACTGCTCAAAATGTTCACCAGCCTTTTTGATACATGCATTGCATCGTCGCAACATTGACCCTGTATGTTGCCAAAAAGTCCTGGCATTTCACGGGCTTCTTCGCTAGCGACTGGTAGTGAAGAGTGTGCGGTAGACGAGTGCCTTCATGTGACTCCACAAGGGGAGTAAGATCCGGTGGTTTGGGAGGCATGCAACTGGTCCACAACTAATCATCCATGTAGTTAGGGAGAGGATAGGTGGAGTTTCACTATGAACTTGATCATGGAGAGATATGCATCAGGAGATTGCAACTCTTGTTATTAATGATTGCAATTAATGTTGCGTGAATATCCCTTTTATCGGGAATTTTTAATCCATGCACATCCTTTTGGCGCTGCTTTCATTATCATAATTACCAGTGTGATCACTTCTCTCCCCCATAGCCGGACATTGGTACGGTTCCGAACCCCCATGCTAATATGTTTTGGTGTCCCTTAATTGCGTATAACGGTTGGAAAGTACCTTTGGAAAAATCCTGCATATATGTATTATGTGACGATGATCAGATGTTTCTAAGCATTCCAAATCGGAATGCTCCTTATCCTTAAACCATCAAATAAACTGATGAAAATTCAATTCAAAGAGATAGTGATTTGCGGGTCGGAGGCTTGCTCTGCCAATTGAGCTGCTTTGTGACTTCAGGAAACTCCCTAAGGATATGCTGTAACAGCTTGGCGTTTCATTTTCCACGGTAACTCAATTGGTTAAAGCAGCGTCAGAGAAAGGCGTAATCCCTGGTTCGAGTCCAGTTCGTGGAATTTTTCCTTTCCTTTTCTACTTTGTAATTGTTAAGGTTCGTCCCACTTTCTAATAAATCCCATTTTGTAACTTTAGTTTGACTCCCCTCATATTACCAGAATAAGAATGGCATTCGGTTAGGTATGGATAGTATACCATTATGTAAATCAATGACAAAAAACAGTTTTCTACGTTTTTCAGGTAAACAGTACGCACTCCATAAAAGATCTTCAACGCGTAAGCCTACGCAGATACACGTTTAGGGTCGTCATGAAATGCAGATGAAGAATATTGTATGAACCTACATCCATGCCTTAAATCGAAATTAAAGAGATATTAAAGTGAAAATTAATTCTTTGCTGGAAACGCTTAAATGAATCTAAATAATTTTACACTATTACACTTCTATCATTGTTTTTGCTTCTAGAGATAGTTGACGAGGAAGGATAAAAATCGATTGAAGATATTGCCATTCAGTTGTGGAATATTGTGAAATTAATTAAATATTTAACTATGTAAATTCTTTTCTTACCTGAGAGTAATGTCCTGTAGGGTAATCAAATGTGTAACTGTCGATGAGTGCTGGATCAAATTTCAATACCTCATCGTAGAGCTGCTTAATAGCCTTGCTCCAATCCGCTTTTTTGTCTCCATGTGGAAAAACAGCTCTAGCAATATTTTGACCAACGCTTTTATATTTGTCTAAATAAATAAATAAATAAATAAATTATATAAAGCACATTTCAGAAAAGCCGAATATGAAAACTGCATGTTTATAATGTTTATATAAGACAAAGAAAAGCGTAAAAGAAGAGGGGTCAGCCAACTTGCCCACAAGAACAATTTATTCTTCATATATGTATACATTTCATTCACCAAGTGACCTTCTTCAGTATTATACGAAGAAGGTCACTTGGTGACTGAATGTATACACATATGAAGAATAAATTTTTTTTGTGGACAAGTGGACTGACCCGTGGACTTAAAGCAAACGTGTCGCATTAGGGCAGATGCGCCCTTACGAAATTTCCGGGCTGTATTCGAGCACATCAGGAATCGGCTCAGTTTACACTGCAGTTTTGAGATGCCTCCGAAAGGAGAAAACAAAGGAAGAGCTTGAGATCCGGCAATGGGGTGAACAAGCGACATGACCCATTCAAACGATCCATTTATTTTGAATGGTAATATATTGTAATAAAATAAACCCTGAATTGTCTTTTACTGTTTATTTCCGGACGTATGCGCATAGAACCATTTTTGTTCCTTGTCTTGTCAAAAACCACCTTCTGTATATTTATTGTCTTATAGGGTGAACAAAAAGTCTTTACCAGATAAAGAAAATTAATAAAAAAAAAACTGTCAGATAGATAGATACTTTTTTTTTTGGATTATAATCTTCATCTCAAAAAATTTTTCTTCACATCGTTGGTACACTTCAACATATGCACCTTTTGTAGCTCTGAGAACATTTAGACGAAATTCAATTTCTCGTCACTTATTCGCGAGCATGTCTTCTATTACTATCACTATCGCCTTTTAATGTATTCACTTCGGGGACCGGTGTATTCATTTTATCCTGAACATATCTCCACAAGAAAAAGCCTAAGGGTGTTATGCCCGGAGAACTTGGGGGCCATGCTGTAGTATCATCTCTTCCAAACCATGACGGATGACGGATGTAAGAGCGACGGACGACACACAAAAACCCTGGAATATATTGACGCGGTATATTGACGATGTCTTCCTGATCTGGACACATGATGAAGATTCACTGCTATCTTTTATCGCCCACTCTAACACCATCCACCCCTCCAAGTTTTCTCACAATAATTCTACCACGACGGTTCCTCTATTTTGGATGTCTCTAACTCTATCATTAACAAAAAATTATCCACTAATCTTTATAAGAACCCCACCGACCAGCACCAGTATTACATTATGATAGCTGTTATCCACGCCAGTGCAAGGATAACATTCCTCTAGATAGTTAACTCGCATCCATAGAATCTGCAGTAATCAATCCGACAAGGACTTCCATGCTAACGACCTTACCCACTCTCTTAAAAAAAGAGGTTACCCCAAATCTGTCAAACGCGCTTCTACCTATAAACATCGTAATTCCCGTTCTATAAGGGTCGTACAAATGAAAACGAAAATTTGTGTGGGAAAAAAAAGACGATGTGTAGGATCGTAAGTTTTTGTTTTCAACAATTGCGAAACCCCACGTGCAAATTGAACAATAGATTGCAAGTGTTGCATCACATGAGAAAGAACGGTAGCTCGCGCTTCGAAGCTCTGCGAGTGATCGCTTCGTCGAAACAACAAAATGGAGTCAACAAAATGGAGTCATCGCTTCAGAGTAATTCGTTTTTTGACAGGTGAAGGAGTTTCAATTTCTGAAATTCAGCACTCGTGTTTGGGCATGGAGCAAGAGGTTTTCGGAGGGACGGTCATCATTGCAAGATGATCAACGACCTGGACAAGCAAACCGCGCCATCACGGATGATTCCAAAGCCAAAATTGACGCTGTCTTAAAGGAAAACAGAAGAGTGACAATCGATGTCGTGGTTGCTAAAACTGGCCTTAGTCGTGGAACTGTTCACTCCATTATCAGGTGCCGGCCAGGTGGCCGAGAGGGCTAGGGCGTAGGCTTTCTAGTTGTCCAGTCCGCCTGGTCTTGGGTTCGAATCCCGCCGTGGGCATGGATGTTTGTGTTTATTCCGGGCTGCGTACGGATATAATTTGTGTAAAAGGCGCAAAATGACCTTAGTAGTCGACGCCAAAAATTCTAATAAACCAACCAGCCAACCAGTATCAGAAACCATCTGCACTACAGAAAAATTTGTGCACAATGGGTTCGACATCATTTGCACTACATCATTTGACATCAGAACAACTTGGAGTTCGAATAGCCATGTAGTAAACGAAAGTAAACGTTAAAGTCGTCAAAAATCCCCCGAAAAAAACAAAAGCAATCGCAAACAGCACGGGGAAGGTGATGTTGGTCGTGTTTTTTGATCGCAAAGGCCCGATTTTACTGGACTTTCTTGAAAAAGGCACCACAGTTAACGCAGCACGATATGGGGAAACATTGAAGGCACTGCGCGCGGCCATCAAATGCAAGCGTCCTGGACATTTTACAGAAGGAGTGCTTCTTCTCCACGACAACGCGCGTCCTCACACCTCGAAAGCAACGGTAGACCTCATCAAAAAGTTTTACTGGGAAGCAATGCAGCATCCACCTTACAGCCCTGACTTATCCTCATGTGACTTTCACGTGTTTGGGGATCTCAAGAAACATCTGAAAGGCCGCAGGTTTCAGTCGGACGATGAAGTGAAGAAGGAAGAGGTTTTGAAATGGTTCCACACGCAACCGAAAGACTTCTTCCATAAAGGAAATACATGCCTTGTTACACAGTGGGATAAATGCCTTAACGCATTTGGAGAGTATTTTTCAAATCCTTGTATACACTTTGGATAAAATAAATAATTTTCTTTTTCATTTGTACGACCCTTATAATAACAATCCTTCTCCAGCCATGTCAACACCTACGCTAGTACTTTCCTATCATCCAACTCTCAATAGAATTAAATATATCCTAAGGAAGCATCAACATATTATTGACAATTCTCCTCTTCTCCATTCCATTCTACCAGAACCACCAAAATTTTATTTTAAACGGACATCTAATTTTTAAAGACAAAACAAATGCAATGAAAAACGATGTGGCATCTGCCATTTCCTTAACCCTCCCACCTCCATTTCCAACAGTGCTTTCTCCTTTACCCTCAAGATTAATCAAAACCTGACCTGCATTTCTCACAACCTAATATATCTCTTACATTGCAAAGTATGTCAGAAGCAGTATGTCGGAAGATCTGGTAATACTATACGTACCAGATTCGCCAGACACAAGATCGACATCCTTAATAATGCTAACACCCCTGTCAAGAACAACAGAAAACCGCTAATCACATGCGAGTACTTACCAGCACGTGTTAAGATGTTGAGGGCGTAACTCGGAAACTACTCGTTGGAATACGATCAAATTTTAATGTATACATAGTTTTATGTACCCTATTATTCCTCGAAATTCATTATTGTAGGCGTTGCAGAACCTGAGTTATTAACTTGTTGATCTTGGTGGCGGCATTTTTATTTCTGTTCATATCTTAGTTAGCGTTCAAATTCGGACCCACGTTGTTTTAAAAGAAAATGTTCATTCTGAATACCTCTGTCATTGCTTACAGTTATACACACATTTCAGAATCACCCTGTATAGATTTACCAATAGGGTACGCTAGTATATTAATGAGTCATTATGAAAGGAAGGATATTTC
>JAHWFO010028546.1:0-11295 GCA_023313115.1 Rhysida immarginata | reverse complement strand
TATCAGATTTTCCACATTTATATCTTTCTCTCTTTTTTATGTTCAGCTTTCTCACATATTTCTCATTTTCCAATATTTTTTCATGTTCATCTTTATGTCTAGCCTTTTTTTGGTTGCAGTCAGACCTGTTTTGAAAGCACTGTTGATGAGTTGCATTTGATCCGATGCCCTTATATGCTGAGTCGACTATACCATTTCTTATCTCTTTTACGATTTCTGTTATTTGGATTCTGTATGTGTCGTCCTATCGCATTTTTCTTGCTGCCCTCCTATCATCTCCCATGAGTCCTCTTTCTTATCCTATACAAGCACGTCTTTTAATTCATTTCCAGGCTTCCTAGTTGTTACCTTATTATGTCCTCAGCAAATTCCCCCCCCCCCCCCCCCCACGTTGTCCATATATAAGTCGTTTTCTAGTATACATTTTATCATTTTCAGGATAATTCTTTAATATTCTCCTTTCTTTACAGAATTATCCTCCCTGCTTTGACAAAGGATAGACTCTATCCGAAATTTCAGCTCTTTATTTTTGATTAGTTTATTTTATTTTATTCTATTTTTTAATATCCATTATCTACAAAAAGACACTAATTGGTTTGGCAAGCGTGCCATCATAACTGCAAGAAACAACACCACGGAGAAAATAAATGAAGCAGTTTCTGAAAAAATAGCCACCGTATGTAAAACATTCACATCAATGGATACAATGTTAAATCTAGACGAGACCATTCACTACCCAACAGTTTCTCAATGCTCTAAACCCTTCAGGTTTGCCTTCACATGTATTCAACTGTTGGTACTCCAATCATGTTGCTTCACAATCTTAAACCACCATAGCTTTACAATGGCATACAACTGTAAGTGAAGCATCTAATGCTCATCATAAAGGCCACCATTTATTGGACCAATAATCGGTGACATCGCATTAATACCTAGAATACCCATGCTTCATACTGATCTGCCATTTAACCTTTTCCCAGCGGAGGTGGCCTAATCAGGCCACTTGTAGCCATGTCAATTCCATATAACACATTACAAAATTTAAATGCATATAACTGAAATTCTATTACAGATAAATTGCTAATTTTTTTTTATTTTTTTTTCAGATGCACATTACTACTAGTATATCTCTTGAAATTTTAAAATTAAATGAGAAAATATAATAAAAAATGATTTTCCACAGGTGTTGTCAAAGGAGGGGGGGAGGGCTGAAATCATGACTATAAAAAATGCTTATAAGAAATTTTCTATTACCGATAAAAACTTCAAACTGCTTTTGTTGAATTCTTGAAAGCTTTATAATTAACTGCCAATAAATTATTTACCCCAAATTTATTTTTAATCAATAATATTCGAAATTTTAGAAAGCTTGTGTATGGAGAAACTTAGCAACATCTAAAATTACGAATTTATTAAAAAATTCCAGGGCACATTTAAACCATTTAATGATTGAATTATATTAAAATGATACCTTTTATTTATGTTTTAAATTTTTTTTTCGTAAATTACATTTTATTCATAAGTTATTTCAAAAAAATTAAAACCATTGCTATCGGGATCGTTTCTTGATGACGTCATTTGAGATTGATCACTTCTGAGAATATGAGGAAGTTAGATAAGGCCACATCTATGCTTTATCAAAGAAAAAGATTAAAATCCTATTATGTGATTTTCTGGCTATTGTCAGGCAGGTGTGACCCATTTAACAACAAATTACGTAGGTATTTGAAAAAAAAAAAGTAAAAATATTCTACATTCAGTTATATAAAAAATCGTTAAAAAAATAACAAATAAAGATATTAAAAAAAATTTTTTTGCTTTATTTAGATAAGATATCTCCCTAAAATTTGGTTTTTTTCAAATACGAAATTATAACATGTGTAATTTTTTAAAAAAGGATTAAAACCAAGTTTTTCAAATAGAAAATTTTATTATACATTTTAATGTATTGTTTAAAAAAAACCCATTACTTTTAATCGATCAAATAAATTACTACTCAAAAGCAATTATATTCAAGATCACAAATTTAAAATTTTAAAGCAGTATATCAGTTATTGAATTTTTTAAAAAATATTTTCTATCCCCCTGTAAGAAGAATCATTTTCTCAAGAAAATAGCTGGCTGGGAAAAGGTTAAGAGGCTGTAGTGTTCTGTCAAATTGTTTTGCAGTTATGATTAACAAATTGCCCACTTCTGAAGGTTTCAACCCCAGTAACCATTATAACATCCTGTGAGAGGCATAATTATAACACCCGTAATGCCGATCAGGTTTGTCTACTGACTGTCAAACGGGAATATATTTATAGATGTATATCCATAAAAGGATTGAAGAACTGGTCTCTTTTGCCTAAAGGAATCCAGACTATCTTCTTTTACCAAGTTTAGGAAAGCTCTAAAGTACTATAATATTACCGCTATCTAAATTACATAATTCAATTAGTTTTAAGCAACATATTTGGTCTCGACACTTTTTTCAGTTTATGCTTGTAAAGTGTCGATGCTCGTTGTTTATGGCTATTTGATTCTTTAATTCATTCTGTTTCACGATGATACATGTTTTTTATTTAGGTAATTTTATCAACCAGTACTCTGTAACTTACCTATTATGGTGCCGTTTATTATAGTTTAGTTTTGTTGTTTTATTTACATTGTCTGATATTTATAGCTATGTTATTTATTGTATGAATTCATGTTATTTTTATTTTTTTAACCTTCTAACCTGTTTTGCAATATTACAATAGCCCTCTGGGATCTAACTCGTCGGTCTTTGACCATACAGGTCCCAGTTGGGTGTCGTCTTAATCTTTATTAATAAATAAATAAAAAAAATAAAAAAATAAATAAAATCCCAAGCCCAAACTTTAAATGTGATTGGAGTAGACCTTCGAAAGTAGGTGTTTTTGCACGGCCAGTTATACGAGGTCTACTCTAAAAGCATCCGGATTGAGGCTATTAAAAAAAAAACAAAACCCGCTGCACCTTTTTCGTATCCGGATCGTGTGATATTTCTGCTGATGACGTAATGAAATCTGTTAAGAGTGTCGTGTGCAATTGTAACACGCTAAAGCAGAAACGTTTTCGTTTATCTTTTCTTGTCGCGTGGTGAAAATGATGAAAAAACATTGAGCAACGACATTGCATCAAATTTTGTTTTAAAATCGGTAAAACCACAACGGAGTGTTATGAATTGCTAAAACAAGCATTCTGCAATGATGTTATGAGCGGCACATAAGTTTTCAAATGTGAAGATGTGGACGTAACAACACAAAATGCGACAGCGAAGCTCTTGGCCATCCAAAGGAGGCATTCCGTACTTGTTTCGACCAATGGCAGCAATGCTGGGCTAAATGCGTTGCTACAGACGGTGCTTATTTTGAAGGTGACTAAACATTTATGAGAGTTCGAATCGTATTTTTTTTGTAGCCTCAATCCGGATACTTTCCGGACAGGCCTCGTGTGTGTGACATAGTAACAAGTCAGACAATACTGATTGAGGAGGGAGATAATAAAAATCATAATGTAGTTTTCACATAAGTTTTTGCTGATTAGTAAAGAGTCCATAAAATATCATAATCTACATACCGATAAGTATTATTTACATAACAAGAGTCATTTTACTTATATCGTTTTGCCATGAGCGAAGCTATGGGTATCTGCCAGTAAAAAATAAATAAAAAAAAAAAATTAAATAAATAAATAAATCTGATTGGTAGACTTACAAAAACCAATAAGGGAAGCCCAAAGGCAAGCCTAATAGAGAATGGGGTTGATGGAATCCAAGAGGCAGACCCAGTAGGGAGCAGATAGGCAGATTGATGGATGATTATCCTCTTGGGAATAACTAAGAAAATCCAGGATGGTGTCCCTTTCAAATGAGACCTAGTTATTGAGTAATTTCTCACTGTTTTTGAGACCGTGGAGTCTAATCTCAATTTCTTCCTGTAACGTAATCTTCTCCGTCTTTTTTCCTTTCCGTAAAATGGTCTTCTATCTGGATCATACGATGCTTTCATTGAATCAGATGTTCAACATATGCGGATTTTCCGTCTTTATTAATCTAGGCATGCCTGTGTTCTTTAAACCTTTTGGCATTGCAATAAAGGAACGTTTTGTGGAGCCTTACAGTGCAATTCAGGCACGTGAGTATGTGTACAATGCAACATTTATACAAGTCGTTATCTGTGTTCATCTTTTTAGGATTTAAGACATGACGATTGTTATCCTTGGTCCTGTGCAATTCAAAGCCCTTGCTTACGGAATATATTGGTAAGTTTGATGGATTTTTATCTTCATTGGCAATATTGGTTGGCCGGTTTATAGAATGCCGGTTACTTTATTAGGGAAGTTGTTAATTGTTGCCTGTTGGAATATGGTAGAAATTTCATTCTTCTTTGCCTGCACAGTGAACCCATAAGACAATACCTGTTGAAAGCAGTGTCAAATTGCAGAGTTTTATGTTGCTTAGGGTGTTTTTTAAAGCTTTTCTGAAGACTTCAAAATCAAATATCTGCATCTTCTTATTTCTAACAACGTAGATGTCAAAAAAATTTAAACTATCATTATCTTCTTTTTTCTAAGGAATGTTTGATATACACTGGCGGAAAAATAAATCCCAACACCACGAAGGACTTGTACTAGATGAATGAAATTTGGACAGTATATTCAGCTATGGTATTTATTCAATTGATTCAAGTTTCAAGGTTACAACTTATAGGGGGTGCCATCCTGTACATGCAAATGAGACATTCCAATGACAGATATAAAGGAGATCAGACGCACGTCTGTGTCACTTCAGACACTTGTGGACATGTGTGATACTGTAGAGTAAAACATGCCTCGAAGACAACTGCGGCGTGAATATGGGCAGCTAACCCAATTCGAACGAGGACATGTAATGGGCCTTCGAGAGGGTGGACTTTCGTTCCGTGCTATTGCAGAACGCATGAGTCGAGACGTTGCCACTGTGTACAACTGTTGGCAGCAATGGTCCAGAGAAGGCAGGATTACCAGGAGACCAGGATCTGGATGACCCCCGTCGACTGGAGACAGGGTTGACCGACTGTAGGATGGCTGTGGCAAATCGTCAGCATCTGCAGCGAACATTCGGGCTGCTGTGGCACCCAACGTCACTCCACACACAATTCGGAACCGTCTCCTGGCCAGGAACCTCCACTCCAGGCGCCCTGTGGCATGTTTGCCTCTTACCCCTCAACACTGTGCGGCACGTCTTCAGTGATGTCAAGCCAGAGCGACTTGGAGGGCAGAATGGAGGTCTGTGGTCTTCACGGATGGAAGTTGTTTCTGTCTGGGTCAGAGTGATGGTCGCACAAGGGTCAGGAGGAGGAGTGGGGAAGTCCTGTTACTAAGTTGTATCAGTCGTCGGCATACTGGCCCCACCCCTGGCGTTATGGTATGGGGAGGGATTTCCTACGACAGCAGGACCCCCCCCTGGTGGTTATCCCAGTCACCATCACGGCAAATGTTTCCATTCGGATGGTTGTTGACCCCATTGTGCTGCCATTCATGGCTGGTATGTCAGGGGGGCTGTTCCAACAGGACAACGCTCGACCCCACGCTGCTGCTGCAACCCAACGTGCCCTCCAGGGTGTCCACATCCTACCACGGCCAGCACGATCACCAGATCTGTCGCCCATCGAGAACGTCTGGGACATGGTCGGAAACTTTGTAAGGGCTCTTCCACAACCAGCAACAACTGTCGCTGATCTGACCATCCAGGTACAACAGGCATGGAATGCCATACCAGAAAATGACATTCGGCATCTCTACGACCGTATGCATGCACGTGTGCCGGCCTGCATAGACAAGCGCGGCGACTACAGCGGATACTAAAGTCCGTGCTTTTCACCATATACAGGGTGGCGCCCCCTATAAGTTGTAACCTTGAAACTTGAATCAATACCATAGCTGAATATACTGTCCAAATTTCATTCATCTAGCACAAGTCCTTCGTGGTGTTGTGATTTTTTTTCCCGCCAGTGTAACTTTGGAAACCATTAAACTCCTCTATAATAACTGAAGCATTTTCCAAATGTCCGTAACATTTCCTTCCGTCTTATATGATGAACGTATCGTCAATGTATTGCTTGTATATCTTCAATCAACCTGTCAATACAAGACGTCTCAACGGATTGCAGAAAAAATTCTACTATTACCGAGATAATCGGAAAACCCATTACAGTAGAACCTCCGTATAGCGAAACTCAACGGACCGGCAAAATCATTTCGCTATATAGATGTTTCGTTGCATGGAGGTGGTGCTAAATTTTGCATACTTTTGATGTATAAATTGCTGATAATTGCATTTATATATGTATATATTTTAAATGTAGTATTCATATAAAAAAAAATTTGTGTTTTATATTAATTTGATTGCTTCTTAACATTAAGAACAAAACTTTTTCGATACTTGACATCGCTGCCTATCTAAAGTCATCTAGGCCGCCATTGCTGAAAATTTTGTTTGGAACGCGATTATTTTTTCTGAAATAATTAAAATTTTAAAGCAGAACGGGTCGAAAATAATATTGTAATACGTATTTTATGGGAAAATACCGATAGAACATATCCATAAGCATGTACACTACTGTTTATAAAAATCGCAACACCCTGATGGAATGGTCTAATCCATATGCAATTTGCAATATTTGCATACAATGGGTCAGAGTATAAATGATTAGATTTTCAGAGTAATTGCTTGAAAGAACACCATGCCTCGACGACGACGAAGGGCACCATATCAACAGCTGACAGACTTTGAAAGAGGACGCATAATTGGTCTGCGTGAAGCGGGATGGTCGTATCGTGACATTGCTGCTCGTGTAGGACGTAATGCAACGACAATTATGCGTGCATGGAGGCAGTGGAGCGAAGAGAACAGGGCACACCGAAGACCAGGCTCAGGAAGACCCAGCACGACGACACCGCTAGATGACAGACACCTCTATCGCATGTGTGTAGCAGATCGTACAGCCACTTCCACAGTGTTAGCACAACAGTGGGGTGCTACAGTAGGCAGGACAATGTCTGCTAGCACTGTACGACGCCGTTTGATTTCCAGAGGATTGATGGCACGAGTACCATTGTTGCGGATTCCTTTGACTCAAAAGCACCGGCGCCTCAGGTTGCAATGGGCCCATCAACACCAACAGTGGCAAGCTGAATGGCAACAAGTTGTGTTTTCGGATGAGTCAAGGTTTAACTTGCAGCACCATGACGGCAGGATATGAGTCAGAAGACATCGTGGCGAGCGCGACCTTCCAGAATGCATCCTGCAGCGTCATTCAGGACAAACGCCAGGGGTGATGGTGTGGGGTGCAATCAGTTACCATGGCCGTTCCCGTCTGATCAGAATCCATGGCAATCTGAACAGTGACCGGTACATCAGGGAAGTTGTGCAACCCGAGGTCATCTCCTTCCTGCAGAATCTTCCAGGCGCTGTATTCCAACAGGACAATGCCCGACCGCATGTGGCCAGAAATGTCCTCGCCTTTTTCCAAGCACATCAGACGCCCTTGGTTCCCCTGGCCTGCTCGTTCACCAGACATGTCCCCAATCGAACATGTGTGGGACAGGGTTGCTCATCGATTGGCTCGTCAGACTCCTGCAGCAGCAACTGTGGATGAACTGTATACCCGTGTAGACAGAGCATGGCAGGACATTCCCCAGGCCCTTATTCAGAGCTTGTTTGACTCAATGCCACGACGTTTAGAGGCTGTAATTGCATCCCACGGTGGTTTCACCCGATACTAATGTGACAATAAAACGCATTGTATTGACCTGAAAATCTAATGGTTTCTTTTCTGACCCATGATATGCAAATGCTCCAAATTTAATGCAGATTGGGCTATTCCATCAGGGTGTTGCGATTTTTATAAACAGTAATGTATATTAAGGCCAACAAGTGTTTTTCGTCGGCCTCGGTAAAATTACATTTCACAAAAATGTTTATGGGCTTAAACTTTCAATAAAATAAATTCATAAATTTGAACGAATATTAAAGTTTTTAATATAAAAAATCTTCCAAGTTTTGAAAGCTTTTATAGTAGTTCTCGTGCCGATTTTCATAGAAAATAAATTTTTAACATGCTTGCACATTTAAACTGCTCAGCAGGCCGCCATTATTGCTGTGCAGTGCATCAAGGGTAGTTTGGTGAGATAACGTTGTTCTCGAGCACTCTTCGTAATTTTTTCTATATGAGCTTCGTTCTTTTGTAATGAAACTTACCTCGTAGAATTATGACCAAATAACTCTGTTTTTGTTTCATCAGATCACAATATATGCTTCCAATAATGTGGTTTGATGAAACGAAAAAATTGGGCATGTCCATTAAACTTTTCCCAGTGAACCAGGTACAGCTCTGTCAGTTCCAGTAACACATTACAATATTTAAATGCATATAACTGAAATTCTATTACAGAAAAATTGCTAATTTTTTTTTTTATTTTTTTCAGATAAACTTCATTACTAATATATCCCTTTAAATTTTTAAATTAAATGATAAAATATAATAAAAATAACGATTTTCCATAAGTGTGATCAAAGTGTGACTGGTGTCAGTGTGTGTTTGTTTGAGATGTGGAAAAAATAATAAAGTTTTTTTTTTTAGAAATTATTTTTCATGAGTTCGTTTTTTTTTTGGGCAGTGGATAATGGAGCTGCGTAAATGTTGTGGCTGTATCGTCTGTGGGCGTAGTGGGTTGCGAATGTGTGGATGTGTGTGATTTGTTGCGACGATGTGTGGGATAAATAATTTTGTGCATCTGATATAGAATGTTGTTGTATTTTTTTTTTTATTTATTATAAGTTTTTCCTTTCGTTGTAAAAGCTGATTGTTGTCCGATGTCTGCAACATTTATCAGGTAACAATCACTTAAAATCGTTGTTGTTGATGTCTGTGTTCGGGAAATTCGGCCATCAACAGTGTTGCGGTTGTTTTCCCTTTGTTAGGAGAGCGTCTCGCGTTTCCGATCGATGTGTTAGGCAGTGAAGCTCATGGCGGTGTCGCGTTCGCCCCCCCCCCCCCCTCCTCCATGCAGCGACATTGCAATCACTGTTTTTCGAGTACAGTGTGACGTTATCACGTGTTAAGTAATATATTCGTTTTATAATAAAATTGATCACAGGAATAATAGAAGGTATTATTCAGCTTCTGTATAAGAATATGGTAACATAAGTGTTTTTGACGTAGTGGCATATCAAGTGGAGATAATGTAAGATTATAAATTTGGATAATTATTGGAAGGCACACGATTGTGAAATAACAGGAGGGGTGGAGCAATGACAGGAAGAGACGTTCTTTTCGAGTTTAAATAAGTATTGTTGATACTGGTCATTGGAATCCCCCAATAAATAGATATGTTGTTTTTTTTAATGAATTGTTTGTAACACGAATTTTATGTAGTATTTGGAATCGTTAGTAATTTTGTGGTTTATTCACTTTTGAACTTGTGAGTTGTAAAGAGGGAAGGAGACCGGATGCGGGCGCAGCTATAAAAAGGGAGAGAAACTGAAACTTCTTCATGAGTCATGCTTGAGAGTTGGTAGAGGTAAGCTGCGCGCTTTCTCCTCTCGTATGGAATAAAGAAAATTATGGAAATTGATTAGAGATAGCATTTGCGAAAAACGCTGCTGTGCAACTTCCACAGTTAGCCAAGTAGCTAGGCTGATTTCTAAAATTCAATTTATGGTGTGAGCTGGCTCATCAAAATATAAATGGAAAAACCCTTGGTGTGGGTGGCATCTCCTCGAAAACCCCAATTTGACTTTCTGATTCAAACAATTAACTGAAAATTCCAAATTTACATGTAAAGAGGGATGTCCTTGTCAATCTGGTTGAACTTAACCAGATTCCTTTTGTTTTGTTCTTCGTTCTTCATTCTTTCGTTTTATTGAGATGCATATCTTTATGGATTGCAAGGAGCAGGAAACGTACCCTAAGTAACATTGAAATGGAATATGTGTGCAATTGATATTCTTCAGAGTCGTCAGTTATGATTAGAATCAAAATATGGAAATAGGAACCCGACATTCTTCAGAGCAATTGTAAGCAAGCAACGTGATATTCTTCAGAGCAACGAGATATTCTTCAAGCGAGCAACGTGATTTTTCTTCGAGCGACAGGCATGATTAGAAACCCGACATTGAGAAAGGAAGACAACTGCATATTGTGAGATCTTCTGTTGAAGTTAGTGGGGACACTTTGAGACTTCCAGTGGACTCACTCACTAATCGATCCGGATTTTCTTCAGATGTGTTTTTGTGCTTCAGAGTGCTAAGTGATATAATTTATGGCCTGTTTAACACAAAGGTGTTTTTTGTGCAATAAAGTGGATTGAAAGTGCTTGACAAGTCTGCAAGTGATTGAACTACGTAATTGTAAGTAAAAACTGAAATTTGATATATTGATCTAATTGAGTGTCATGACAAAGGTACGATAAAGAAATATATTTGAGAGAACTTTCTAAGAATGGAATCTTGAGTAGAACTATCTCTTTCCTCAGAGCAATTGATTTATTGACATTTATTGAATTTTGCATGTTATCTTAGATATAAGTACTTGGGAATTTTAATATTAACTTTCTTCTTTCGTGTTAAGATCTATCTACTTTCTTTTCATTTAGATTTAAGACTTTATTTAATTTTGTATCTCATTGGTTTGTTTATCTTTGAATAAAGAGAACATTTGTTTAATTCCAAACCTTGCTTTCCTTATTGAAATAAATAAGTCACAGCCTGCCATTTTTTCTAAAGAACCTAACCTATGTCCTTGATTTTGCATATTGAATTTGCTTGAGCATTTTATTGAGCATTTCATTGGATTCTGATTTCAGAGAAGGGAGTGTCCATTTACATTGGCACCCACTGTGTAATATCCAAAAATCAAGGGTATAAGGTTACAACAGCCTATTAAAAGTTGATAAAAACTATAGGCTGCATCGACATATTTGGAAGTAAAAAACTTTTTATAGGAGTAGACTAATCCAAGAAGGGAAAAGATGAGTTTCCAGCCGACAACTGAGATGTGCGTATGGAATGCTCTTTTGTTCACGCAACTAAGTTGAGAAGATGAACGAAAAAGAAGTTCTGAGGACTGGTGAGAGCGTTCTGATTATTTTCTTTCGGGGTTGGCTAAACTGATTAATTTAATGGGGATTGTGTGCCAAATACTCGATAGAAGTGTAACGGAAATTTCTACCAGTTTGGATTAGTATATGTTCATGGCAAGAAGGAATAAACGCTGTTTAACTTTCAATATAGACTAAATGGGAAGGCAA
>JAHWFO010028514.1:363508-385020 GCA_023313115.1 Rhysida immarginata | reverse complement strand
GATCGGTATTTGATGGTAAGCGCTCCGGAGATCAATTGTGCTGAATACTTAATATTTTGAAACTTTAGTTACGATTTCGCGTAGCGTAAAGTTGTTTATGGTCAAAGAGTAATCAATGACCATTCGCTTCTTGTGATTGGCGTTCGAAGTCAAAAGTACCTGTGCCCTCCACGGTGAGTAGCTTTTCTCTATTATGTCCTCGTTAAGTAATTTTTTTATTTCTGTTGAGATGAAGGCCATATCATCTGGAGAATGTCGGTGAGATTTAATTGCGATTGGCTTGCAGTCTTTTGTCAAATGTGTAAATAGCGATACAGGTGGTACCATTGCAGCAGTTAGACTGCATATCTTGAGTGGTTGTCTAGGACCACCAAACAGTAATTCAACAGATGAGAATGAGCCAAATACGTCATGTCCTAATATTCCGTCAGCACAGAGATTTCTCATAACTAATAAATCAACTCATATATTTATGTTGACCAATCTGTATGTTAACTGTGCAGTATCCGTCAATGTCAACTTTACACTGAGTGAGTATATTATTATGACCACGTGACATGTTTATGCAAATGCGCACATGGACGTCGCCACATGTTTTTTTTTTTTTGTTTTTTTTTTGTAATTTGCTAGCGGGCCGGACCAATATAAAATGGGAAGGTAAGTGTCGTCGACACCACTAGACGTGCTCCATTCTTCAACTATGGATAGACGACGCGATTTAACAGCCTTCTTGTAGGTGCACGGAGCTATGGAGCGAGTATCAGCGAAACAGCAGCATTCGTGGGGTGATCAAGAGCAGCCGTCGTTAAAGTATTTAAAGACTGGTCGGTTAGCCGGAAGACAGGGTCTGAACCCGTTGTGGCCACCCGCGGATGGTTGATGATCGGACGGAACGGAGACTGTCACGACTGGTAAAGGATAACAGAAGGGCAACGGTGCATCAAATCACTGCTAACCTTAATCAGGGGTCTTCCAAAACGGTCTCTGAATGCACTGTCCGCCGCACAATGCATCGCATGGGTTACGGAAGCCGAAGACCTGTCCGCACACTTTTGCTGTCTGCAGCCAACAAGCGGAAACGACTCCAATTCGCTCAGGAGCACAAGGACTGAACTATCGAGCAGTGGAAACAAATCATGTGGTCTGACGAGTCACGATTCCAGTTATATCATGCAGACGGCCGCGTGAGAATCTGGCCGAAACAGCACGAAAGCATGGACCCTGCATGCATGAGTACAACCCTCCAGGTCGGTGCGGGTAGTGTTATGGTCTGGGGAATGTTTTCCTGGCATGCGCTGGGTCCTTTAATACGTATTGAACAACATCTGGATGGCACAGCATACCTCCGTATCGTCGCCGATCAAGTCCACCCTGTCATGTTGATGGCGTACCCCAATGGAGATGGCTACTTCCAGCAAGACAATGCGCCATGCCACAGAGCTCGTATTGTGCTGGAGAGTTTCCAGGAACATGAGGGGGACTTTATCTTACTTCGGTGGCCCCCACAATCCCGAGATCTCACTACAATTGAGCATTTGTGGGACGAAGTCGAACGAACCATCAGACGACTGGATCCACCACCGTCCAATCTAGCACAACTAGACAGTGCTATCCATCAGGCATTGTGTCAGATTCCTCCCACCACCTGACACATCTCGTGGAATCAATGCCAAGAAGAATCACCGCAGTATTAAAGGCAAAAGGTGGCCCAACGAGATACTGACAGGGTGGTCATAATAATATGCTCACTCAGTGTATGTTCGACAGATGCCATTGTTATTCTATCGGATTCAGGTTTGACGTTCACTTTACAACATTTTACGACGTTTTTATTTATTTAACTAACGCTGCTGCCAGTATCTATGAGCGCGTCAACCTCCACGCTGTTGATTTGAATAGACAGTGTGGCTCTCTGTAAGCCGGCGAAAGAAGCTGCAGAGATTCCTTCAATCGTTAGCGAAAGATTGTCCTTTCCTTCTATCGAAGCTGTAATTTTTGCTCTAGTTTTAGATTTGCAAACTTTCGCGAAGTGCCTTTCTTCCGCAATAGTTGCAGGTACAGTTCAAAGCAGGATATTTAATTATTGGATGACGTTTTTTCCGCAAAATAACATGCGTCTGTTTTATTCGTAGTTGTAGCAGCTAATGTCCTGTCAGTAGATGTCAAGCCTAGTAGTGAAGTAGTAGCATTAGTGTAGCAGGCGTTGTTAACTTCAGCCATTTCTATAGCTCGAGCCTGGTCAAAGGCTTCATCTAGGGTTAGTTTCAGATTGTGGTCGCCTCTGATGCCCGAGTACGCGGCAGTACGTCCACCTGCGTGTTTGCCGTGCGCAGCGACCCTACTTCTGGGGAAAGGGGGATCCTGGTGGTTGAGGGAAGGCTTTCCGGAACAACACACCACTTTGGCCCCTGCTTCTCGGAAGGATGGGTGGTCTGGATGAGCCCGTCCAGATCAATCGGCTGGTCGTCGCTCCTTGGAGCTTCGGCCATAGGGTTAGGCGCTGCCTATATCTTCCTCGTATCCCTGGTGCCAATGTGCATCCCCTTGTTGGGCTCGGTGGTGGGTGGGGAGCGAGGGAGATGAAAGTTTACTCAACTTACTATGGGTAAAAATAAGAATGCTAATCAAAAACAAACTAATAATAGTTATCGTGAAGGGAGACCTAGTAGAAGACCGCCAAGAAATCCGAAATTTTTGGAGATGAAATTGGCAAGTGGGGAGTCGTTTAAGACCATTTCCCCATTTCTAATTTCAAAAGAACTTAAACGCCTCGTTGGGGATACGAAACATGTCAAGAGACTCTTTAATGGCAATCTATTGATCGAGGTTGTTAAGGATAGGCAAGCCACCACCCTGCTATCCTTGAAAAAGTTTGCAGGGAAAGCCATTTCGGTTTCTCCCCATGCAACTTTGAACTATAAAAAAGGTGTTTTCACGTGCCAGGATCTGGAAGGAATAGAGGATGAGGAAATCATTGCCGAATTGGATGATCAATCTGTTGTTGACATTCGCCGGATCGCTCCAAGGAGGAATGGTGTTCCTCATCCTACAAATTCCTTCATTGTTACCTTTGAGGGAACAGTTTTGCCAGATACCATCTATGTCGGCTATATCCAATGTCACGTGAGACCCTTTATCCCCAACCCGTTGCGTTGCTTCCAATGTCAGAAGTACGGCCACACGAGAACAAACTGTCATTTTAATGCAGTCTGTTGTAAGTGTGGCCTGCCTGGACATGAGATGGAAGATTGTTCTAACGAGTTACGGTGTTGTAACTGCAAGGGAGCCCATTCTGCCCTTTCAAGAGACTGTCCTATTTGGCGGAAGGAAAAGAAGATCCAAGAGATTCGTGTCCTTGGGAATCTGTCTTTTCCGGAAGCGCGTAGGCAGGTAGAACAAAATGAAGTCCGGAACTATGCAGCAGTGGTTAAGAGTCGTCCTTCGATTAAGTCTGTTGGAACAATGACTGACTTGAGTATCGCAGACTTTTCTTGTGGAACTTCCACCTCCACAGGACCATCTGCTAGCACTAGTCGGACTTCAAAATCAGTTACACCACCTGGAACTCCTCCAAAAACTTCGGAAAGGGAAGAGGGTAAGAAACGCTCGTCAGAGGTGTCGCCTTCCTCTGACCCCTCCAAAAAACGTATAGTAGTTTCTACTCCAAATTCTCCAGTTCTGGGGGGAGGGCCAGACTTCCCTTTAAATTTGGACGTGTCTCCTACTGAGGAGATGGAGTTATCCCGGGAGTTTAAACTTTCATCTTAAAACCTCCATCATGGCACTGTTACAATGGAACCTTAATGGATTCTTTTGTCGCTTAGAAGACCTGAAGTTTTTAGTTAATAAGTTCTCCTTCTCCTTATTGGCTTTGCAAGAAACGTTTCTCTTGCCATTCCAGTATCCGACCCTAAAAGGGTTTAATTTAATAAGGAAGGACTATACAATGGGAAATAAAGCCTGTGGCGGTGTTGCCATCTTACTTCAAAGATCCTTGCCTTTTACTACCATTAATTTAACATCGAATCTCCAGGCAGTAGCAGTTAGAGTGTTATTCAAAGACCTCTCACCTCTAACTGTTTGTTCACTGTATCTACCTCCGGATCAATATACGGACGAAACATCTTTGTCATCTCTACTGTGTGAACTTCCAAGCCCCTTTCTAGTTCTGGGTGATTTTAACGCCCATAACCACATTTGGGGGTCTACAAAGCTCTCTGAAAGAGGATTTATGATAGAAAAAGTTTTGAATGCTTTTAACATCAATTTGTTAAACGATGGCTCTCCAACATTTCTCCACTCAGCCAACGCCTCTCTGTCATGCATCGATCTATCTATATCCTCTTCATCTTTTACACCTAATTTAGCCTGGAGCGTATTCTCAGATTTACATGGTAGTGACCATTTCCCGATAAGTATTTCCCTGAGTTCTTTATCCTTTTCCAACCCTCTACCACGTTGGAAATTGGATAAAGCAGATTGGCAGGTCTTCCAATCCCATCTACAGTTTGAGAATAAAACACCCTTTCCATCTGTAGATGAGGCTGTAGAGGATTTCACTTCCCGCATCCTCCATGCGGCAGAACAATCCGTTCCAAAATGTCGATCCTCTTCCATGAAAATACCAGTGCCATGGTGGAATGAAGAATGTGCCCTAGCGGTTCGAGAACGAAAGAGAGCTCTCCGCATTTTCTCCGCACAACCAACTCTCGAGAATCTTATCACTTATAAACAGAAAAGGGCCAGTTGTAAACTAATCATTTCCACAAATAAGAAACTCTGTTGGAGGGATTATATTTCCTCCATTAATAGGAACACCCCTCTTCAAACTGTATGGAACATGATTAGGAAAATAAATAGAAAAAGACTCCCGGATAAACTCCCTTCTCTCACTGAAAATGGGCATACACACTTTCACCCGAAGGAGGTAGCTAATATCCTCGGAAAGACATTTGCTGAGGTTTCACAAATAAAACATGACTCAGCCTCCTTTCAAAGACAAAAACGTATTGAAGAATCGCATGTTATAAACTTTAAATCTCGAAACTTCGAGAAATATAATCTCCCGTGTACTTCGCGGGAACTGCATTTTGCCCTTCGTTGTTCCAGAGATTCTGCACCAGGCCCAGATGGAATCTTATACGCTTTCCTGAAACATCTCACGAGGGAAGCTTATGCTCATCTTCTCTCTTTATATAACTACATTTGGTCATTAGGAGAGATTCCAACTTTGTGGAGAGAAGCAATTGTTATTGCTATTCCCAAACCAAATAAAAATCGCTCCTGTGCTTCAAACTATCGACCAATTGCGCTAACCAGCTGTCTATGCAAAGTCTTGGAAAGGATGGTCTCTGTCCGCTTTATGTGGTACCTGGAAAAAAACCACCTGCTGTCTAGGTTTCAGTGCGGTTTCCGCAAATCCCGCTCAACTGTTGATCACCTTCTTCGGTTGGAGCATGAGATTCATCTAGCGCAGAGACATAGACAACATGTCGTAGGGGTTTTCTTCGATTTGGAAAAAGCCTACGATACAACTTGGAGGCATGGAATAGCAATACTTTTGCATAAATACGGCCTTACAGGACACCTTCCCTCTTTCCTGTGTAATTTCATGGCGAATAGAACATTCCGAGTTCGCGTTGGGTCAACACACTCAGACCCTTTTACACAGGATAATGGTGTCCCTCAGGGATGTGTGCTGAGTCCTTTCCTTTTCCTCATTGCTATTAATGAGGCTTGTTTACAACTTCCATCTACTGTGAACTATTCCCTGTACGTTGACGATATTGCCATCTACTGTCGAGGGTCCTCAATGTTCTTTATTGAGCGTCAACTGCAACTGGCCGTCAACAAGCTTGTAACCTGGAGCAACGAAGTAGGATTTGAATTTTCACCCCAAAAAACAAGGGCCGTTCACTTTTGTTTTTTGAGAGGTCTCCATCCAGACCCAGACCTTACACTTTATGGATCCCCTATTTCAGTGGTGGACTCACATAAATTCTTGGGTCTGACATTTGATAGAAAATTATCATGGCTCCCACATATTCGTAATTTAAAAGCGAGATGCTTACAAGCCATGAATGTTTTGCGCTCCATCTCCGCTACCAAATGGGGTGCGGATAGGAAGATGCTTCTTTTTTTATACGGCTCTCTAGTTAGATCTAAATTGGACTACGGAAGTATTGTGTATGCATCTGCTTCAAAAAGTACTTTGAAGCTGTTAGACCCCGTTCACAATCTAGGCATAAGAATTGCCATAGGAGCGTTCCGAACAAGTCCGGTAGAGAGCCTTTATGTAGATGCTTCTGAACCCCCGTTATGGTTAAGAAGAGCCAAACTCCTCCTGAAATATGCTCTTCGCATATATGGTGAATGTCAGCACCCAGCTTTTGCCTGTCTATTTGGTAAACCTAGAATCCCTCCCCATCACTCTTATAGAAGCATCAACAATTGGTTCCAGAATCTTCTGGAGAGCCTGAACCTCTCATTTCCAGCCATGCATAGCCGAGAGGTCAGAGATGTCCCTCAGTGGATTCTTCCCCAACCAGATGTAAATTACAATTTATTCGGTGGGAAAAAATCAAATTTTTTGGAAGCCGAAATTAACGCTCTTTTTAAGGTTTTTTTAGAAACCCTTCCTGATGGCTTCCACATATATACAGATGGGTCCAAATCAGAGGACGGGGTTGGCTGTGCATTCCTTATAGATAATACTATATTTTCCTATCATTAGCCAAACGAGTTTTCCATCTTCTCAGCGGAATTGGTTGCTTTAGCCAAAGCGTTAGAGTTCTGTTTTCAATATCCAAATTTTAACATCTGGATATTCTCTGATTCTCTGAGCGCTTTGCAATCTTTGGAATCTTTCAATTCTGAAAATCCTTTTGTCAAAAGAATCCAGGAATACCTTCATTTCCTGGATTCCCAAGGTACCAGAATTCATTTTGTCTGGATCCCTAGTCACATGGGTATCCAGAAAAATGAACGAGTCGATAAGGCGGCAAAACACGCTATTACACAGTTACCGATCTCTGAATTGCTGTCAATCCCCGAGCATTTATACCCGGTGATTTCCAAGAAACTCAAATCTTCTTGGCAGGAGTCTTGGCCTCTTAACCCAGCTAATAAACTTTTTGAAATCAAGCGTTCCATCACACCGTGGTCATTACCTTGTCTAACAAACAGGCGAGAAGATGTCGTTCTTACTCGGCTTAGGATTGGTCACAGCCGTCTTACTCACAAATATTTATTAAAAAAAGAACCAGCTCCATTGTGTTCTTGTGGAGCAATGCTAACTATTAAGCATTTTCTTATTCAGTGCCCTTTACACACTAAATTACGACGCTCATTAGGGCTGAATTATTCACTTGAGTTTTTGTTGGGGAATAACCCTATGATTTTTAAAAAAGTATTTTTGTTTTTAAAAATTATTCATGTTTTTAAATTCATATAGTCATCTTTTTATTGCTTTTGCATTATATATATTTGACCATCAAATATAGGTTTCATTTAGTGCCATTTACACACTAATCATATGCATCAGTTTTTATTAGGGGACATCTCATAAGAAAACAGATTTTAATCATCTATTTTATAGTCAGTTTAGTGCCATTTACACACGAATGATTTACACAGCCCCATTTCTTATTACGGGAGAACTCTGGGGGAAAATGTCAGTTTTTAAATTTATTAGTGATTTTAAAATCTCATAGTCGTAATTTTTATTGTTTTTCCATCTTTGTCATTCACGTTTTTATGATTTTTTTTTTTTTTTTTTTCATCTGATGCTTTAAACTTTCGGGTTTTTAAACTTTCTGTCGGGCGCAAAATGGCCATAGCAGCCGACGCCCTAAAATTTCAACCAACCAACCACCAACCGAGTACGCGGGTTCGATCCCGGCCGAGGACGACGAGGATTTTTCTGGGGGAAATCCTGAGATCACGCACTTCCTTCGGAAGGGAAGTAAAGCCGTTGGTCCCGTGTAGTCGTTTGCCGGCTGCACGTTAAAGAACCCTTGCGAGGCAAAATTTGCGGCCCCCTTTAACGCCGTCCTGAAATGACCATAGCAGTTGAAAAGGACGTTAATACCAAACAAACCAAACCAAGTTTCACATTCTCAAGTAGCCGTTGCCTTATCTGACCAGATGCAATGCCATTTATAAAGGCATCTCTAATATGTTCGTCTCTATTCTGTTTTGCAGATACTTTTATGAAACCACATTCTTTACTAAGCTCTTTCAGTACTTGCATATAATTATCTAGGATCTCACCTGGTTGTTGTATTCTGCTAGCGAGGCGATGTCTGGCGTATATTTCATTCTTAGGCTTCACATACACACTTTCTAAATACTTTATAGCCTCATCAAAAGTGTTTTGCATTCCGAGATAAGCTGGTATACTTGCGGTGAAAGATGATTTATCAGCAGCTGTAGTTTAATGGAATCAGGTAATTGTGTCTTCGGATCGGACTGAAGAGCCGTGAAGAAATTGTATAAGGTTGTCTTCTAATGCGTCCTAAGCCTGCTTGGACCCTTCTTTTGCCGGATCACATTCTAATTTTTCTGGTCGTAGAAATCTTTCCATTCTGCGTTGTAGAGAATATAAATTTTGTTCATTAAATTGTAATAAAATTGTACGCAGAAATACCTTATATTCAAGGTTTTAATGAACAAAACTTGTACATAACTATTATAAGCTAGATATTTCACTATCATCTAAGAATGATTGGATTTTTGCTAGGCAACCTAGGGAATGACGTGATCATGTATGTTATAACTGACATTATTGTTATCACACCGTGCATGCTTCACAACTTGGGTCCATGGCCTTCATGGGGTCTACGCCGCACTTCAGCCCTACCATCAGCTGGCATCGAGACTCATCAGACTAGGTCACACGTTTAAAGTTGTCAGGTGTCCAGTCGGTGTGTTCATGGGCCCAGAAGTGACGTTGTTGACGATGTCTTGTTGTTAGCATGGGCACCCTCGTGGGTCTTCGACTTCCATATCCCATGGACACCAAATTTCGTTGCAGAGTTCGCAACGATAAAGCTCTAGTATCACCCTAGTTGAAATCTGATGTCTTCTAGCGTAGTGTCAGTTGCTTGTTAGCGGTGACCATCCTACTCAGACGCCGTTGGTCCTGTTCATTGAGAGGGTGTGGTCGACCAATGCGTTGTCCATGGTGGGAGGTGATGCCGTCTAGTTGGTACCCTCGGTAGATGCTTAAAACTGTGGACCGTGGGATGTTGAATTCTTGAGCCACCTCCGATATTGAATGACCCATACTCTGTGCTCCACATACCAGCCCACGTTCGAACTCGGATAGCTCTTGCCGTGTAGCCATTGTCACACTGAATACCTCACCCTTAACTCATGTCAGTGTAACTAAACCGACCGAGACTGATTTGCATATTTATACTGTTTGCACATGATGCTACTGCCACTTGAAAAAAGTCCACTGCTATATCATGACTTTTGGCAAGTGAGTGTATACAGCTCCTGGAAAAAAAGTATTCGATCACGTCGCTTGACGACAAGAAATGTTACTTCGACAAATTAATACGGTAAAGCAATTAATAATGAATAAAATCCGCTGCTATATTTCTAAAGTACCATCTATTTTTATTGATATTACAAAAAAAAGAAGTTTTAAATCTTATATAACAAGCGCAAAATAAACACACAGGTATGCACCGTGTTGGAAAAAAGTATACGATCATACACTGCTTGACAATTGCTAAGGAACAGCAACATTTTTGTCAATAAATACTGTCCCAAGAAGTAAACGTTACCAGAACTTCAGTAGACAAGTTACAGTGACTTTATGAACACAAAATGGCTTGGAATTTGACTTAAGGAAACGAACATGTCAAAAGCAGAAGAGGTATCATGAAGCATCAATGAGTAACTAAAGGAAAATATTGGTTGTTTGTCACCGGTTTGAAATGTGAGACCCTTAGTAGTGAGTATTGCTTCCCCGAACCGCAATGCATGTTTTGCATGCTTCCCACTCGACTGTTGAGAAGAGCGATCGGGATCTTATCCCATTCTTCCTATAACGCAGTTGTCAGTTCCTGGAGCGTTCTGGGAGGGGGGGTTCCTTTGTGCCACACGTCTACCAAGAGCGTTCCAGACATGTTCTATGGGATTAAGGTTCGGAGAGTAAGGGGGCCACTTTAAACGCTTGATATCCTCACTCTCAAGAACATCTGATGCCATGTTCGCTCTGAGTGCATGGTCATTGTCGTCCAAGAACACAAAGTTTGGACCAACCGCTCCACGGAAAAGACGAACATGATCCAGAAGAATCTCCCTGCAATACTGTGCTGCTGTAACAGATCCTGCTGCAAAGATGCGAAGGAGTGTTCTGGCATCATGCATGATGCCCCCCCCCCCACACACACACACCATGACTCCTTGACTAAAACGTTGCACTTCCCGAACGTGTGTTGGTGATAACGAGTTCCCTTTCCACGCCAGATTAGTTGATGCCCAGAATCACTCTGCATAGTGAACGAGACTTGTCGGAGAACATCAACATGGACCACTCCTGATCGCCACAAGCACGATGCTCATTAGTCAAAATATTTATTTAAAAAAATAAACAGTAAAGAATAGTACAGGTAAAAACTCCTTATAATGAACCTCTTTATAACGAAATTTTCCGTAAAACGATTTTTTTTCCGTTGGCCACAGACAACCACTCTATTCTCTTCCGTCGTCGGAGTGGAGAGAGTGGAATGCATTTGACAGGATTTCGTGCATACAGCCCAACATCATTCAACTGACGGGAAATGGTTCTGGCAGAAACATTAATGCCTGTAGCAGCGGCAAGATCTGCGGCTATCGGTGCGGGTGTCTGATTTCTTCCTCTTTTTGCTGAAAGGGCTATGCTACGATTCTCCAGAGCGGTTGTCCTCCTTCGACAACGACCCCATGCACACGTAAAGCTGATCCTGTTTTTAAACGAGAAACAACACTTTTTGCAATACCCATTGCTCGCGCAACTTCAGTCACACTTTGTCCTGATTCAAGCCATCCAACAGATCGGTGGTGATCGTAATCCCTCAAATGACGTCTCTGTGGCATTCTGCAGACGATATGTGTGATAGATGGACTGAAAATTTACAATAATGTTCGCATAACACCTGCACTCGTTGTGTTTTGCGAACACTCCACGGCAACTGATTTTCCACAGCTAATTGGGCGCGGGACTTTTATTCAAATTATTCAAATCGAACAAAAGAGTAGCAACCAATGTTTTGACGCGACCTGCATTATTTTGCAGCGCCCCAGAATAGTGGAATGCGCATATTCCGTAGCAATTGTCAAGCAGTGTACAGCAAGTGCGAAAAAGTATTCGATCATCTTGTTTAAACATGACCAAAAATGAAGAGAGGATCGCATTTATTGTTATTGGAAGGGGTTATATAGAAGCAGATGATTTGAACTGAAATTATCATTATTGATGAAAATAGGAACATCTGAGGTATGGAATGTAAAAATCCTCTTAAGAACATTATTTATTTACTCTTCAATGAAATTATCAGCAGGAATGTATACGTAATATACAAATCTTGTTCACTTAAGCTGAGACATGCAAAATGGCACCTAAGAAAATGTTAAGTGCTATTCTGTTAAATGCCGCATTATTGCCTTGTTAAAAACGGGAAAAACACAATGAGATATAGCAGGAATAATTAGATGTACACAATGTACAGTTTCATACATCCAACGCAAATTTGATCTCCATCAAACTGTCCCCTCCGTGGGCACTACCTTGTTGTGGTGGAGGGGCTTGAGTGCCTCAGTGACGCTAAGGGCTATGCTGGATTGGGTCACCCATGCCAAACAGACCTTAGCAGAGAGGTCAGACTAAAAGTGTCCGGTCGGTTGTGGGCCCTCCCAAAGGGACTGGAGTAGAAAGGGAGGCGTTCGAGTCTTCATGGAATGTGGAGGGGGTGATTTCTCAAAAGATCAAAGGATGCTGCCACTTTTTCTTTTGTTATCAGCCTGCTCTGGAATGCGCTAAGGTCTCCTGGGACCCTGTCCCTCGATTTGTATCCCGAGGCTATTTGGCAGGGAGTGTCTCTGCTTTTCTAAGGCATTACTTTTTTTGGTCATACTCTGGCCCTCTGGTGTGGATTTTTGGGGTTTGTCCTTTTGGGTGTGGCTCTTGTTTTGGGTGTTGGTCCCTCTATTTTGGGTGTTGGCCCTCTGGTTTGGGTGTAGTCCTGTTTCGGGTATGGTCATTTTTGGTCTTTTGGGTGTGGTTTTATTTACCTTTGATGTTGAGGTTCATTTTTGATTACTTTTTGATCAGGTTTCCAATTGTGGGCGGGGTCACACAGCTGCTTGATGATCTTTTCTTGATTAATCACGTGATAGCAGCCATGTTCAGGTGGCCCAAGGTTGAAAATAAAATTAATTTCATAATTCTTGGTTGTACCCCTGGTGCTGGTGCTGAGGTACGCAGCAAAATCCACTTCGGTGATTCTGTCTCAGAAGTGAATACCCCCTGATTAATTACGCAGTGGCTACGTACAGTGCAACCTTGTACGCCTTCCGTTCAATACAAAGGAAGTGACGCAAATGATTTGTCACGTGATAAGCTGCAGTCCAAAGATGGAGTTGTCACGTGATTCAAAATGGCGACCGTGAAAACGTCGAAGCTCCTACGAGGAATGAAATTTGACTCGTACGAGGCATAGCAATTATTTATTAGAGAGTTAGAAAAAACGGAGTTTGTTCAACTTTGGACGTATTGTTCCCGTTCACTTGAATGTGCCCGAAAACGAGGAATAAAGCGCTATATTAATGATCGTCTTCAGTACTACGATATCACATACAAATGCATCAACGGAGGAACGTGGAAATCTCGTTCAACAGGAAAAAGGCCATCTCAAAGGTGAGTGCAAATGGTTAAATTAAGAAAGATTTATGTATTAACATCTAGTATTGACTTAATTATTTAATGCTATAAATTATTTAGTGTCGATTAATCTTCACGTGCCTCGTTTTAATTTAATTATTGTCAACATTAAATTTGTGATCGATCTATACAACTTATACGATAATTGTATATTTTAGGGGTGTCTTTTTAGATACACCCTTAGTATGCACAAACGCTTGTACTCGTTTAGGATTAGGTAAAATAACCTGAAACTTAATGCATTAAGCGCACTAGCACAGTGAAACGAAAGGCGCACAGAAAGCTGGCATCCGACATTGGGAGCTGTGAAGAGCGCACAAGACGACGATTAGGGTTATTATTATGGTTAAAAACCAAGTGATTGCCACCCCCCACAATTCGGACCCTTTTGAAACAATTTGGCCCAAACTTTACAGTGATGTTGATCTTGCTTAGAGGAATGTGCATACCGAATGACATTCCTTTATATGCATAAATACACGTAGAAATACGTAGAGTGTGAATAATATGGCGTGGCATTATTTATTTATTTCATGTTATTTCATGTTGATTTGCTACCTAAACTCATTAAATATCTCGTCTTAGCGACGATGTATCACTAATTCCTATAATTTTATTTTTCTATAATTATTATAGTTGATAATGATGAAGGAAACAAAAACGCAACGCAAACATCCTGCAAATGGTTTGTCTAAATTTTAAAAAATAAATAAAGCATATAGTACTGTTTTTACTATCCTTTGAAAGCAATCCAATGCTACGTTTCTGTCAAATTGAATTTTCGTTTCTAATATTCTACGTAGTTTTAAAAATAATTGGGCTGTGAAGAAGTTTTACTTATAATTTCATAGATTGATCAAAAATTTAATTGGAACAATTCAAATAAATACTTAAATAAATAAATAATGCTTTCAGACCAATGTTTGACTATAAATTTAAGACCAATTAATCAGACTATCTTGTATAAAAATGTTCATAACTCACTATATACAAATTCTTATCCTAATGTATTAGAAAATTTTTTCATATTCTTTTTTACTTTTAAAGAACTTACAGGCAAGCATGTCCTTTCAAGTTAAGACTGAAAGCTTCATTGGATGTAAATTATTTGGAGGTTACAGACTTCGTAGATCAACACAATCACAATCATACAAAGGTAGTGTATATTTCATTTTTATTTTATTTCATTATATCAACTCATAAGTTTAAAGCTGAAAACATAACTGGTTAGATGTAGACCATTTATGATTTGGAAAGACTTATGGGTACTACAGGGTGTCTCAAAAAATGTTACCACCTTTTGAATGATTATACCTACCATGTTTATTAAGATATGTCTATTTTTTTATTATCCAAGTTAAAGAAGAAACTAAAGAAGTTTCTCTTTGCATTCTCTTTATCCTCAAACACCTCAAAAATGACTAGAATAAGCTACTCTTGTATTAATGTTAAAAAAATCGTTCAAAGAGTGGTAGCATTATTTTGAGACACAATGAGTATTAGTAGTTAATGAAGCTAGGAGAGTTATAGCATGTCTTTATAAATATTTTTTAAATTTTAATTTATAATATTATCCAAAACTTAATCAAGCAGTATTTCATGCAATTAATGATTTTTTAACTTCATTTCAGGAGACATACTCGTTCTTGCCTCGCCAGAGACAACTTGATGCTCCCACTAAAGCCTTGGCAAAGCACATGCTAAAATTACGTGCGAACAAAAAACTGCTGCAGACTGAACTATTGTCATCATCCAAAGTAACCTTGAAAGATCTGCATAATCTGAATAAAACAAATGGACATTCAGATGATACATTGAAAAATGCTTTGAACTATCTCAACCAGAAAGACTCGGGGATTATTGAAATTGTTAAAAATGAAGAGAATATTCTGCTTGGTGTATACTATCAGGATGAAGAAATGAGACGTGCATTTTCTAGTTATCCAGAAATTTTGTTTGTGGATACGATTCACAAAATCTCAAATAGGAGAATGCCTCTCTATATATTTGCAGTTGAAGACGGAAACGGTGATAGTGAAATTGTTGCCTTTTTCCTAGCCACTACAGAAGATGCTGCTACAATTCAGAAAATGGTACAGTTATTTAAGAAGCATAATTCAGAGTGGCAACAGACAAAGTCTGTCATGACTGATATAGACTTCACAGAAAGGAGTTCATCCAAGAAAGAGTTTCCAGATGCTGCACTTCTAATATGCCTTTTTCATGTTCTGCGAACGTTTAAAAGAGAAATTACCACTGAAAAGATGGACATCACTGTGGGAGAGAGAGAGATGTGCCTTGAATTTGTGCAGAAAATGGCATATGCTAACAATGAACGTGAATATATGGAGCTTTTGAAACAACTTGAGGAAACCAATTTAAGACTTGTTATTGAGTACTTCAAGCACAATTGGCATAATATTAGAGATGAATGGGTAATATCCCTTCAACATAGTGTTAAACTGGGTAACAAAACAAACAACAGGCTGGAAGCTTTAAATTCAAAGGTGGTTCAAGTTGTAAATAGACATTCAAGTTTGCCTTCTCTGTTTAGAGATTTGGATAACCTCCTTCTAAGTTTAAGAACTGAACGCGATAATAGAGCAGCTCAAACATTTCTGAAAGTACCTTTGAATGTTGAGATTGAGAATAATGCTCAGAAGCAGTATCTTCAACTTTTAACGCCTTATGCATATGGATTCGTGGCAGAAAAGTTCCGAACTCAGGAGTTAAATTTGCTGGAGAAATCAGTGATGGAGACACTGTGTCTGTGAAATCCAGTGTTGGCCTATTATCAGTTTCACCAGAAAAGTGCGACTGTCCATTTTTTATTACCATGGAATTACCTTGCCATCATATTCTTAGGATCAGGGAATTGAAGGAATTAAATCTGTTTTCGGAGGGCCTTGTTGCAGCACGTTGGACAAAGAACTTTTATTTTTCAAGCAGTAGGATAGCAAACAAAAATAAACAACCAGAACAAACCGTGTGCACAATGAACAACGTGTGTTCTACCAGAGCAGTTTCTGAGCATGAAAAATTTCGGCTGGCTATGGGCAAGGCTCAGAAACTGGCTTCACTCGCCTCTGAATCTCCCCGCAGGTTTTTCCCTCAAAGGATGAAAGTGCTTGACACTCTTATAAATCTTTGGGGAAATGATTGTGAGGCTTGTATAGTAGCTTGTCATGATGATACTCAGGATATTGACAATTCATCTACTGAAATGCCAACACCTAAAGCCACTTTTAATTTTGCTACTGAAGTAACACAAGATGGACAAAACATCTATAATATGCCAAACCCTAACTCTTCCCAAACAGTGGATTTAATACAAGAGCAGGATTTAATTCAAGAGAATGCGAAAGAATTAGAGGGTGTTGATTCTTCTCCAATTCGACAGAAAATTTACCTTCACTTCCACCAAAGATTAAGAAACGAGGAAGACCTAAAGGACATGACAAGACTGTTGTGGGATTACCAACCAAAAGGATGAGGAGAATGATAGCATTTGAAAGGAAATTCCAAATGAAAAGGATAAAATGATGCTGAAGTGGTTTGTTAGTGAACAGACAGCAATTAAAGCAATGAATGGGTATACCATTGAAGAATACCACATAGAACAGAATCCAAACAAAATATCGTTCGCTTGTTTGGATGTGAGAGCATGCATATCAAAATTGCGACGATATTTTACAGCAGAAGCATGGGTAGGTTTACAGCATGTTATTAGTGTAAAAAAGGCATATCCATTATGGACTTGTCCAAACTGCTTAAACCAATCGCGTGGAGAACGAGTTTGCTGCTATAGCTGTTTGGAGTGCTTCCACTTGCAATGCACAGGATTAAAAGCAGCACCAAAGAGAAAGTGGTTTTGTAGACAGTGTCATGAAAAGTGATAAAAGAAAAGCTGAAATTAACATTACTGTAGGGTATTAATATTAGAAATATGAAAAAATAGTCTGATTCAACTTTAATATATAATGGAAGAAAAATCACTTAATATTTACTGGAAGTCTATAAAAACTCAACAGCTAAATTTTAGGAAGCAATTAGTTATTCTTGTTATAGAATAGTGTTAATTTTAAACATTTAACAATGATTAATGTAAAGAAACCATTCCTCTCTTATTCCCAGTTAATTTCTATAACTGGAAATGAAAGAAAATTACTCTCGAAAACGTTCGGTTTTAAATTTTATTTTAAATTTCTTATAAATTGACTATCACATCTACTGCTGAAGCAGTCTTTGGTTATTAAAAACTGTTAGATGACCACCTATTCCATTGATTTGAGTTGTTTATTTCCACCAATGGACATGCCAGCATATGATCTACTGTGGATATCCCAATATATATTTCGTATTGTCTATTAATAAGGAGACCAATGTATTGCATCCTAAAATTCATCTTTTGGATTTCCAAGGACTACTAGTGAATATTAAGTGACTTTTATTATGATTTATTTAATTTTTATTGTTACTATTGCAATATATTTGGTATTTAAATTTGGAGGAATCCAGTGAAATAAATTTTTTAAAGTTAATTTTTTAATATTTTTAAATTTTATGTGGGAAAAATTTTATAAAAATTATTTTAACTGTAAAATAAAAACAATTATTAATGTAAAGACAATTATCATTGAATAAATGAATAGTTATAGTAAAAATAAAAAAATTATAATAATTTTAATGAATCTATTATCTTTTGAATAAATGAATAATTACTTATAATAATAGTGAATCCATTATATATTATTATAAACCCTTGATCCCAATGTTCAAAATTTAGGAAAATAAAATGGAATTAATCATAATGATGTGCAGGTTGTGACTTCAAGAATTATAGGTCTCTGTTATAATAGCTCTATAATTCTTGTAGGTTAAAGCTGTGAACAGCACAAAGGCACCTCATCAAGGGAATTGCTATGTCGCCGCGATAATCAATTGGAAAATTTTTATCACTACAATCTAAAATAAATATATAAAACAGGGATAAAAATGAAAATGAAAAAGTCAAAGAAGTTATCTGGACCCCAAACACTGATCACAGCATCACTTAGTCTACGCGGCGGCCCGGGATAATTTGCACGAACATTGCATCGAAAACAGATGAACACCTTTCATCTATTCTTGATTACATGAAATAAATCACGGAGCCAAAATGTAGATAGCGAAGCGATCAGAGCTGATGTGGCAATATTATTGGATTGATAGAAAAGAAAGAGCATGGGGGGGGGGGGGGGAGAATTGCTCGAAGCTAAGTTGAAAGTGTTTAAAACGTTGCATTTCTCCTCTATGTGATGCGAATCGGCCATGTCGCTTGTATCGATAAATAGGCAGCCGAATCTGTAGGTAGATGGCGATACAAGTTGTTACTGAGAAAAGACAGCTGCGTCACTTCCTTTGTATTGAACGGAAGGTGTACAAGGTTGCACTGTACGTAGCCACCGCGTTCCCTTAAATACCCACCTAAATGGGTAGGGGTTGACATACTGGCACCTCAAATTGATTACCTAATTACTAATTAACTATTGTTTCTTGAGCCACCAGATTTTTTCCAAACCCTTTTACAGTTTCTTCTAAATAAAACTACTGCTGTTTCAAGGTGTATTGTTTGTTTTTAATTTTCAACTAATTGCTACATTGTTTCAATTGACAAGCATGTATCTGAGTAAGGACTAATGCTGTCCAAAAGGGTGGGTCTGAACTCGCATATACCGGTTTATAAATAAATAAATACAGATGTGTTCTTTACATAACTTAATGTAAATTTTGGTCATGGATGATGCATTTTCTAACCCCGCTAATGCAGCCGGTTTTGGCGGTGTGAAAGGTTTAGCTAAACAAACCAATCATTCTGAAAAACACACGTGAATGGTTAAGGGGTGTGAGAGCTTATATACAGCATAAACCGGTACGACATTATTACCCACGTAATCGCATGCGTGTATATGCTCCATTTGAGCAATTTCAAGTGGACTTGGTCGATCTAACCAGTCTGTCAAAATAGAACGATGGTTATAAATTTCTACTTACCTGCATCGATGTTTTCTCGCGCTATGCCTGGGTCATTCCTCTAAAAACGAAGACGGGGCTTGAACTTCAGAAAGCCTTTCAAAAAATTTTCACAGTCGGTAGCGTTCCTGTAAAAGTGAACTGCGATAAAGGGAAGGAGTTTTAAACAAGCACGTTCAAGACTATTTTAGAATACTCAACATCGATTTTTCGCCACAGAATCAGATTTGAAAGCTGTTACAACCGAACGATTCAACTGTACGTTAAAAACGAGGATGTTTGTTTTTTTACATTTACTAACAAACACAGATACATCGATGTCTTATCTGATCTCTTGTTAAGCTACAACCACCGCAATCACAGAGCCCTGGGTATGGCGCCAGCTGATGTCAATGAACGAAATGCCCCAGCTCTATGGCTGAAACAACAGAGTTATTATACATCAGCCCCACAAACAAATCCAAGGCTGCAAATTGGAGATTACGTACGTATTTCGAAAGTGAAAAACATATTTGATAAAGGCTATCTTCCGAACTGGACTGAGGAGGTGTTTGAGGTTTCAAAAATCATTTATAGAAAACCTGTTGTGTATAAAATTAAAGATTACGATGGCAGCGAGATCTCAGGTGTATTCTACGATCAGGAGTTATAAAAGGTGAAAAAGCCTGAAGTTTTTAACATTGAACAGATTATTCGCTGGCGCACGAGGTGTGGTGTTCGCGAAGCTTTTGTGAAATGGCATGGTTACCCTGACAGCATAAACAGCTGGGTACGAGAGGTAAACCTTTTAAATGCTTGACAAGTGGCGATTGACAACAGTTGGGTCCGAGTACAGCCACCATGTATGAAGACACTGATTTTTATGTTACGTTACCATCGTACTCGCTTACTGGTGAACAAATTCATTCCAATACAACAGCTCATTTTATTACACAACTGCCAAGGACGCTACGTTTCCATGGGCGATGGGAGGTTGGTTTATCGGAAACACATTTCCCGGTCCTCTTCAAGAACATTACGGCTGTGAACAACACTTTCTAAATAGGTTTTAAGGATGATCTCGTAGATGAACAAGTCGATTTCAACATTGTTTCACCAGTAAGAATTCCGACACTCTAGTCTTTCATAATCGAAGTTGAATTGGTCTTACAAGCCTATTTGAAAGATGTTCTCTTTTACCATAACACTTCTTTAGACCAAAACGTCACCATGAGTTTGCCACTAAATGTAGGGATTCGATTTAACACTCCTGAATTCTGTAAGGTGTTCAATGTTTCACCAAATTCATTCTACGAGGAACGTTTCTCTCTTAACTCCGGATTACAACTTGCCGTTTAAGTGGGTGTCCGATTTTTCTGTTACGTTAAGGTATCCCAAGTCGGCACCCCTGTACCAAAAAATTGTTGAATTTAAGAGTACCAAATTGCAAAGTAGAGTAGCAGCTATTGATTTTCTAAAAGATAGTTTTAGAACGGCAGGTATCGAGACAAAGATGGTTAATGATTTTGTATTGTTTACGGGGACCCCAACACGGTTCAATGAATTCCCAGCAGCTGTCAACATTGGATTTATACCTGATAGGTTTCTGAACAAGAAATTGAAAACGCTTATTACTATGCCCTTAAATGATACAGATGACGGTTTTATCAGTTGTGTTATTTTTGATCCGCCTGACATTCCAGAACAGTGCATCTTAAAAATTCCCGAAGGGTATTATGATAGTCATAGGGATGTTGATGCGCTCGTTAAGTTGATTCCATTGAAAGAACAGGCTTTTTACAAAATCAATCTCAGACCTAATAAATGTTTTCATTTCAAATGCACAGAAGGACGTTATATTAGTTTTTGCGAGGGTCTATGTTACACATTGGGTTTATAAGCTGAACTTTCGGACTTGGAACTCGTTATTGGTGAGGGCTCAACCCCAATAAATCTTACACGTGGCATACATGGTTATTATCTGTATACAGACATCATACAACCGCAAGTTGTGGGTAACACATTCGCTCCGCTCCTACGAATTATTCCCGTTTCACATGCCAGACGAGAAGTGATTTATCAGGCTTTTCATTCACCCGACTACTTTCCCTTAAGTAAAAACGTCATAGACACGATTGAAATCGCGGTTCATTCAGACCATGGGGATTTGCTCTCGTTTTTAACAGGTAAAACCGTAGTGAAACAAGTGTAGTGTGAGGTTGATTTCTTTTTTTTTTTTTTTTTTTTTATCCCCCCCCCGGGGGCACACCTGTGGGGGGGGGGGGGGGTGTGTGGGCCAGAGACGCCCAAGGCTATGCTGGATCGGGTCACCCATGCCAGACAGGCCTTAGCAGAGAGGCCAGACTAAAAGTGTCCGGTCGGTTGTGGACCCTCCCAAAGGGACCGGTGCTCGCAATGCAGGCATGTTTTTGACATGGCCTCCATTACGACCAGTACGTCCACCTGCGTGTTTGCCGTGCGCAGCGACCCTACTTCTGGGGAAACGGGGATCCTGGTGGTTGAGTGAAGGCTTACCGGAACAACACACCACTTTGGCCCCTGCTTCTCGGAAGGATGGGTGGTCTGG
>JAHWFO010028514.1:297728-338508 GCA_023313115.1 Rhysida immarginata | reverse complement strand
TACCAAGCCACTTTGATTAGTGCATCTGGAGTTCCAGTGTGGGTGCTTCGCATTTAAATCACTCGCCATAACGACTGGGGTGGGCCCGGACAGTAGTTCATCTAAGTCGTGAGGGTCTAACTTGTGCCTGGCTGGGTTGTATAGGGAAGTAAACTTGACCTCTCCAACATCAGCATCTTTAATGACAATGGAAACTGCTTCCATATTGACAAGGTTAGGTGTGACAATCTTAGTGTGATTAATACCTTTTTTGACAACAATAGCTACCCACCAGAGGCAGGATCTGATGCTTTTTTAGGGGGCCTATCTTTTCGGTAAACATAGTACCCTGGTAGATTGAAAGCCTTACTCTGTTTGAGATGGGTTTCGCACAAGAAGGCAACATCGATGTTCCATCTTGTGAAGAAATCGTAGAACTCACGACACTTGCGAGGGATGCCCCTTGCATTCTATATACAATACTCATTTCCAAAAAAGTTGGGACAGTGCAACATATAAGAAGAACTCCAACACATTTGTTTGGATTATTGTATTGCCGTTTATTTCAACGCATTACAATACATAAACGATAAATTAGGCATGGGTCACATATCTTATATGCTTAAAGAAAGATTCAGGTGGTTTTTCTGTTTGGCACGTGCAACACACTCCTAAAAAAGTTGGGACAGCACGGCGTTTACCACGGTGTGGCGTCATCTCTCCTCTTGATGACACACTGTAATCTTCTGGGCATCGATGACACCAATCTTTCTAACACCATAACCGGAATTCTGCCCCATTCCTGTTGGATATAGGTTTTCAGCTGTTCAACTGTCCGGGATCATCGCTGTCGTAGTTTTCGTTTAATAATACGCCAAACGTTTTCTATAGGCGACAGATCCGGGCTGCAAGGGGGCCAATCCAACATACGAATGCGCTGCCGACGTAGCCATGCCGAAGTTATGCGCGCTGCATGCGGTCTGGCGTTGTCTTGTTGAAATATACACTGACGTCGTCCAAACAGGCGCCTCTTAGATGGCACCATAGCTTGTTCCAGGATCTGTATATACGCTTCAGCATTGACGGTGCCATTGCAGATGTGCAAGTCTCCCATTCCATGGCCACTAATACAGCCCCAGACCATAACAGACGGTGGTTTCTGTACCGAACGCCTGTAGCACGCGGGAATATCCTTTTCCTCTTTGGTCCGGAGTGTACGGCGTCCATTATTTCCGTAAACAATCGTAAAGGTTGATTCATCGGACCACAATATGTTCTCCCAGCGTGCTTGGGACCAATTGCGATGGGCTGGAGCCCGCATCAGACGGCGACGTTGCTGTCGTTTGTTGATGTATGGCTTCTGTTGTGCGCAGTATAACTTAAGTTTGCATTTGTGGATGCACCGGCGTACAGTATTCAACGATAATGGCTTCCCGAAGAAATCGCGGGCCCACGTGGCTATGTCCGTAATCGCAGCATTCCTATGCGTGACGCAGTGACGTCGGAGGATCCGAAGAGCTCGAGCATTCAGAATAGGTTTTCTACCTTGGCCTTTCCGAACTGTGATCTCACCACTATCTCGGTAGCGCTTGATAATATTATGTACTGTAGATGATGACAGGTTAAATCTTCTGGCTATTGCACGCTGAGAAACGTTGTTTGTGAATTCTTGAATGATTCGAACACGAAGATCTTCGCTAACTGGCTTGCCTCGACCCATCATTCCGAATAAGTTACCTGAACGACGGATGGCAACTGTTATTTATACGGAATGTAGTACGACGTCATCATTCTAGATTATTCCCGAACAATTCGGAAGGTTCCACTACTAACGGCGCTTTCTACAACGTATGTCCCTACTATTTTGGAACGTGTTGCAACACCCCCATTCAAAATGAACGTCCCGGCCACGATACAAAATGTTTTGGTGCACACAGTATATTTTTGTCATTTCATAAACGTATCTGCTATTTTGTATTCGCGAGAAAGTTTTGTTACATCATCCCTTTTTGTTTTTTCTATATATTTTGCACTGTCCCAACTTTTTTGGAAATGAGTATTGTAGTTCAACGTAGCTTACCTTGATTTATAACTTTGTAGGGGTGTCTATCCATGATTATTGTCTTGTCTCAGTCAACACTTTGCCACTATCCTTTAACATATTTATTAGGTTACCCAGGTACCTTTGAATTTTAACCAATTCGTCGTGGTCAGCGACTCCTTTACCAATAGAAGCAGAAGCAACGGATGCAAAAGTTCTTCCTTCAGCTGCTTTGGAAGTTCTATTCCTTGTAACATGTGGGTATTTGGGACACTTAGTATAACTCGATGTGTGCTGGCCTTCACATCGAATACATTTAGGAGGGTCTTTACCTTTTATATTCGTGCAGTCCCTTGACTGGTGGTCGCCCGCGCACTTGTTGCAACGCGGCGACTCGGCACAGCCCTGGGACACGTGCCCAAAACGTAAACAATTGTAACATTGTAATGGCTTCTTGTTGCCCCTAAATAATTCAACTGTTACAGCAAGTGGACCAATGCGCTTTAAATTTAGGAAAGATTTATTGTGCTCAGAGTTTTGTAGGAGTACTAGAACCATTGGCATCTCAACTTCACCATTTGCTTTTTTAAGTCTAACTGCCTTATCGGGGAAGTAGTTAGCGTTTCTAAGGTCTGCGCAAAAATCTTCCATGACATACGTTATTTCTACATTACGGACAACGATTTTAACAGATTCTCAGATTTGAGCTGATGATGCTGGATTTTAAGCACACCATTCATTTTGATTCCTGACACGAGGGTTTTGTGAGTTTCCTCATCGTGGCATTTTATCTTGATAGTGTCTGAGCGTCCGGTATGTGCAGTGATCTTATCTAACGTTACATGATTTTTTATCTCATTCAGCACTTCCTTAATCGGTTTCCCGTGATGTCTAACGATAATAGGGGGAATATAAATAGCTTTTTTTTCACTTACCTTAGTCTGGGAATTTTCTGTCCTCGTCCAGCTACGAACAACTGGCCAGGCACTGTCTTCCACTTCTCCATCACTTCCGTCGGAATAGCTTCTTTTGTTGCCACGGTTTGTCGAACAGTCACGATCATCACTTACTTCCATGGACTGCAATCCATGCACTTTGTTAGCAAGCGAGATAGATTGAAAATTTTCTCTTACCTTATTTTCTTCCTTGGAGTTACCCGCCTTTGGAGTCCCGGAACATTTCTCAAAGGCTTTTCTGAATTCATTTTTCCTGTTGATGACGTCTGTACGAGAATTTTGAATTTCCGTGTTGATTCCATTGAATTTCTCGTCAAAACCTGTCCGTAAGGAGTCGACCTTCGCCTCCAGTGCATTGTACTTGGTGTTTATGTCATTCCTGAGAGATTCTAGCATTTCATTAAATACTAGGTCAAATGCAGCAAACCTAGGATCCAAACAAGCATCCCTGTAGGTCCTTTCGCAGGACTCACTTTTGCCGTCAGTCGCTAGCAAAGACTCCTTTGCCGACTTCAGCGTCGTTAACTTGGACGAAGCCATCATATTCCTAAAATATTATTGTATAGAACCAGGGAAGGGGGGGGGGGGGGCAGTAACCTCGCAGCTAGGTGTGTGCTAAAGAAGCCGTCCTAAGAAGGACGCACCTAGCTCTAAGGAAAAAAGAAAACAAGGAAAACAAGTCAGGTTTGCGAGAAAGTTAATTCTACGCCAGGGACCTACTCGTGAATGATTAGAATAAAAATAGATGAGATGAAAAAAGTACTTAGTTAGGTTTGCCAGGAAATTAATCCCAACGCCAGGGACCCAGAGGATAATGAGCGTCTTGATGTACTGGTTTACGGGAATATTAATTCCAACGCCAGAGGCCAGCACATAAGACGTAACAGAAGGTAAATATCGCCCTGAAAAGGGCGCACCGTGAATTGAGAGTAATGAAATGATACCTGAAAAGAGAGTAGAGTGATACCCTGAAGAGCTAGTCCGTTCTAATCGCCGTGATCGTACCCATTTCTGATGACGACTGAATATTACAGAGAGGATAGCCTTTTATAAGGAAAGATTGACAGAATTGACCAATCAGAAAAACATTGAGATTAAACACACTGACGAATCCGATGCAAGGAAGGGCGCCAATGAAGACTCAACCAATAAACAAAGACCTAGCGATAAGAGCTAGTATGATGAAGCTAAAACTTATGTTAAATCGAGTCTCAGCTGGTGGTGGAAAGCCGCCAGCTGTTGTGGGTGACAATGGTTTGACCTATTTTATTTTTATAAACGCTGGTATGTAATTCCATCGAACTTCACGTTGGAATACCATCAAACTTTAATGGCACACACAGTTTTATGTACCCTATTATTCCTCCAAAATTCATTATTATAGGTGTTGTAGAACCTGAGTATTAACTTGTTGATCTTGATGACGGCATTTTTATATCTGTTCATATCTCAGCGTTCAAATTCGGACCCACATTGTATTAAAATAAAATGTTCATTTTGGTCACCTATGTCATTGCTTACTGCCATACACACTTTTTCAGAATAACCCTGCATACCTTTAATTTACTCACAAATTCTGTCTGTCTGTTCCGTTCAAATTTTGCAATCAATTTTCTACCCATTTCCCGTTGTTCGAACGACTAGCAGGTTTTTATAATTTAATTTTATTACGCGAGAGCGCTAAGGTCGCTATCGAAAGCAGCGAGTCGCGGGTTAGAATTCCGCCGAGGCCATGGATGCTTGTGCTTGTCCCAAACTTGAAATACCAACGAAAGCCTCAGTAGGCTGATCCCCTGCTAGATTTAATCGTTATTTACATCTTCAACGCCGAAAAGATAAAAGAGGAACTGAAAAGAGAGAATATTTCATCCCGGATAGCGAAGAGGGATCCACGTCTTCAGATTTATTGTTCATCCTGTGTAGTTGAGTGAACCACTTATTCAGGTTTCCTTCATTTTCACATATTTGTAGAAAAAGCATGGGTTAAATATTGATTGCAAACCCAAGACTGAAAAGAATAAATTTAAAATTAAAAATATGAATAGTTTTTAAACATTTAACTTCAAAATGCACTAATAAGTAAAAAATAATCTTTTGGTGCTTCCCATATAAAAAAACTTTCAAAACGCTAAAATATGATGGCGTATAGTATTTTCGTTGTAAAGTTTTATGCGAATGTGTGGCGACATGCGTTTAAAATTTTTTAAAATGAAAATACTATACGTCGCCAAACTTACAGCGTTTTTGAAATTTAAGGATTTCTTTTTATATGAGAGGCACCAAAAATTACGTTTTACTTATTAGTGCACTTTTTAAGGCCACAGTTTAGCTACATACCTAACTTTGGTAAAAATTATATTAGAATGATAAAATTTTGTTGACATATAAACATCCATATGGTAATCCATCATCTAAATTTTCATTTAGTTATAATAAACTTTGTAATAGTTATGATATAAAAATTTTACAATATTACAACTTTTTGAGTAAGTGCTGTTTGGTTCATAGATGAGATATTTAAAAAATTTTCTGTTTATGAAAGGTCCTAAATCTGCTTTAATGAAGTATGCATAGCTTTTTTAGGTAGAACTATTTATTACATTTGAATCGTTTTCTTATGTTAGAGAAGCAACAAAACGCAAAAATTTAGGACCATATTGGAATACTTTTCATTTTATAAAAATTAAATCTGTCTTACTAAAAAACTAAATGCATAATCAGTTTTCTGATGATTTCATCATTGTGACTGCAAATTTTCATGAAGCTGCTGGATTTGCTTACTGAATTGTGCATTTCTAAAAATTACCAATCACACAATCACAAGTTTCACAAAAAATTTCCAGAAAAATTGTGCATAGCCTTCTGAAGAGCGCTGTAGAATTTTGCTCATAGGTTTTTTGCAAATGCACAAATGGGAATAGATGATGTCACTCACGTTTTGATAACTTCCCATATCCACTACATCCCTTCCGTGGGCACTGCCTTGACGTGGTGGAAGAGCTTGAGTGCCTCAATGATGCTAAGGTGCTAAGGGCTATGCTGGATAAGGCTTCCCTTGCCAGACAGGCCTTAGCTGAGAGGTCAGACTAAAAAGTGTCCGGTCGGTTGTGGACCCGGTATCAGTGAAGCCTCCAGCGTGATCAGTACGTCCACCCGCGTGTTGGCCGTGCGCGGCTAACCGAGATCAGGGGAAAGGGGGATCCTGGTGGTTGAGAGAAGGCTATCCCTGAAATATCTCTTTGGTCCTTGCTTCTCTGATAGAATGGAACTGGAACAAGCCCATCCAGTCTAATCGGCCGGTCGGATCCCCTCGGGGGCCCGGCTTTAGGGTTAGGCTATGCTATATTCCACTGTATACCTGGTGCTAATGTGCATCCCCCTGTTGGGCTCGGTGATGGGTGGGAAGCGAGGGGGCTGAAATTACTCTTACTTAAGGTGAAAAACAAAAAACCCAACACAAACAACTCTGATAAAGAGAAACTTATGGATGAAAATTCTTCTCCTAAGGAAATTTTTGTAAGTGGTAGACCAAAGCGGCAGATTATTTGTAAGCACCCAAAATACTTGGTTATTTCATGTGTAGACGGCTCCACTTTTAGGGGAATCTCCCCATTTATAATAGCAAAAGAATTTAAAAGTATCATAGAAGATGTTAAACAGGCAAAGAAGCTATTTAATGGACAACTATTAACTGAAGTCTTAAGAGATAATCAAAGTAAGACGTTAAGAGGGTTGAAGAAATTTGCTGGAAAAGTAGTAGATATACCGCCTTATGTTTCGTTAAATGCCAAGAAAGGTGGTTTTTTTTGTTCAGATCTGGAAGGTTTAGACGATGAAGATATTAAAAATGAATTAATTGATAAAAACGCTGTCGAAATAAAAAGAATCGTCCAAAAACGTAATGGGTGTTTAATCCATACTCATTCGTTTATAGTAACTTTTGAGGGGCCCATCCTCCCTAAGCATATTAAACTCTGGTAGTTACAAGCAAGAATTAGACCCTTTATTCCGAATCCCATTAGGCGTTTAAATGCGAGAGATTTGGACATACACGATACAACTGTAAGAACATAAATGTATGTGGACGTTGCAGTCAGAAGGGACATGTGATGGAGGAATATAATCAAGACTTTAAGTGTAGCAATTGTACGGAACCTCACCCAGCCGTTTCCAGAGATTGTCCAATATGGCAAAAAGAAAAACATATGCAAGAATTACATGCTATAAATAATATTATATAGAAGCACGACAATCGTATGAAAGCAATCACCCATATGAAACCCATTACTCCAAAGCCGTAAAAATGCCAAAAAGAACGAATTCTATCGGCTCCATGACAGAGGTGAGCATCCCGGTTGATGACTCATCAAGTAACAAAGATTTTAGGCAACAGTTTTTATCTAAAAATATAAACAGAGCTTCAGCAGGGGGTAAAAACTCTTAACTCTTCTACCCCTCCTTCCTTCTCTCCTATCTTTTCTCATGCGTCCTCCCCTCCGTGGGCACTACCTTGACGTGGTGGAGGGGCTTGAGTGCCTCGGTGACGCTAAGGGCTATGCTGGATCGGGTCACCCATGCCAGACAGGCCTTAGCAGAGAGGCCAGACTAAAAGTGTCCGGTCGGTTGTGGACCCTCCCAAAGGGACCGGTGCTCGCAATGCAGGCATGTTTTTGACATGGCCTCCATTGCGACCAGTACGTCCACCTGCGTGTTTGCCGTGCGCAGCGACCCTACTTCTGGGGAAAGGGGGATCCTGGTGGTTGAGGGAAGGCTTTCCGGACCAACACACCACTTTGGCCCCTGCTTCTCGGAAGGATGGGTGGTCTGGATGAGCCCGTCCAGATCAATCGGCTGGTCGTCGCTCCTTGGAGCTTCGGCCATAGGGTTAGGCGCTGCCTATGTCCTCCTCGTATCTCTGGTGCCAATGTGCATCCCCTTGTTGGGCTCGGTGGTGGGTGGGGAGCGAGGGAGATGAAAATTTCTCATACTTAATATGGGCAAAAATAAGAATGTTAATTCAAAACCAAAGAACGATTGTGAAGAGAGAACGAGCCGCAGGCCTCCAAAGAATCCGAAGTTTTTGGAGATGAAATTAGCAAGTGGGGAGTCGTTTAAGACCATCTCCCCATTTCTAATTTCAAAAGAACTGAAACGACTCGTTGGGGATATCAAACACGTAAAGAGACTGTTTAATGGCCAGCTATTGATAGAGGTATTTAAGGATAAACAAGCTACCACCCTTTTATCCTTGAAAAGGTTTGCAGGGAAAGCCGTTTCGGTTTCTGCCCACGCAACCTTAAATTATAAGAAAGGTGTTTTCACGTGCCAGGACTTGGAAGGAATGGGGGATGAGGAAATCATTGCCGAATTGGATGATCAATCTGTTGTTGACATTCGCCGGATCGCTCCAAGGAGGAATGGTGTTCCTCATCCTACTCATTCCTTCATTGTTACCTTTGAGGGAACAGTTTTGCCTGATACTATCTATATCGGCTATATCCACTGTCACGTGAGACCCTTTATCCCCAACCCGTTGCGATGCTTCCAATGTCAGAAGTACGGCCACACGAGAACAAACTGTCATTTTAATGCTGTTTGTTGCAAGTGCGGCCTGCCCGGACATGAGATGGAAGACTGTTCAAACGAGTTCCGGTGTTGTAATTGTAAGGGAGCCCATTCTGCCCTTTCAAGAGACTGTCCTATTTGGCGGAAGGAAAAGAAAATCCAAGAGGTTCGTGTCCTTGGGGGTTTGTCTTTTCCCGAAGCACGTAGGCAGGTTGAACGGAATGAAGTCCGAAATTACGCATCTGTAGTGAAGAGTCGTCCTTCTGTTGTGACAGTTGGTACCATGACAGATTTACGTATTGCAGATTTTTCCTGTGGAACTTCCACCCCCACAGAACCACCTGTTAGCGTTAGTCGGACTTCGAATTCCATCATACAACCAGGAACTCCTCCAAAAACTTCGGAGAGAGAAGATGGGAAGAAACGCTCGTCAGAGGCGTCACCTTCCTCTGACCCCTCCAAAAAACGTGTTGTAGAGACTACACCAACTTCTCCAGTTTTGGGGGGAGGGCCAGACTTCCCTTTAAACGTACAGATATCTCCTATCGAGGAGATGGAGTTATCTCGGGAGTTTAATCCTACTTCTTAAAACCTTCATCATGGCACTATTGCAATGGAACCTTAATGGATTCTTTTGTCGCTTAGAAGACCTAAAGCTCTTAGTCAATAAGTTCTCCTTCTCCTTATTGGCTTTGCAAGAAACGTTCCTCTTGCCATCTCAGTCTCCTACCCTAAAAGGATTTAATTTTATTAGGAAGGATTATACTTCGGGAAATAAAGCCTGTGGTGGTGTTGCCATCTTAGTTCAAAGATCTTTGCCTTTTACTGCCATTAATTTAAAATCTAACCTTCAGGCGGTAGCAGTTAGAGTCTTATTCAAAGATCTCTCACCTCTAACTGTTTGTTCACTGTATCTACCTCCAGATCAATATACGGACGAAACATCTTTGTCATCTCTGCTCCGTGAACTCCCAAGCCCCTTTCTTATTCTGGGGGATTTTAACGGCCATAATCCCATTTGGGGGTCTATAAAGCTCTCTGAGAGAGGATATATGATAGAGAAAGTTTTGAATGCTTCTAACGTCAATTTGTTAAACAATGGCTCTCCAACATTCCTCCACTCGGCCAATGGCTCTCTGTCATGCATAGATCTATCTATATCCTCTTCATCTTTTACACCTAACTTAGCCTGGAGCGTGTTTTCAGATTTACATGGCAGTGATCATTTCCCGATTAGTATTTCTCTGAGTTCTTCTTCTCTTTCCAACTCTTTACCACGTTGGAAATTGGATAAAGCAGACTGGCAGGTCTTCCAATCCCATCTACAGTTTGAGAATAAAACACCCTTTCCATCTGTAGATGAGGCTGTAGAGGATTTCACTTCCCGCATCCTTCATGCGGCAGAAGAATCCATTCCTAAGTTTAAATCCTCGTCCACGAAAATCCCAGTGCCATGGTGGAATGAAGAATGTGCCCTAGCGGTTCGAGAACGTAAGCGAGCTCTCCGCATTTTTTCCGCACAACCCACTCTTGAGAATCTTATTACTTATAAGAAAAAAAGGGCCAATTGTAAACTAATCATTTCCAATAATAAGAAACTCTGTTGGAGAGATTATATCTCCTCCATTAATAAAAACACTCCCCTTCAAACTGTATGGAATATGATTAGAAAAATAAATAGGAAAAGACTCCCGGATAACCTCCCTTCACTCATTGAAAATGGTCATACATACTTTGACCCGAAAGAGGTAGCTATTATCCTCGGAAGGGCAATTGCTGAGGTTTCACAAATAAAACATTACTCAGCCTACTTCCAAAGACAAAAACGTATCGAAGAATCGCATGCTATAAATTTTAAATCTGGAAACCTCGAAAAATATAATTTCCCGTTTTCTTTACGGGAACTGCATTATGCTCTTCGTTGCTCCAGAGATTCTGCGCCAGGCCCGGATGGAATCTTATACGCTTTCCTGAAACATCTCACGAGGGAAGCTTATGCTCACCTTCTCTCGTTATACAACTACATTTGGTCATTAGGAGAGATTCCAACTGCGCGGAGAGAAGCAATTGTTATTGCTATCCCAAAACCAAATAAAGACCACTCTTGCCCTTCAAACTATCGACCAATTGCGTTAACTAGCTGTCTGTGCAAAGTCTTGGAAAGGATGGTCTCTGTCCGATTTATGTGGTACCTAGAAAAAAACCACCTGTTGTCTAGGTTTCAGTGCGGTTTCCGCAAATCCCGCTCAACTGTTGATCACCTTGTACGGTTGGAGCATGAGATTCAGTTTGCACAGAGACATAGACAACATGTCGTAGGGGTTTTCTTCGATCTGGAAAAAGCCTACGATACAACTTGGAGGCATGGGATAGCAATACTTTTGCGTAAATACGGCCTTACAGGACATCTTCCCTCTTTCCTGTGTAATTTCATGGCGAATAGAACCTTCCGAGTTCGCGTTGGGTCAGCACTCTCAGACCCTTTTACGCAGGATAATGGAGTCCCACAGGGAAGTGTGCTGAGTCCCTTCCTTTTCCTCATTGCTATTAATGAGGCTTGTTTACAACTTCCATCCACTGTGAACTACTCCCTGTACGTCGATGATATCGCCATTTACTGTCGAGGGTCCTCAATGTTTTCTATTGAGCGTCAACTGCAACTGGCCATCAACAAGCTTGTTACCTGGAGCAACGGAGTAGGCTTCAAATTTTCACCCCAAAAAACAAGGGCCGTCCACTTTTGCTTTTCAAGAGGCCTCCATCCAGACCCGGATCTAACTCTTTATGGATCCCTGATCTCAGTGGTGGACTCCTACAAATTCTTGGGTCTGACTTTTGATAGGAAACTATCATGGCTCCCACATCTTCGTAATTTAAAAGCGAGATGCTTACAAGCCATGAATGTTTTGCGCTCTATTTCCGCTACCAAATGGGGCGCTGATAGGAAGATGCTCTTTTTTTTATACGGCTCCCTAGTTAGATCTAAACTAGACTACGGAAGCATTGTATATGCCTCTGCTTAAAAGAGCACCTTGAAGCTGTTAGATCCCATTCATAATCTAGGCATAAGAATTGCCACAGGAGCTTTCCGTACAAGTCCGGTAGAGAGCCTTTATGTGGAGGCTTCTGAGCCCCCATTATGGTTTAGAAGAGCCAAACTCCTCCTTAAATATGCTCTTCGTATATATGGTGAAAGTCTGCACCCAGCTTTTGCCTGTTTATATGATAAACCTAGTATTCCTCCCCCTTCTACCTTTAGAAGCATAAACAATATGCTCAAAAATCTTTTGGAGAGCCTGAACCTTTCATTTCCGGTCATGCATAGCCGAGAGGTCAGAGATGTTCCACAGTGGATTCTCCCCCAACTAGATATAAATTACCATTTGTTTGCTGGGAAAAAATCTAATTTTATGGAAGCTGAAATTAAGACACTTTTTAGGAATTTTTTAGAGTCCCTCCCTGATGGTTTCCATATATACACAGATGGATCCAAATCAGAGGACGGAGTTGGCTGTGCGTTCCTTATTGATAATTTGGTATTTTCCTATCATGTGCCAAACGAATTTTCCATTTTCTCTGCGGAATTGTTAGCTATAGCCAGAGCGTTAGAGTTCTCTTTTAATTATCCAAATTCCAACTTTTGGATTTTCTCAGATTCCCTGAGCGCCTTGCAATCCTTGGAGTCATTCAATACAGACAACCTTTTTGTTATAAGAATCCAGGAATATCTTTATTACCTGGATATCCAAGGTACCAAAATTTATTTTGTCTGGATCCCTAGCCATATGGGTATCCAGCAAAATGAACGGGTCGACAAGGCGGCAAAAGACGCTATTACAGATTTACCTATCTCGGAATTGCTGTCAATCCCCGAACATTTGTTCCCGGTCATCTACAAGAGACTCTTATCTTCTTGGCAGGAATCTTGGCCTCTTAACCCAGCGAATAAATTGTATGAAATAAAGCGTGCCATCACACCGTGGTCCATACCTTGTCTAACAAACAGGCGAGAAGATGTTGTTCTTACTCGGCTTAGGATTGGTCACAGTCGTCTTACTCACGGCTATTTATTAAGAAAGGACCCAGCTCCATTGTGCTCCTGTGGAGCAAGGCTGACTATTAAACATATTCTCATACAGTGCCCTTTACACACTAACTTACGACGCTCATTAGGGCTGAATTATTCACTAGATTTTTTATTGGGGAACAACCCTATGATTTTTAAAAAAGTGTTTCTATTTTTAAAAATTATTCATGTTTTTAAATTCATTTAGTCATCCTTTTATTGATTTTGCATTGTATATATCTGACCATTAAGCGTATGTTTTACTTTACTTTATTTTATTTAGTGCCCTTTACACACTAATGATTTACACTGCCCTATATTGATGTGTCATATTATGGGAGAACCATGAGAAAAAAAGTCTGTTTCTAAATTTATTAGTGATTTTAAAATCCTCATAGTCATACTTTTTATTGTTTTTTAATCTTTATCATTCACGTTTTTATGAATGTTTTTCATCTAATTCCTTTTTTTTATGGGGTTTATAAACTGGTTTTTAAACTTTCTGTCGGGCGCAAAATGGCCATAGCAGCCGACGCCCTAAAATTCCAACCAACCAACCAACCATCATGCGTCCTCATTAAGAGAGGAAAAGAAAAGATCATCTGAAATTTCTTCACTCCCAGGAATTTTGAAGGAAAAAGTTACAACGTCTCCCTTAGTATTAGAGGAAACGATGAAAGTAAGCCCAACAGATATTTTAAATCTCCAGGCATCTCCTACAGAAGCAAATGATTTATCTGGCTCTTTTAACCATTTACTTGATTAATCATTCCATTGTAGAAGTAATATGGTAAAATTAGAGGCTTCTTTACACAGTTAGAGGATTTGAAACTGCTTTTAAATGAATACTCTCTTTCGATTTTAGCCTTATAAGAGGCATTTTTATTGCTTATTCATTCTCCGACAATTAAAGGATTCGACATGATTATGTAAGAGGAATAACAGCAAGTGGTGGCGTAGCTATTTTGATAAATAAAAATTTACCGTACATTATAATACCGCTTGATTCTTCCTTTCAAGCGGTTGCAATAAAAATGTTAATTGGCAGTTTTTACTTAACCATCTGTTCAATTTATCTCCCTCCTGACTAAATAGTACGGAAAAGGAATTAAAAATGTTAAAAGATGAATTACCTTGTCCATTTTTATTGCTAGGGGACATTAATAGCCATAATCCTCTTTCGTCACATATCAACTAGGGGACGAATTTTAGAAAAAATCACCCAAGATTATTAAATTAATTGTTCTTAATGATTCGTCTCGTTGCATATGGCTAACGGCTCTCTCTCTAACCTAGACCTGTCATTTGCCTCCCCAGTCGTCGCCTCGCAAGTTGCCTGGTCGGTTTTGAAAGAACTTCACGGAAGTGATCACTATCCTATTCTTATAGATATATGTACTGTAGCTAAAGTATCTAATCAGTCTAGTTGGAAATTAGAGAAAGCAGACTGGGAGTCTTACCAATCGTTACTCCAGTTTGAAGAAATACCAGCACATCTTTCCATAGATGAGGCGGTGGAATTATTTACTTCCCGCGTTCTTCAGGCAGTAGAAGCTAGCATTCCGAAAAGCAAGACCACATCTACAAAAATTCTTGTCACCTGGTGGACCCCAGATTTCGCCATGCACTTAATAAACGGAAAAAAGCCTTACATGTTTTAACATCCATCCATCAAAAGAAAACTTGATAGAATACAAACGAAAGAGCACAATGTAGGCGTATAATTTCTGAAAGCAAAAAATTAATGTGGCGGAATTATATTTCATCTATTAACAGAAATTCTTCCATTACTAAAATCTGGAATAAAATAAGAAAATTTAATGGGAAAGTTCTTTCTCCTAAATTTCCATCTCTTTTGGTTAGGGAAACACAGATAATGAACTCCTATGAAATAGCAAACATTTTTGGCCAATCTTTCTCGGATATCTCTCGGATTCAGAGTTATTCGAAGCATTTCCAACAACAAAAACTTAGGCTAGAAGCTCAGCCCCCAAACTTTGATACGAACAATTTAGAAGATTATATTCTACCCTTCTCGAAACAGGAATATTTGGCAGCCCTTCAGCACCAGGTCCTGATGGAATTTTTCATTCTTTCCTTATCCGTTTACCTGAAAGCGCAATTGTATTTTTACTTTCTTTATTCAATGCCATCTGGAACTTCCTCATACCTTCCTCAACTCTGGAGAGTAGCCATTGTTATACCTTTCTTAAAACCGGACAAAGACTTCAAACTACCGTCCAATAGCTCTGACTAGTTGCGAATGTAAACTGCTCGAAAGGATGATTTCACATAGATTATTATGGTTCCTAGAAAAAGATAATTGCATCTCAAAATTTCAGAGTGGGTTCGTCATTCCAGATCTACGCTTGACCAATTAATTCATTTAGAACATGATATACATATGGCCCAGAAATATAAACAACATATGGTAGCAGTATTTTTTGATTTCGAGAAGCCATATGATACAACTTAGAGAATTGGTATCATTCAGAAATCATACAAGTTTGGCTTAAAAGGAAATCTACCTTGTTTTATAAAACATTTTATGGAAGATCAATTTTCAAAGTTCGAATAGGCTCTATATACTCGTCTCATTTCGTACAGGAAAACGGTGTCCCACAGGGCAGTGTATTAAGCCCTATCCTATTCTTGATATCGATTAATGTAGTCAGTTCTCTCATCACTTCTTCTGTATCTGTCTCGTTATACACTGAGTGAGCATATTATTATGACCTCCCTGTCAACCGAGGACGCGGGTTCGACCCCGGCCGAGGACGACGAGAATTTTTTCAGGGGTAAAATCCTGAGATCACGCACTTCCTTAGGAAGGGAAGTAAAGCCGTTGGTCCCGTGTAGTCGTTTGCCGGCTGCACGTTAAAGAACCCTTGCGAGGCAAAATTTGCGGCCCCTATAACGCCGTCCTGAAATGACCATGGCAGTTGAAAAGGACGTTAATACCAAACAAAACAAACCAAACAAACAAACCACCCTGTCAACATCTCGTTGGGCCACCTTTTGCCTTTAATACTGCGTTGATTCTTCATGGCATTGATTCCACAAGATATTGGAAGGTTGTGATAGATTGAACGGTGGCGGGTTCCAGCCGTCTGATGGTTCGTTCGACTTCTTCCCACAAATTCTCAATTGGAGTGAAATCTGGGGATTGTGGGGGCAATCCGAAGTAAGGTAAAGTCCCCCTCACGTTCCTGGAACCACTCTTTGCTGTCTGCAGCCATCTCCATTAGTGTACGCCATCAACATAACAGAGTGGACTTGATCGGCGACGATTCGGAGGTATGCTGTGCCATCCAGACGTTGTTCAACACGTATTAACGGACCCAACGCATGCCAGGAAAACATTTCCCAGGCCATAACACGGTCCGCACCGGCCTGAAAGGTTGTACTCATGCATGCGGAGTCCATGCTTTCGTGCTGTTTCCGCCAGATTCTCACGCGGTCGTCTGCATGATGTAACTGGAATCGTGACTCGTCAGATCATATGATTTGTTTCCACTGCCCGATAGTCCATTCCTTGTGCTCCTCCGCTTGTTGGCTGCAGACAGCAAAGGAGTGCGGACACGTCTTCGGCGATGCAGTGTGCGGCGGACAGTGCATTCAGAGACCGTTTTGGAGGACTCCTGATTAAGGTCAGCAGTGATTTGATGCACAGTTGCCCTTCTGTTATCCTTTACCAGTCGTGACAGTCTCCGTTCTGTCCGATCATCAACACCCGCGGGCGGCCACAACGCGAACGTTTAGACCTCGTCTTCCGGGTAACCGTCCAGTCTTTAAATACTTTAACGACGGTTGCTCTTGAGCACCCCACGAATGCTGCTGTTTCGCTGATACTCGCCCCTTACCTCCGAGTACCTACAATCATCCCGCAACTACAAGGCTGTTAAATCTCGTCGTTTACCCATAGTTGAAGAATGGAACACGTCTACTATTGTCGACGACACTCATCTTCCCTTTTTATATTGGTCCGGCCCGCTAGCAACATTGTGGCGACGTCCGTACGAGCATTTGCATAAACATGTCAAGTGGTCATAATAATATGCTCACTTAGTGTATGTAGATGAAATAACATTATTCTGCAGGTCTTCATCAATGGCCTATATAGAATGGAAAATGTAATTAACTTAATAATTTAATAAATTGGAATGAAAACACTGGTTTTAAATTCTCTCCTCAGAAAACACTTGCTTTACACTTTCGTCGCCTTAGAGGTCGCCCCCTGATCCAGAGTTATTTCTTCGCGGTTTTTCAATTCCCATAGTGCAGTCACATAAATTCCTCGGCTTAACATTTGATACAAATATTCATGGATCCCCCATATACGTAACTTAAAAGTAAAATGTCTACGAGCAATGAATATATTACGTTCAGTATCTTCTACTAAATGTTGGGCAGATAAATACTCGCTATAACTTCTTTATCGGACTTTAATAAGATCTAAATTAGATTATGGATTACAGCTTGCAATAACATTTTGAAATCATTAGACCCTGTGCACAATTTAGAAATTAGAATTGCCACAGGAGCTTTCCGAATAAGTCCGATAGGTAGTCTATATGTGGATGCTTTCGAACCCCCCTTATTGCCAAACTTCTTCGTTATGAGTCTAAAATACATGATCAGGTTCATTATCTGGTAATGCATTGTTTATTTGACAAAATTCTATTCGGTCAAATTAATGGGGTTCGCTGCATTAACGGGAAGTTACGGCGATTATTAGAGATTCTAGATACAACCTTCCCTCCTATGCTTAACCGAGATACGAGAAATATTCCTTTTTGGCGACTCCCGGTCCCAAGCATTAACTTTAATCTTTTCCCGGGTAAGAAAACTTCCTTTATTGCAGAGGAGATCCAGTTCCTATTCCTTTCGTACTTGGAGAACATCAGTGAACAAAGCAATTCGACTGTCGTTTTCACGGATGGGTTTAAAACAGTTCAAGGAGTAGGCTGTGCTTTTCTTGTTGACAATGATCTATTTTCTTTTCATTTTCCTGATGAGTTTTCCATTCACTATGCCTAATTAATGGCTAAGCGAAGGCTCTAGAATTCTGTATACGAGGTCTGTTCAAAAAATACGTAGACTGACGTCATAAAACAAAATATACTTTATTCAGAAGTTACACATCTGGGTCCCCTTCAAAGTACTCTCCTCCCCGACGCACACACTTATCCCAACTGTGTTTCCACTTTTGGAAACAGTCCTGGAACGCTTCTTTTGTGATGTCCTTCAGCGCCTTCGTCGCATTTGCCTTTATATCAGGAATCGTCTCAAATCTCCTTCCTTTCAAAGGTCTTTTGAGTTTGGGAAACAAGAAGAGATCACAAGGACCGAGGTCAGGTGAGTAGGGTGGGTGAGGAAGAACAGTGATCGAGTGTTTGGCCAAAAACTCTCGAGTTCTGAGGGCTGAATGGGCTGGAGCGTTGTCGTGATGAAACAACCAGTCACCACTCGTCCACATTTCTGGCCTTTTCCGCCGGATAGCATCCCGCAGACGTTTGAGAACTTCGATGTAGTAAATCTGGTTCACTGTGGGGCCTTGGGGGAGGTACTCGTGGTGGACTATGCTCTAAGCATCAAAAAAAACTATCAACATCACTTTCACATTGGAACGAACTTGGCGAGGGTTTTTTGGCCTGGGAGATGTCTCACCCACCCACTGGGATGATTGAACCTTTGTTTCGATATCATAACCGTACACCCAAGATTCATCACCTGTTATGATCTTCGACAAGAAGTTTTCATCATCTTCTGAGCGTTCAAGCAATTCCTGACAAACCTGGACGCGATGGGCTTTTTGGTCGTCCGTCATCAGGCGTGGAACAAACTTCGCAGCAACGCGGTGCATCTTCAATTTTTCGGTCAAAATCTCGTGACATGATCCAACTGCTATCCCACACTCTTCAGCAAGCTCTCTGATGGTCAGACGTCGATTTGCCCCAACCAGGGTGTTGATTTTGTCCACGTGTGCGTCGTCAGTTGACGTGGAAGGACGTCCAGGACGCTCATCGTCTGCAGTTGACTGACGCTCATCTTTATAACGTGCATGCCACTTAAAACATGTCGCACGCTTCATAGTAACATCACCGTAAGCCGTCTTGAGCATATCAAAAGTTTCAGTGGCAGTTATTCCGAGTTTAACACAAAATTTCACAGCAACTCTTTGCTCGTTCAAGTCACTCATTCTAAAAATCCGCCAAACGAAAATAACACACTTCACAAACAACCGCGTAGCTAATCAACCAATACTGATATTTGCAATCAAAAAACTGCCTTATAATCAGCGGATCTGTCAGAAGATGGCGACACCAAGCGATTTTGATTGGGACCAACAGGGCCCGCGCAATTCAAACAGTCTACGTATTTTTTGAACAGACCTCGTATCTTCACAAAAAAGTAATGCAATTATTTTTTCAGACTCTAAAAGTACTCTCCTCTCGGTTAAACAATATAATTCATTCAACACTTTTACTGTAAGAACCCTTAAGTGGAGAACCAAATATTTTTAAAAATTAGATAGTTTAAAAAAAGAGTAATTTGGGAGGCACAGAATCAAATGCTTTTGTGTAATCTATAAAAAGAGAAACCACAAAATTATTGCTTTACATCTGCGAGGCAATATATTCCAGTAATTCAAAATTACAGTATCAGTTGAACGTTTGGGTGAAAAACCGTATTGAGCAAGGACAATTAGATGGTGATTATAAACAAATTGCGAAATATGAAGAAAGTTGAGTTTTTCAAAAATTTTTGAGAAAACAGGTAGTATCGATATAAGATGATAGTTGGCAAAATCTTCCGAGTCACCACTTTTAAATAGCGGAACAATTCTAGAAACCTTGAGAGACAAAGGGTAGGCCCCAAGGGAAAGAGAAGTATTGAAAATAAAAGCTAGGGGATAACTGAGTTCGTCGTTAACAGCAATAATTATATCGAGTCGAAATCCTAGAGGACCGGGCGAAGAAGAAGATTTTAAAAGTGAAACAATACAAGTTACTTCGTCTAGTGTAGTAGGATACGCGAAGGAGGAGGAGTGGATAGTTGGAAATTCAAAAGGGTAATTATAATGGAGTTGGGAGTGTTGAGGTGAGGAGGGTAAAATAGCATTTAAGAAGTTTGTCAAGGATTCAGTATTATGATTTTCAGGCGCTGAAAACGGTGAACAAGTAAGGGATGAACCATGTATAAGTTTATTAAGTTTTCAACATTACTTTACTAGAGTGGAGCTTATTAAAGAAAGAGGAATAATAATTTCTTTTGGCGTTTCAAATTGTATTGCGAGTTTCATTTGAGAAGGATCGAAACCTTTGTCGATTTTGTGGACTAAGGTTGTGTCGAAATTTACGATAAAGCTCGTTTTTGTGAGCAATGAGACGTACCACATTAGGATTGATCCACGGTTTACGAAATGAACATTTTTCGGAATTTGGTTTAAAAACGGATAGAGTAAAATACCGATCATAACCAAGAAACACATGTGTATGAAATTTGTCAAAAAGTGAATTAATATCTGAGTAGTTGCACAAAACATCAGACCAATCAGTTAGTTGTGAAAATAACGAGATACAGCAATTCTATTATCAGTAACCACCCTAAAATTATTAGGTTTATTATTATTATTATTATTATTATTAGAATGTAAGCACTCCAGACTGAGTAAATTGTTAACATGGACAATCGTCAAAAGGAGCACGAGCTCAAAACACTATAGGTAAAACACAAGAACATATCAGCGAGGCTTAAGTTTAAATCGATAGAAAATATGAATATAATTGTCTATAAAAATGGACATAAGAGTTATTACACATTGACAGTATACACTGATACTCCTTGTCACGTAAGTCAGCAGGAAGTTTATTCCGTTGTTGTATCGCACTATAAGGGAAATGTCTGATGCAAAGGTTGAAGTGCAGTGGGGAATCTCAAACAAGAACAACTGAGTCTTGCGATAGGTGCTTCCCTCACATAGCCAGGCTTTCACAAAAGATGCCGGATGATCTTTGCATCGTAGTGCACTGGCTAATTCAGACGTTAAAGCTATATTACATATGGTGGTAATCGTGGGAAGAAGATGCTGGGTGCAGGTCTGAGAAACTGATTCTCTCTTGCCAAGTCTAAAGGCTATCCTTATGAAACGATTGTAAGCTGTGGTTAGTCGTTTAATGTTAGCAGCTGTTCGAAGACCAGAATAGGGCTCCATAAGCTAAGCTAGGGACTACAGAAGCCGCAATTACTTGGCGTAACTGAGTAGCTGAAGAGAAGGTACGTAAACGTTTAAACAAATAACATTTACGGTGCAATGACGTAATAAGTTGATCAATCACTTCGTTAAACCGTAGATGGGTGTCAAAGGTTATGCCAAGAATATTCAAAGAATTAGTTGTTTGCTGCTCTTCGGCACATATGTTTGAATTAGTTTGAATGTTGGTCTTCGGTCGGTTAAGGGAGAGACCTCTTTCCGTGTACCATTCTGATAAATAAGCTAAGTCCTGGTTTAGTTGATTTAAAGTGTTATGTTGCTCAGAGAAATCAAAGGTGGAATTTTAAAAAATTATCGTCTACATAACTTAGGATATTTTGTTGTGAATTTCAGAGAATATGTGCTTGTGTTTGAATTTTGTTTGTTGTGCGTGTTTTGGAGTTTTTGTTTTTTGTTTTTATTGGGATTCCAGCGTCGGTTAAAAGGGTGGTCAAAGATTGAATCTGTAAAAGCCGCAAACAACACAAAATTTAGCCAAGCCATCAATAGAGATAAACAATAAATGGACACTACTTTTAAACAACAATCACCCTAGTATACAATAGCCAACAATCATAACCAACAATTACAACCAACTTAGCTTTATCACCTTTATATCAATTGTTAAATTCTTATTTCAACTGTTTTCACCATCCAAAAATATTTAAGCCAACTGATGATGAGAAGTATTCTCGAAAACGTTTTTTTATATAAATTTTATCTCAAATATTTGGATCACCCTCTTCAAAATTTCACCTGTATTTCAAAACCAACACTTCCTTCAACATTATCTTCACAAGACTTCATCTTCATCCTCAATAGACTGGGTTTATTTCTACTATCAACAACATCTGCAATAGACTACATCCTTTGAGTTTTCTTTCATCTTGCAAGTTCCTTCATCGTTTTTCAAGATTGGTGACTTTATTTATTATTAATTTTTGTTTTTATTAATTTTACGATTTTCCCCATTAAAAGGAGACTGAACTCATTTAAATTTAAATTAATCATTTAAACTCCTTAGATCAATAATTTTTGGTTAATGTTAACTATCTACACAATCACAAAACTGTTGCTCAGGCGTCTGCCCGCCGTTTTGCGTTGCGTTTTTTTTTTTGTCTGGGTTTGTTTTGTTAGAGCGCTATTGTTTTTTTTCTTTATGGCGCTATCTGGCGGGTTTTTTTTGTGTTATTAATGCTTTTTTTCTTTTTTTTTTTAATGTTTTGTATTTTTTTGGTTTTTATTAATTTTCTAAATTTTGTACACAATTTTCTTCTCCGAATGTCGGGGCTTCAGGTAGGACGTCTGGATATTTTAGTGTCGCCATTTTGGAGTAACCGGGGAATGCTTCTGCGATGTGTTTTGTTATTGTGTAAAACTTTTGACCAGATTTTAAGGTGGGGAAACTAAATAACTTTTCGTACATAAAACAATATAAACAAGAACTTTTTATCTCCACGGTCATGTGTTTTGGTAGTTTTTTTTGTTTTTCAAGTAACCCCACATTCTCTCAATGTTCTGGGTGTGATAGCCAGTTGAAAGATACATAAAATTTTCAGAGTGGTTTACAGTTTCGTTTTGCAAAGTTACATCCAAAAGTTCGTTGACATGAAGGTACCCTTTCCATTCGTCAGTTATGACTTTTGTGCCGCTTTCAACAAAAATTTTCATTACCCAATTCAAGGTTTCTTCATTTCGTTTTTGCACAGGAATTACAGAACATGTCTGATCTTCTGGGCAAACACTGCCCTCGACCCAACGTGTAAATTTGAGTTTTCTGCCACGGTCATTTTTGCGTTTGACTATCACTGTTTCGTCAATTTGGACGGTTTTGCCTTCTACTCCTATTTTGCCTCCAGAATATTTTAAGACAGCAGCGCACATCAATTCTCTGACATAGTTGGTCCAGTTGACAGCAGTGGGACCGGAGATACTTGCCATGTCAGCTGCATCGGATTGTGAGCATTCCAAGCAGAATCTGTACCAAATAAAATCCAAGATCTGCCTCCAAGAAAGTTTCCTCCACTGCCACGAAAAGTGTTTTCAGCAGCAGTGTGTGATTTGTAGCATTCCACACAACGGAAATAGGCAACGTTGGAATTCGCTCTCAAACGCAACTTCATCATACCATAACAAGACTCGCAGCAAGCCGCAATTGGCACTAAACCGAACCAAATGGCCAGCCTCCAGTCTTTTGGAAAATCCTGGTGAGTTTCTAACTGCGTCCCAAGTTCATAAAATTGTTCGCCAGTCATTGAATCCCAGGGATAGTCTTCCGGAGTGGGCATTGCGAAATTGTTGTCCAGGTAAGTCAGTTTTTCTTCTCTTGATTGCTAAAACATCAGCTTTGTGCGTTTTGTTTTGATTTGGGAACTTTAAATTTCGCTCGGTGCGTTTACGCATTGCGCAGATTCTTAACATTGGGTTTTGCGATTGTGCAGATAGTTAACATATTGCCCATCAACTGCTGCATCACAGTTCGGGTTGAGTCCATGACTCCTTCTACGATGGCTGCAATGAATTTTTTATTATCGTCTATTTTGTATTGGGCCGACATCGAGCCGTTGATGTTTTTGTCTGACAAAGCCTTTACAGTCTGATGTAGTACGTTTATGCTATTCGAGATGCTATTATGATACCTCGTAATATGTTCAACAATATTATTTTGTCCACAATTATTGCTTCCACAATTATTATTTTGTCCACAATTCTTTATCTCACTTGTTGACTCAGATCCTCCAGAGATGGCGCCATCCTGCTGAGACATCGGAAGTTCATCCGGATGTTCGATAGCTTTAATAGCCACCGTCAATTGTTGAATTTTCTTAAGTACCATGTTCTTAAAGCTTACATTTTTTTGGCCTCTAGTGTTTCCGACATAATCGTTAACAAGCTGAGTTAGGTCTTGAATAATGGTACTCCAACTTTGCTGGTCATTTCTATCATTTATCACCGGCGATCCGGGAGGAGATGTTTCTATCGTCGCATTTAGAACTGGAGGAGCAAGTAATAAATGAATCAAATATGTAATACAGTGGGAAATGATCAGAGATATGTACATAATCAATTACACCACTGGAAAATAGACTTGAATTATTAGAGAATCACTGATCAATTAGGGAGTATGAGTTATGCGAAGAAGAATAGTGAGTATAAGAGAAAATTGTAGGGGCTAATCCCGTACGAGCTAAGATGTCAGATAAACTATTAAGATTAGATGAACTTTTCAAAAAATCAAAAAAAAAGTCTCCGATTAAAATTATATTTTTATTTCGTAATAGTAAATCAAGAACTGCAGAAGATAAAAAAGAAATGAATGAGTGAAAATTGCCGTCGGTGGGCGATAAACAGATCAATAAAATTTTTATCGTTTACAAGAAATGTTAGAACTTCATAATCGTTGGTAATCGACGTGTAGGTGGGAATAACTGAAAAACGTAATTTATTAGATACAAAAATAGCCTTTTATGACTTCGGTGAATGGCTGTGCATGTATAATTATCAATAGGGGCGATTTCAGTGGAATTAAGCGTCCAAGTTTCGGTAAGAATTATAATCTGAGGAGATCTGTTAATAGTGGATAAAATGGAGTTTAACATTGAACCATTCATATTCAAACTGCGTATATTTAGATAAAAAATAAACCACTGAGATAGACTCGTGAAGGAAAAATTACTAAAATAAGGGTTTAGGTCATTTATTGAAATAGGGTTAGTGAGGTTATTAGAAGGGATGGGAATGGACATTGAACTAATGTGGAAGCTTCCATTGGGCGGAGGGGGGGGATATCAGATGAAAGGAAAGACGGAAAAAAAGAAAAATTAGGCCGAATAGACGTTAAAATTTATAAAAAGGATTGAGGAAAATAAATTATAACTAGCAGTTAATACATGCAATATACTGTATTATATACTGGAATTAAATTGATAAAATAAATTTTTATTAAAACACATATTTTTTTAAATTTAACGCAATACGTAAACGAAACAGACCAATTAATATTCATATATGATTCGTAATGAATAAACATTGAAATAAAAATTAACAAATTTTGAATTAAAAAAAATTGAAATTATATACATGAACATGTAATCGGTAATACGTACATGTATAAAAAAGATTAAATTGATTTATTACTCATTAATTATTAGTACAATAATCGGTGATTTTTGTTTGTTTGTGGCCAACCGAAGCTGTAATTGTTAACTCTATTATTTTTTTGCACCCAAAATTTGAATCCGAAGTTTAAGATCATTTTTTTCCAAACAAAATTCCACTTAACTGTCAATGAATTTAAGGCACAACGATAAGATGTCACTTGTAAATCATAATTCTTTGCAACGTTTTCCGTTTCACCCTCACCGTCTGTTTCTGACTGCTACTTTCTGATTCTGGTGAGTTCTGATGAGCTGCTCCAGTGGCATTGGAGGAAAATCAGTTTCAACTCCATCATCAATAGACACATTCTGCTGCAGAAACCGTTGTGAAAGCAGCCTGGTTAAGAGCAACCTGCAAATTCTATAAATCTTCATCAATACTAATTTTATCAAAGCTTACGTTAGCTTTTGAAAAGTTTGCTTTGTGAAAACATGACATTACTGTTGATGGAGAAACATGTTGAATAGTTTCTGCTAACCAATCAACAGCATCTAACACAGATTTCACTAATTCAAATGCCGTAGCGGCTGAATTCATATTAGAAAGTAGCTTTCTCATCAACATTTTTCGATAATGAAGTTTCACAGTTTGGATTACACCCTGGTCCATAGGCTTTGATCGACAAGTTGTGTTGGGTGGAAACCATGCTAGTTTCACGTTGCTTAAATTGACATCTGTATGGCATTGAGCATTGTCTAGAAACAGTATGATGTGACGTTTTTGACTGTCGTTTGACGTTTTTGTATGATGGACATTCTGGAGTTGAGTCCATTCAGTCTAAGCTGTGCATTCATCCAAGCTTTGGAATTTGAAGACTGTCGATGCTCAAGTTTTTAAAGCAACGCGGCTTGGCCGCTTTGCCAATCACTACAGGTTTCTCCATTTTTCCATTCACAAAACCAAATAACAAGACAGTCAATCTCTCTTTTGCAAGTTTTCCTCCGCTACATCTCTCTTTTTTTAACGTCAATGTTTTAGATGCAATGCACGAAAAAAAGCCCCGTTTCATCTGCATTTGCAATGTTTTCTGGAGCATAATCCTTAATTAAATTGGAAAACCTTACAGTCCAGTCATTAACAGTTTATTCATTCAGATTCCAGCTTCACCACACACTTTTTTAACACAATGTTATGCCGTTGACGAAAACTTTAAAGCCAATCATTTGACGCTTTGAAATTTGAAATGCCTACACTAGTAGCCACGTTTCTTGCCTGTTATTGTAAAATTGGTCTTGAAATTGGCATGTTTTTAGATCTTTGGATAACAAACCAATCGAACACTATACTGTTTATTTCTTCGTTTCCTGTTTCTCGTGGTTTTAACTCGATTCTTCCATTCCCTTTTAACCAATCTTTTCGAATAACTTCCTTGTTTTTTAAAATCTCGTACACTTGTGTTTTTCCCAAGGAATATTTTTCGATCAGCTGTTTTACATTCAGTCCAGTTTCACTGTCCTCGATGACTTTGACTTTCGTTTGCACGTCCAGTGCATGGTTTTTTCTTTTTACTGCTGACATTTTACCGATGAATGATAAACCACGTATAAGTAAACGGATGTGCTTGCTCAACTCACGTTTCACCTCGCTTTAATGCATTAAAACTTGCACTTCAGTTTCCGGCTTGAGCTTTTTTTTTTACCATTCCGTTTCCGCGTTGGACAGATTCCGTCTTATACAGAATATTTAACATGGTTTCTATAGGCATTTTGCCGGGACCAAAAAAGTATCCGCGAAACACAGGTTTTCCTCTTACACAGATTCCGGCTTAAGCAGGTTTCACTGTAATTATGAAGCTGGTAAAATATTACTGAGGATTGAACTACCGATACTAAAACAGATAAGCAATGAAGGAAAACAAAACTGTCTCATGTCAATAACAATTTTTTAATGTAAGCAGAATGTACATAAAGCGAGATTAAAGTTATTGCGGAAAAGAGACGAATTAGATTTCTTTCATTGATCATTTAGTTTCTTTAATTTTATTTTTTATATTATTTATTGATTGTTTTGAAAAATTGCTAATATTTTTTATTAATAATGAACTCCTGTGAACATTTATTTGGATCATCTATCCTGAAATACTGGTTCTTAAAAAAAAACGTGTTTTTTTTTTAAGTAGATAATTCTCTCCCAACGTGATGATGAAGCAAGAAAAAATGTCATTTCTGAATGAGCTTCTATAATGAAATTCGTGCAAATGCGAGGAGAATAGATTCCTCCTCGTCCCAGGCTGCCACCTGAACTTCTTTTTAGCTCGCATCCAGAGATTCTCAATGTTTAGTCGCTCTCCTTGTCGACTGGATGCACGATTTAGTATTGTCGGTCATCGTAGTCATCGGTAGTATGCACTATAGTCATAGGCGGTCCACCCGTCTGATAGACGTCCCGGGAAGGATGGCTTGGAAGATGATGTTTTCTAATTTCTCCCTCTTATGGTCAGGGATCGCCACCAAAAAACGCCTTCTCGTTCGACGTCCCAAATATTCAAATACCCATTGGTCTCGGTGGCCCCGCCCTTTGTGGTATTTCCTGTGGTAGTAATAAATTTCAGAGATATCGACTTTCATGCGTACTCCTTTTTCATCGAAACCGCCGAGTGGCGTGAATTTCTCTCCACCCTTCTTTGACATTTTTCTCGGCAAAAATTCGCCCAGTTGACAAAGTTTCTTCGGTTGGCAACTCAAATCCAGGGACATATCATTCGCCCAGGAGAGAATGAATATTATTATTCTTTTTAGGGGGAGGTAGCTTTTTGAAAAAGTGATTCTTGGCGATTGATTTGATGAATTGACACGGCGAACATCACCACATTCTGCTGTCAACCCCTCTGTGATGTCCTAAAAGAGATGCGGATTTTCTGCAATTTGCGCAAGGCATTGAATTTTTGATCAGTCTGCTAGCCGCAAACCATCGTATTGTGTCTTCTGTTGTTGCTAACTGGTCCAGCAAGGATTCCATCGTTCATCTCTCTTCTTGTATCTGAGGGAGTGGCAGGATGTCAGCAGCGTTCACTATTTCTACTCTCTTGTGTATTGTTTCGAAGATAGTCAACGGAAGGAAGTCGACCTTCCCTGCCATTCTCTCTTTTTTAATTTGGAAAGCGAACCTTATAGAGAACTCTTCTCTGGTAACCAATCAGACCCCTGAAGGCGAAAGCGGCGGGAATGAATTTGAGAAAAAAATGATGGGGGGGGGGGGCAACTGATTAAATATAGTTTTGTAGGCGGAGTTAATCTTGGTCTTACTGTCTACCTTGTGCAGTGTCAGTTTACCGTTGTACCCATAACCGGCAATAATCATGAAGCCCCGTGGAAAAGTTTCTTTACATTCCGTGTGCCATTTTACGAAGTCCTTAGAGCCTCGTGGATGGTAAAATATTGCTCGGGGTTTGTTGCAGTCACTGAGATAAATGAACGGTTCGTCCAATGTCACGATATATCTCCATTTTTCATCGGCTAGATGGCGCTGATAGAGCTTCCGGCAATTGGTGCGCCGTTCACTGACATGTCGTGGTAACAGCTTTTGAACGCGGCTCTTCAACATGCAGGTGCAGGACCCGGTTGATAATAGTGTTTATAGTGTAAATAGATGTCCCTACGTTGTTTCTAATGGTCTTCTGCGTTGCAGGATTAGGTCCGGTGACGGAAGATCGAACTTTACGGACCACCTCTGGTGTACGACTAGCAGAGGGTCGGGGATTGAGCTGTTTTTGCCCCCGCTAGAATGGCTCGACTTCTAGCTAAACTTTTACAGTTTAGTACATTGTATATCTTCGACACAAAAAATCCACGCTCCTTGCAGGCATTTATTAATTGCGGAATAACTATATTTTGCGTCGGAAAGAGCTGTTATTACTCTTAACTAAACGGAACGATTTACGGCGGCAACATACACAATCTGATAACTTTGTAAAGCGCAGGGAGATAGTTGTTATATACACTGAACGACCATTTTATTAGAGACACCTCTTACGGAAAATGGATCGGCCTCCCAGTGACACCCAAACAATGGAACGGGACGAAGCGGTGTATAAAAGGGATGCATTGGATCACAAGTTGCAGTCAGCAGCAGAAGTGGACTGAATATGGGTAAATCCAAGGATTTGAACGAAGCATTTTCGTTAGAGCTCGACGGGCGCAGTTGAGCATTTCGCAAACCGTGAACCTCCTTGGGTTTTCCCGTGCAAGAGTATCAAGGGTATTCCGTGAATGACAGTTATGCCAAAAAACAATCTCCAACAAACACAACTCCGGACGAAACAGGGCCGTGGATGAACGAGGCCAACGGCGACTGGCACAAATCATCCACAGCAGCAGGACGGGAACAGGCCAACAAATTGCAGAGCAGTCCATTCAATGAGGGAGCATCCCAACCCATTTCGAAGCACACGGTGCGGCGCACCTTCCGCCGAGCTGGGTTTAACAACAGGCGGCCAGTACGGGTACCGTTGCTGTCACCGCAAAATAGGAAAGTGCGCCTGCTATGGGCACACAGGCATCGCCACTGCACACTGGATGAGTGGAAGAAGGTCACCTAACACATCAAGCGAGTTGCGGTTCTTACTTCATCATGCGGACGGCAGACTGCGCATCTGGCACAGATAGCATGAGGCCATGGAGCCATCTTGTCAGCAGACAACCATACAGGCGGTTGGAAGAGGAGTAATGGTCTGGAGAGTCTTCTCTTGGGACACACTGGGTCCTCTGATATCCGTAGACACATCCCTAAATGCGACACTCTACCTGAACATTGTTGCCGATCAGGTGCACCCGTTAATGATGACTGTGTTCCGTGATGGTGACGGACAGTTTCAGCAGGACGATGCTCCCTGTCACCGTGCTCGAATGGTTTTGGACTGGTTCGAGGAACATGACGCGGACTTTCACCTGCTTAAGTGGCCAGCTCGGGCGCCCGATCTCAACCCGATGAAGCATTTATGGCATGAAATAGAGAGAATGATCCGACGCCTTCCCTCACTACCGTATAACCTGCACTAATTACGGGACGCTGTGATGCAGCCTGCGCGCTATTCCTCCGCAACGGTTTTCAAAGCCTTGTTGAATTCATGCCAGCACGTACTCAGGCAGTTCTCGCCGCTAAAGGAGGCGCAACACGTTATTAGCGGGGTGTCTAATAAATTGGTCGTTCAGCGTAAGTGCCCGTTACCCCAAAAGCACAATTTTATGGTACCGCCTACAATCGACAAGAGCATATATAAATCGTTTTCATAGATCCCTAACGACTTCTGTATTGTAATCAAGAAATGGATGCAGTTTTAAAGAACTCTGGAATTCTACGTCGTCTAACTACAACGTACTAACCAGCATTAACCATCTCTATATTTCTTCTTAAGCTGAAAAGTATCGAATCATGGCCTCTAGTAATTCAGTCGTTAGGAAAAACATGGCCGACGGCCCGTGTTGTTGTGGTGGCGATGGAGATACCTGTATATCTCCATCCTGGTCGCCACTTCCTTACAGGCACCATAGTAATGGACAATCGACAATCGAACAGTGAAGTGTACATTTGTTAGGATGGGACGAAAGCAGCGCTTTCACAAAGCTCATCCAACCAGAATAAACTCCAAATGAAATACACTGAGGTAGTCAAGAAGCCTAACCAACCCAAGCGGTCTTCCATATTATACAAAAAAGAAAATAAGATTGACGATTGTCAGAAACGAAAAAAAAAAATAGTAATAGCTAGAGTTCCTGTTATTTATACAGGAAATCTAGTAATGGAGAGTGGCGACAACTCGGAACGGATTTTGATTGGTTAACGCTCCGGACGCCATAGTTTTCCCAAAATAGCGTGCCGTCTGCATTACAATTAATAGTTTTCGTTTCGTTTTATTGTGCATATTTCTTAATTTTTGCTAATAAAATTGCATTATTAAAGTTTAAAAGTTGTGGATTTATTAGATCCGCTTTAAAATTAACGATTGAAGTGGCGAAGAGGGAAGGGAAAAATATTTTTTCATAATGAAGTATTTGTTGTTTTACTGTTGTTCATAAAAAGTGAATCTTGCAAAATAAAGTGATTTTTTCAATGATATAATAATAGATAAATATTTCAAGAAATGTTAAAAAATTTTTAATTTATGTTATTTCAAGGAATTTTTATTCAAGGGTCATTCGCCCCCCAACGAGCAAGATTTTTATCTTGAAAAATTTAAAACAAAGCAAAACCATTAGTAAAAATAACATTTAATAAACAACATTTTTAAGTCATGTAATATATTCAAACGGAGAAAAATTTTGGAAAATGAAACTTGAAATTTAAGTATTTTATAGATAGATTGTAGCGTCAAAATTTATTTTTCAGTTGTTATTTAAGGTGCGTCTCGTAATGATAGAACCACCCCTGATTAGTTCTGTTAACGATAATACAATTAAAAAACAAAAGGGAACAAATTTTTGTAAAATTATTGGAGGATTCCTGAAAAATTGCCATCATTGGTCAAGCTAGAACCATTGTTTCAAGGGCCGTATATGATCAAGGTCATGAAATCAAAGAATGTCGTGGAATTAATGCCTAACTAATATAAACAACGAAGAGATACAATCCTAGCGTCCTTCAAAGACATAAAATTGGTACAACCTTGGATACAGAAGTGCAAAAGAAAACTGAGTGATGTTGTTTGAACTGACTTACTTATTTACTAAAGTGTATCTTCCCTTACATTTTTTTTTCCTCCCTGTTTTCGAGGAAGATATAACGGATGGTCCGTTATAAACGTTTTTGAAATTTTTCTTTTCGTTGTGTGTTTGACAAGACTGGAAATAAATAAGAGGGAAAGAAAGAGTTTTTTAAAATATACGCGTTATTTTATGTTTTATTATAATATCTCTTCAGGTCGGCGTCAACAATTAATTTAGCAACAATAAATGACGGATGCATTTAACCCTCGTCATAACGAATTGTTTGTTGTAGCTATTGGACAATTCGTAGTAATGAATTAGTACTATTAAAACATAAACCAGTGAACCGATTTGAAAGAATGTTTTTTTAACATGCATTGTGGAGTTGGATGTGCTATCCTTGTTAATGAATACTTAAGGTCATATCGTTTACCAGATGAATATTCTATTCACTCTGCAGAACTTTTGGCAATCGTGAAGGCCCTGGAGTTCTGCCGGTTTTATTTGAATATGAATGTTATTCTTTTTACAGACTACAGTATATATTAATATAATCCACAAAATTACTTCACGCAAAAAATACAGGAAAATCTATTCCACTTGGAATTACTTAATACACATATTCTGTTTTGTTGGATTCCTAGCCATTTGGGAATCCGAGGGAATGAAATAGTGGATACAACTGCAAGAGATGCTATATCTTCTCTTCCAAAGATTTATTTTAAATCTATACCAGAACATATCTATCCGTTGATAAAAGGAAAACTTTTTCGTGATTGGCAGGTAGATTGGACAGCTGCTATTTCTAATAAGTTGCAAGACGTTAAACCTAAAATTGGTTCATGGATTACATCATCAAGCGCCTTTAGGCGTGAGGTGGTAGTTTTGGCTCTCCTCCGGATTGGACACAGCCGTATGACTCATCAGTACCTATTAAAAAGGGAGAATAAGCCCATATGTTCATGTGGAACAGAGCTTTCTATTAAATATATACCGATAGAATGTAAAAAATACCAACAATTACGGCAGGTTTTACGAATTAACGGCACTTTAACGGACATACTTGGAGATTCCCAGTTAAAAGAGAGTTTTTATTTCTTAAAAAAGCTCGTCTTTTTAAATGTATATAATAAATATATGAGAATATTACGCAAACTTGGATAGATGAAGGTTTTAAGGATTTTAGTGTTTGATCTTGTAATTTTAATTGTATATGTCAGCTTTTATTCCCTTTTAAATTTTTACCTCAGATTGATTTTAAGTATTTATGTATTTAAGGTTTTAAATTTTTAGCTCTTGATGTAATAAAGGACTTTTTAATTGAAAACTATGTAATTTTATCTAGCGTAGGGCGCAAATGATCTCGTAGTTGACGTGCCCATAATACCAACCAACCAACCAACTAACATGCATTGTCATCGGTCCTGCACATGTGTATCAAATTTCAACTCTCTATCTTTTCGGGAAGTAGGTTAAATTCGAATTCCAAGATTTGTTACAAAGTTAGTTACAAGTGAAGCTAATATAAGCGTATTGAAAAAAGTTAATTTTAATCCTATTACCGTCGTTTTGATCTTCTGTTATATTTTGGACCTCTTAACAATGTATCTGATATGAAGCTTTGTTGAGCCCTTTTAACCTAAAACAATTGTTGAAAAAATGTAAAAAAACAAAAAAAAAACAAAAACAAAAGATGTCTTCTTGCCTGGTTCCCAATTTGTCACAAATGTATATCGAAACACGTTGCGCCCATTGCATTCTATTCTTTTCACATTCTGCACTCACATGAGCATCATCGTTTGCTCCAACTTAGAGTCCGTTGATTAAATGAGCAATAGTCAAAAAATAAATAATAAAAAACGTCGCATTGTTGCGTACAGGGGAAAATAACGTTTTTGCAGTGTCCCAAAAGGATAGAACCACTTGTCCAAAAATGAAAAAAACAGAACAAATAACATAGGTTGAATATTTTATTTCATGGTCTAATATGCAATCAAGCCACCATACTTGGAAATCACCTTAAATACTCTGTTTTTCATTGATTCAATCAACTTGTGCAATTGATCATCTTGGATTTCCTCCCATGATTGTATAACACAATTTTGTTCCTGTGTTGTAAGCATTTTATTCCATTTGGATGTAACCAAAAATGATGGAAAATAATAACTAAACTGTTCAAATTTTGCCTTTGTGGGCAAGATTCATACATCTCCACAAATTGAATATTATTAAATTAACAAGAAAATTCAAACTGAGCCCAAGAAAGTAAAACAATTAGACAAAAATGTATAAGAACAGAAAGTTAAAAGTCGGATGTCCAAAAACATAAGTAAATTAGAATTTCGACAAAAGAGTGTCTCGGCCCAGCATGATTAACCGCTACGAAAAGGGGGCCAGGACACTCTTTTGTCGAAATTCTAATTTCTGTAATGACGAAAACCCCCCTCACCTTTTTTTTTTATTATTAAACTTTTCAGAATAACAAGTAGCTTTATTTCCCTTACAAACCACTAAAACCTTTAATAACAGGTATATCAATATCCTGACTGCAAAAGTAAAGTTTTAGAGAATTAACCGTTACTATAATTATTATTTAGGTGAAATAAATACAGAAATAAGTTATATCCCAGGAACAAAGAAAAAAAGAAAATTTCTTTACATGGTGTAATCTGACATTACAAAGCTTCAACACCGCTGAATTGACGACCATCGTGGTACACTTTTCTTCCAAACATTCTTCATTAGATTGAGGTCCGGGGAGCATGTTGGCCAGTCCATAACACTGATGCCATTTGATAAAAACCACTCCCACGTTGACATAGCATTGTGGATAGGGGTATTTTCTTGTTGGACCTCCCAGTTTCTCAGCAAATGGCAGTATGTAAGTATTTAGCATCGCTTGGTAATTGCTGCCTTCTATCTCCCAGACACAAATGCCAAGTTGTTTTTTCCACCCCAACCAAAACTTCCCCACATCATCACACTGCCACTACCTTGTTGTCTCTTAGACATGAAACGTTCTTCCTTTCTTAAATCATGCCAGTAAGATGTCCATCTATGTGGCCCATCCAGAATTAAACTTTTTCTCATCATTCCACACAATATTTCTCCATTGCTTGTCCCAGCTCATGTGATATTTTGCCAACTGAATTCGCTTTTCTTTGTGACGCTTGTTCAATGGTGGTGCGGTTTCATCTTCTTAGATTTTAAGTATCCGGAGGCTTTTACAACCCTATGAATAGTTGACTTAGATATTGATATGTCTGGAAGAGAAGCGACTGCTCGTAGAATTGAATTGCTCATTGTTCTGATAACCTGTCTTTTCTGCCGTGTAGACAAAACTTGCGGTCCACCAGTATTAGGCTTTTTCTCACCGTATTTTTCACCGAACTTGACGAAATTCATAATGACGTGATGAGAACGCTCCAGTTGACGGCCTACTGCTCTGAACAATTCTTTGGCATGGTACAATTCTGTAATTTGCCCTTTCTCGAATTAAGTCAAAGCTTTACCACCTCTCATTTTAAAAGTGACAAAGCAAATTGATCTGCAGCAAAACAAGTGTTCAAATGATTCAGAGGAACTTCATTGTGATTTGCATAAAAGTAAGTTTGACTCTTTAGTAGTTTAAACGATTTTTCCCCTGTGCGCAACAATGCGACGTTTTTTATTATTTGTTTTCTGACTAATTGCTCATTATAATCAACGGACATTCTTACAAGAATTTATACCCTTTTGTTTTTTAATTGTATTATCGTTAACAGCACTAATCAAGGGCGGTTCTATCATTATGGGACGCACCTTAATTGCTAGACATTGAAGTGTTCAACGAGGCCTAATGACGAGCGTATTTGTTCGCGCGAAACGTTTTACCAATTTTTTGTCTCTTTTAACACCTAGACGTAACTATTATAATTTTGGTTCATATTTTTTAATTTATTTTCAGCTTTGCAAACACGAGAAAGTGACGTAAGAACAATTCCACGATAAAACGAATGTAAAATATAATTTCTTTGGTTACTGGTTTTTAGTTTCCCTTTCTACTGAAAAGGTGAAAAAATCAATTCTCGAACTTGCTATCAGCTGATCAAATAATCACATTTATTATGAAAATTAAAACGTTAATGTGTTTCTTTTTTTAACCTCCTTTATCTAATACACAAATAAGTGCTTGGTAGGCTAACCAGCATTAGCCATCTTTACATTTCTTCTTAATAAGCTGAAAAGTATCGTAAATTATACCTCTGCTAATTCAATCGTTGGGAAAAACATAGCCGACGGGCTGAGTTGTCGCCACCCTCCTTGCAGGCACCCTAGTAATGGCCGACAAGCAACGCCGTGGTGGCCAAAGTTTGAGGTACTTTGATGAGAAAGGAATTAATAATCAGTTCACTCACTAGATGGATACACCAGCAATGAGAAGGTTCTCTTTCATTTTCGTTGTCCGTTTCGGTTTTATTCGTAGATTTCTGTTGATGCCCATTCCTCTCGATGCTCGTACTTATTATGTTCCCTTTCTTCGTTAAATAACGGAATCTTACATAAATTCGTTTTCAGAGAACATGATCCGTAAATAAAATTAAATTCTGCTCAATTTTTTCAGAATTTAAAAAAATTTTATTGATATATTAATTAATGGCATTTTTCTTTATTTTTTTCCTTATATTATTAGTTTAGGTGATGTGTAACTTTCTTACCAATAGCAGTGTTATGTATGAGATCATAGCGGACATGCGAAGTGAAACTATTAAAAACAGCTAATTTTTAATAAAAAATGCTAGCTATTTTTGGTCTACCACTTACTAAGAATGTTCGCTTCCCCAACTCAATTTTTTTTCTGTAAATCGACTTAGAAAAGAAGTTGAAATTTTTGAAGAAAAAAAATCCGTATGTACGTATGTATAAGATGTGCCCAAAAGAAAAGGAGACTACGGTTATATCTAACGATTATATTAATTACAGAATATTTTAAGTACGGAATATTAGACGTACGGTTAAGATAAAACATGAAGCTAACACAATGGCATTTGATAATGATGCACTGGTCTCAGAGCGTAAGAAGCGAATGGTGACTTAGGTGTTGAAACTTCTGGGTTGCATACGGATCCTTTTTACACGGTGTTCTGCACTTCCTTGTCACAGGTGAACCGATGACATATCAGTGATTTTTTATGGGGCCGAAAATATGGGAGTCACATGGGGAGATGTTGGGACTGTACGGAGGACTTCTCATCGAAATGTTTCCAGCAGGTGGAGGGTCTTCTTGCCCACAAGTGGCTTAACGTTGTCCTAGAGCAGTATTATCCATTTCGAGAGCTTCTCTCTGGGCTTGTTTTCGATGGCCCGTTTCGGCTTCAGCAACGTGTTGCAGTACCGTTCAGCGTTAATTGTTTCACCCCGTTTTAGGAAGTTGAGGAGTATGGGTCCTTCTTCGTCGAAAAAGAAACTGAGCATCACTTGTCCGGCATTCATGGCAGAATGAGCTGTTTTGGGACGTGGGAAGCCGGGATGACATTACATCTGTCGACAAGCATATTTACCAACTTCGATTAGATACAACGGCGCTACAGTGAAAGTCTCCTTTTCATTTGGGCACATCATATATAATTTTTGCAGCTAACTTCTCTGAAATGGCAAATAGCAAAACCGAATGAAATTAATATAGTGTTAGAGGGTACCTTAAATTGTATCTTGACGGTTCTTTATGACATAGTGATATTAATTTTTTTAAGTGAAGAAATGGCTTTAGCGTTCATCCCAACGAAACTCATTCGATAAAATCGACGTGTACGGACTCCATACATAAAGAGAAATAATGTTTACATGCTCTTATTTAACTTCACTTGTTTGTGCGTTTGTGCGCAAATTTTGTTATCAATATTTTGCCCACTTCCTGATTACCTACATCTCTGCAACTTTCCCCATCAACGTCTTATCGATGACTATGCAGGTTTCACTAGTTTTTCAGTTATTCGTAAGTAATTTAATATTTAACTTTTATATGTACAGTGCAATTATGATATAACGATTGCCTTTATTGTTGTTTATTGTTATCGACAATTGTTGTATGTAATTGTTGTTAATTTGATCGTAAATGCCAGAGATCCTTAATATTAACGAGACTAGATAGCCCGTGCGAATACTTCGCACCGCTTGTGCGTAGCCGACGAAAGAGACAGGCCGGGCACTAAAAAGTTACATGACCAAAGTAGATCTAACAACAATCCAATCTTCATTGTTTCCAACAAACGAAAAGACATTGATTATTGAAATCCAAGACGGAAACAATGAAGCTTGGATAGTAGCTAGATCTATTTTGGTCATGTGACTTTTTAGTGCCCCGGCCTGTCTTTCTAGTTGGCTTTGGCTTGTGGACAGTGACGTAATTTAATAAATAAATAAATAATAAATAAATAAATAAATAAGTAAATGCGTGGAAATAAATAAATGTAAATCTTTTTCAATCCAAATTTTTATAATAAAAATAGTCACAAAATGTTTGCTTGTAAATGTTTTTCACGTAATATACAGTATAGTTTAGACGGGTTTGTTATTTTTTTAAATTAATTTCACAAAACTTCTTTAAAAACAATGTTGGAGGTTATGACGTGATCATCGTTCACTTTCTGCCCGTATGATTTTTCAACACATACAAAGATATCTTTAAACATACGGACTCGTGAAAAAGCTACGTATTGCTCTCCATGTGAAAACACAGGTTGTGGTAAATACAATCCTGCCCTTTGAAGCGTCTCACCTTGTGCTTTATTAATGGTCATGGCAAAAGCAACTTTGATGGGGAATTGTTTTCTTACCATTTGAAAAGGCACAGTAGGATCAGATGGTCTGAGGTTAATCCGGGGTATGAGCACAGTTTTATTGGAATGAATAATTTTAGCAGTGATGATGTACTCGCCTAAGTCAATAACCACTAACCTTGTACCATTAATTAATCCCTGTTTAGCGTTGAGATTTCTAATTAACATTATGATTGCGTTTTTCTTCAAAATCAGTTTATGAGGTGGTAAACCGGATGGATTTAAAGAGTTTAAGAATTCTATAGGTTACAATTGAGCATTGTCTGTTTCTTTATGTTGGACACAATCAGAACTGAAGTAAACCTTTTACTCTCTAATTAACAAATTTGCAAGATCATGATTTGCCCTCATATTTTGAGTCAACTTATGAATTTTCACATGAGACCATAAGGGCGAACGTTTAACTGCATTTTCAACGACAGCTCTTCTATTGGCATGTCTAAAAACCGGCAATACCTGACGAAAATCTCCACCAAACAGAATTACTTTCCCGCCATAAAGAAGATTATTTTTCATAATGTCCTTTAAAAGTCGATCGAACCATTGAAAACTCATCCCAAATAATGATATCTGAGTCAAGAAGTAGTGCATCCTTTGTGTGAGTGCGAATCGATGAGGCATGTGTCCAATAAAATTTAAACAGATTGCCACCAGATGGCGACATTTATTTTTTATAAAAGTTTTTTTTTTAAATGAAATTTTTAAAATGCAATTTTTTAATGAAAACATTAATTTTATGTATTATCTTAGTTTTCGTCATTAGAGAGAAAAGTAATTTTCAAACTGGCAAAAACAGCGGAAAAAAAAAAATTTTTGTTAAAATTGCCACCAGATGGCGACGTCCGTTTTATTTTTAAATGATTTTTTTTAAATGGAATTTTTTAATGAAAATATTAATTTTAAGTATATTAACTACTTTTCGTCATTAGAGAGAAAAAAAAATTTCAAAATGCCTATCAAACATTAATTTTGATACAGTATCAAGGGAGATATTTTATACCCACAAAAAAACACCTTTGAGAAATAATATATAGAGATATGACGTGATAATTGTTGCTTTTGTAATTCCGTGATAGCAGTGGCCTCTGGTATAGTGGGATAAAGCAAAAGTATCGTTCAGATATAGTTTCCTGCGAGCATCGCGAGAAACTGACGTCATTAAGTAACATGCATAAATAACGTCACTTCTTATCGCAATTTTTTATAGCTTAGTGACGTAAATTGCATTCATAAACTCTTTACTTTCAAATTTTGATTTATTTAATGTTGGCATTGAAATAAAGAATTGAATTAATAAAGAAAATATTGGAAATTTATTCTTGTTATTGTTATCTTAGGAAATAAAATAGATAGGCCTACATTTAATAAATAAATTAATAAAATATAATAAATTAACAGTATTTAAGAATAAATATTAATAAATAATAAATAAATGAATAAAATGCAACTAAAAATTAATAAATGCACATTTTTTTTACAAGCATTTCTATTCATTTTAGAAACGGAAGTGTAATTATATAATACACGTATACAGAGAAATAATAAAATTAATGATGAAATTATTTTATAAACCTTAAATAATATAAAGTTATTATTTCTTATAGTTTTTATTATATATAACTAAAATATGAGAATCTCTGAAATAATTTAACTTCATTTTTACATTTGGAATATTTTAAATTGAAAATTAAAAAGAAACCAACAAATTTTTAAAATGAACAACAGATATCCCCTACACTAAATGTAGAATTTTTTTTTAAGAATTTAGTGTTTTTGTGCTGATAGACTTTGAACAATACAAAGCATGTTGTTTAAACAAAATCTCGTGGCACATCGTTGATTTCTGGCCAATTTTTAAATTCAGCTTGCATTTATAAGCCTATCCAGGAATAAATGACATGTGCATGACGTCATAAATGAGGCTGCCATCTGGTGTAGAAGGATAAACTACATATGCGCAAACAAATTGCGCATTACATCAAACAACAATGGTTGTCATATCTCGTTAGTATTAAGGATGTCTGGTAAATACCAGAGATCCTTAATAGCAATGACGTATATTAAAGAGATATGACGTTAAGACGTTTTCCATTGTTGCCTTTGTAATTCCTAAAGTTCTAGATATGATATTCCGTGATAGCAGTGGCCTCTGGTGCAGTAGGAAAAAGCAAAAGTATCGTTCAGATATCGTTTCCTGCGAGCATCGCGAGAAACTGACGTCATTACGTAACATAAAGCACTATATTATACTGAGCAGACTCGACCGCCATTACGGAGCCCACTTGTAATAGTAATGCAT